>VYXH01007043.1:28539-39957 GCA_013397275.1 Burhinus bistriatus | reverse complement strand
CTCCGGGCCCCCCTCTCGCGTCCCCGCCGGGCCGCGTTGCCGTAGTAAGGGCAGCACGTCGGGGCACGGCGAGTTCCGCCCCGGCCGCTTGGCCCCTCCTCCCGCCACGTGACCTACCCGCCCCGCCGTGCTGGCGCGTGCCCGCCGCTTCCGGGAGGAGGGTTGGGGTGTGCCGCGCCGGTAAGTTTGGCGGAGCCGGCGGGGAGCGGTGGCGGCATGTCCGGGAACGGGCTCAGCTACAGCGAGCAAGGGGGAGAGGCGGCGTCCGATCTGGCCCAGGAGGCGGCGTCCACCACGGGCCCTTCAGCTCCCGCGGCCTTCGGGCTCTTCAGCAGCGATACCAAGAAGTAAGGGGGGCGGGCCGGGCCGGGCTGGGCTGGGCCGGGCTGGCCGGCGGCGGGGGGACCCGTCCCTCCGGGTCCAGGCGGGTCCGGCTCAGGGTCGTTGGGCGGGTGAGCGGTGACCGGTTCCGTGGGCCTCAAGGCGGTGTTGGGCTGACGGGACCCTGTCCTCAGGCCCTGAGTGCGGCCTTGGGGCTGCTCCCGGTCAGGGGCAGCTCCAGGGGGCGGGGGCGGGGAAGCGGTGCTTTGGTTGCCCGCTTTTAGCCCCTCCTGACTCCCTGGAAAAGTTCACTTGCTTACCTTTAAGGTGTCCATAGCGGAATGGGTGATCTGTAAAGTTGCTGTGTTGGTTTGTTTGAAAAACTGCTTGTCATTTTCCCTCTGTTTTGATATCTAACCATACTGGCATTAGTTTAATTTTGCCTTCAAATGTATTTAAAAAAAAAAAAAAAGTGCTTAGAAGTATTTGTGGGAGTTGTAGTTGATCATGGTGAGGTGGCCAGCTTGAAGCGGGTCTTAACAGTGTTGTGTCTTGGTCCGAAGTCAAAATGAGGAAATGGCGGAGGAAAAAAAAAACAGCTGAAGTGCACTGGCACAAAAACCCTTCAGCTTCTTAAAAGAAAAGTGAATTGGTGAGGAAAAAATGTGTGTGAGTGGAAGGATCAAGAGGTTTGCTAAGCTGGAATTGTATCCTACAACAAATTGGAAATCTATTGCAAGAGCAACCAATAAAAAGCGCCATAAACTAAGGTCTCATGTACATTAGAAAATCAATCACTACTTCTTCAGTTAGATTGTTCTGTACAAGGAGAACATCCATGCTCTAGAAACCTCGACTGATGTGTTTATTTTTGTGCCACACCAAAGTAAATCACAACAACGTGAAGCTGCTGTCACTATGATGCTTGGCTCTGTGAGACAGCAGCTGATAGGCCTCCTTGGTTTGCCGGATAAGTCACGTTTCTCTTCCCCTGCTATTCCACTCAGTACTTTGCTTTTTCATTCTGTTCCAGTTAAAATTTTTGCTGCTCTAGCACAGATGCCCCTCTGCTGACTTGTGTGTTGTAGCTAATTTATGCACCCTTCCTTTCCTGTCCCTTCCATAGAAACAACTTTGCACTTTATTTCTTAACCATTGTTTTTCCACAGAGTGGGGTACTCCAATCATTGGTCATGGCCATAGTTCTCTATGTAACTCATTTAATTCTAGACATCAGACTGTTTTTCAGGTGAAGTATAGTTCTCTATGTTTTATCAGGTGCAGAAGCTGAAGTGGCTAATTCTACCTGAGGCTGCCCAGTGGTTGGGTGGAAATACAGCTCTGGGGGTCCTGAGATGTTTTGTACACGTGTATGTATATGATTGTCTTTCAGTATTGAAGAACCAGAATAGCTTGTGATATGTATGCATGCCTTGATTAATTGCTCCTCCAGTCTTGCTCTTACGCTTACAGGAGGGGAGAGAAGATCCATCCTCTAAAGGACGGTCTTGAGAGGAAAGCAGGCGTTGATCTCTGTGGTCTTTTGTAGCTGACAAGTTCTTGTTGAAATAGAAAGTTATCCATGATTCAGACCTGCGTGAGTAACCTCTGAGTATGGATTGGATAGTTGAGGAACAGACACTGTGCAGGGAAGATTATGAAATTTCTGTAGTGTGAAAAAACCACTGGACTTCAAGCGAGGGTTATTGTTAGAAAAGCAGACTGTGTTGCAGTCTGTTTGGAAAATGCAGGAGTTGTTTATCAAGTATATACTGTGTATGGCATATAGTCCACTCTAGTAATAGCCCAAAATTCCCTTTTTGAGAAACAAAGAAAATTTCCTTTCCTAAGAGCTGAAATGGAAATCTTCTTGGAACAGGGACTGTGGCCCAGATGGAGGACACTGTATATTTGGTGGTTTGGTTTTGTGTTCTTTAAACCGGGCGGACCTGATCCTTCCATACTGGGCATGCAGAGAAGTGCAAGATCTGTCTTTGCATCTTGCACATTGAAGTGTGAAGAAAGTGGGATATTCCACTGGTGAAAATAAAATCACTGTTACGGCTTTTCAGAGTTTGTTTGCAGATGCCTGCACTTGTTATTGTTTGGATTAACTGGCAACAGGCATGTGGTTAAAGTAGAAATATCATATTACAGTAAACGCTTTCTTCAAAAAAATTCCAGTCTCTCTTCTTTAAGTTGTCTGTCTTCTCCTGTTGTCATGAAGAGGAAGTAAGCCAAAATGCTTCTGAAATAAGCAATTTTTTGTTTATTAGAATAGACTGTCTTCAGTCTTGCAGCATTTGTTATGTAGAATGGCCTATGACAAGTTGCACACAGAGGCACAAATGAGTATCAGTAGACTTAAATCTGAAGTTTAATGTTGACCTAATATAAATTATTTGTCCTAACTGGTTTGGTTTTAGCATTTCAGTAGAAATACTGAAGTACTTGCCTAAAAGTTCTGAGCATCCTTTGGTGTCAAAAGCCCATGTGTCTTATTCTCCTGCTAAAGCTGCCTTTTTTTACCTTTAGCAATTCTATGATTTATTCATTAACTTTCAGTTACAATTACAAATAGAATCTTCAGTTAATGAACATAGTATTTTCTTGACATGCCCGTGTTGTGGTTTGGTTGAGACACACGCTGCCAGTATTGAAAATATCTCAGTACCTCAAAACTTCTGTCAAGGTAACATCTTAAGCCTGAGTAAGCGGAAAGTTTGACTGTTTGAAGGTCAAATAGTCATTGAAATAAACAATTTTCTTAATATAAACAAGTTGCAATAGATTGCATGCACCATGTGCAAATAGTATATTTCTCATTAGTTAATATATTGTATGTATCAAATGCAATGAAAAAAATTAGAGATTGTAAAAATACAACTTTGGTCTTCTGTCGGGTAACTGTCAATGTACGGGACAAAAGTGTGGAAAGGAAGAGGTTTTTCTAAACTCTATTATAGAAATTATGAAGTACAACATGTACAGGAGAAACTGTTTTCTTACCGTTTTTGACTAAACTGAAACTGTTCTTGAATAAGAGATTTCACAACAAATATATGAGATTGGGGCTAGCTTTTTCTGTAAGTGTTGAATCCTGACTAAAGAGGCAAATATAACTTGCTTATTTGTTATGTATTACTTTTTAAAAGGCTTTTGGT
This sequence comes from Burhinus bistriatus, assembly GCA_013397275.1. NCBI lineage: Eukaryota > Metazoa > Chordata > Aves > Charadriiformes > Burhinidae > Burhinus > Burhinus bistriatus. The sequence continues at coordinate 36,472 of VYXH01007043.1, read as the reverse complement.
TAGTTAGATCACTTCAAATACGTCAGAGGTGGATCTCATGTTCAGAGGATGGAAACTTTGTGTTCATTCTGTTAAATATCTCAATAACTCAATAATTAAAAGATCTTATGTACTTGAGATGAGTCAGTGTAAGCCTTCTTGTGTGGAATGGGCCCCATTGTGTGGCTGGAGATGCCTGTTCCTCTCCTTCCTCTCTCCCTTTTCCATGCAAGTCACACAAGCTGACATGTATGATATTCCTTTATACAACTTGTCTAGTTACATTTTAGGAATTTATTCATGTGTCCAGGTAGGTAGTCTGACACTTGTCTGTGAACTGGTTGTATTCCAGACATAGGTCATTTTATGTGGTCCAGATGTATGTCATTCACATGCCCCACATGTTTGAAAAAAAAGAAGGGTCAGGTTGTGAGCACAGGAAGAATGGAAATGATCTGCAGACAAGCCTTTGCCCATAACAGGAGTTTTCAGCAGAAAATTGCTAAGAGCCAAGGGGTCACGTGAATCTTATGGACAAGCTAAATCCAGTCTGTGGGCCTTGAGCTATTTCTCCATGGTGTAGATTGATGTGGTCCATGAAATAAGCACTGCCTACTTGGAAGACTGTCAAAATTGTATGTATATTTTAAAGAGATACCATTTGATGCACATCACCTAGGTTAATAGGATATTTTTATAATTACGCTATGTATTGTTGCTCTATGTAGAGAGATAAAAAGTCTAAGCACCTACCAACTTTTAAGAAAACCTGAAAAGATGATTAATAACACAGAATCCATGTTAATTGCATACATTAGGGTGCAGCTATTACTGCCTACAGTTAATTGCAGGTGGACAGAGGATTTTCATCTATACTAATTGCATTTTAAACAAAATTTACCTGCATGTAATATTAAAATATAGTAATATTTGGTTCTTGGAAGTGATAGAATTTCAGCAGTAAAACTAGCTATTGCTGTTTCTAAACCAAATGCAAAAAACTTACAGGTGAACCACATGAGCGACTTCAGTAGATATCAATTGATAAGTACAGCATTGAAGCAGATGGCAAAACTTAAAACACACATTTTCAACTTTACTGATTTGCATCTTTAAACTGTATTCCTGCCAAGCAAAATACATTTGTAATTTATTAGACTTTTTTCCTGCAGATCTGGCTCATGCATTCTGTTGAGCTGTTCATCAGAAATCTCAGCAGGGCNGTCTAAGGTAGTGTTTTCATTAAGATACTCATTCCCCAATTCTCTGTGCAGAAGAGTTTTCCAAATTCATCAGAGCTAAAACTTCTTTCAACGGCTGCCAGAGATGTTCTTGGAGTCTTAAATTGATCTAGTTTTGCCTTGGCATATCCTGTTCAACCAGTCATGGAAAGCTTGTACATAGGCTGCCATTTGTGAAATTCTTGGAGGAGACTCCAGCCCTAATATTTGAACTTGATGCATCCACTAGCTCATTGGCACAACTACTTTCTTTCCCCATCTGTTATAATGGCGCTATGCCCACTGATATGGTGATATTCCAGTTTCAGTAGGATGTAAAAGCCAGCAAAGATGAATGGTTTGGATGAACTGATGACTCTACACAATAAAATGTGAACTCTGTAGTCAGTACCAGCATAGGAACTAAATGCAGTATATCTGGGCATACTATTACAGAGTACTTCTCCAGCTGAAATCAGTCAGATCTGATGCGAAGTGACACACAGTGAATATATTCTTATTGCCATGCACTTGGCACATATGAGGATGCAAGCAATGAACTGTTGATTTGCTGTGATTCTTTGCAATGTAGTAATTACATTTTTTTGAGGCTTTTTTATTTCCTCAGAAAGGCAAGTTTCATAGTGTGTTTTTTGCATATTATGTTGTCATATGTTTGCCTTAGACACTTGCTATGGTCTGCATCCTGAATGGCATTAAAAATACGTTTCTGTTATAACATAAGGTTGACACTTGAAAGAAATTCCCAATTTTCTCAGTTCTGCTTTTCTGGAGAGTATCCTTGCTATGCCACCCTGAGGTAGTTTTCTTACTTTGAGAATTCTGAACCAGACTTCTTTTGGCATATAAAGTTTTTTTTGGCATTTTTTGAACACTATTGCAATGCTCTTTAACAGTGTTTCTGAAATGTTGTTGATATATATGTAAATATATTAAGTGTTGTAGGTTGTGGCAGCACCACCTTTGTGGTGGTATCTTTAAAAGAAACATCTTCCTACCATTTTCAGGAAAGCTGGAAATGCTGCTTCTCGCTCTCATGTAATCCCTTTGCAACTCTCAAATACTACAAAGTGATCTGCAAATGTCTGCAAATTCTGATCGCTGGCCTCAAGACAGGCTGTAAATTGATACAACCACTTAAGTGGCGGCACCACCTCAGATGCCACTTTTTCAGCCTTCAGGAAACTGATCTCTGCCACCAAGGAAGATTTTTTTTTTTATTTTTTTTTTTCCTCTTGCAGAAGCTGCCCTGCAACATTGGAGGTGTGGGCACTATCAGACTAGGTTGCATGTAGTGGAGTGCAAGATTGGTACTTTTCATCATTTCAGACAACCTTACTTGTTGCTGAATGAAGTAGTGTCTATAACTACTCTACTGACAACAGATAATCATAGATTAAATCACAGTCCTCTTCAGAAAGGGTTTCAAACTGCTTTGTCGTACTAGCTGCCATCTGGTTAGAGCTTTTGAAGTTTACTTATCTGCATTGTTGGTGGTGGTAGCAGCAACTTACAGGTGTTCATGCACTGAGTTGCTGAAGCATTGTTTAGGTACTGTAGTTTCACAACAGGGAACTGGGAAGATGCTTTATTCAGTTTTAGCATTACACTTTTCAATATGTTTCCTTACTGAGAAGGATGAGACTGTACCTAAATCATCCAGATGGCTATTGGCAAAGCAGTCTTTAAATGAGTTAAATTATGTTGCTGGTCAGACTATAACTGATCTTGTTCTTTCTCTGTGGCTCTCAGCCTTACAGGACACTACGGTTATCCTGGTTTTCCTCGCATCTCTGCTATCTGTCCTTTAAAAATTTGCTTATTTGGTAGTATGTTTGTTTTTCAGATTGAAAAATTAGGGGTGGCTGAAAATGAAATAGATTATTTCTTATCTCAATTTTTCTTTAAACCACAGTACAGCTATGCTCATAGCCAAATGATTTGAGTCTCCCTTGAAATAATAGTTGAATTCTGTGTTGGTGTTATGAATTGGTGATAAATACAAGCAGTCTTATGATGGAAGAGGATGGCAATACTGAATAGTACCACAAGATGTCATTCAAACAGTTTGTGGTACAGAATGAAACACAGTGAAACTCAGACTTCTTAATTTCCTGCTAGAGGAAGACCCAAAATCTACAGCAAAATAAACTGAAATTGCAGCATGTATTTGCTGCCGTTTTAGCTTCCATGTTACATGGCTCTGAAATCAATTTGCAGTTCCTCTTTAAGTGTTAAATTCAAACTTGTTTAGACTTTATACAATAGGCTGAGCTAGAATAAGCCAATTTATTTTAAGGATTTTGCAGTGCCAGTAAAATGTAAAAACTGGGGGTTTAAAGATTTATTATTTTATATATATTTAAATTGTTGGGGTTTTTTTTTTTTAGTTTTGTGGGGGGACATGGGACCTTCCGTAGGACTTCGTTACTACTCAGGTGCCAAGACTAAAGGTTAAGCTGCTCTGTCAGTGTGGATTTTCTGCTTCAAACCTGGTGGCATTCACAGTATTTTGAACTTCACACTGGAACATTTTGCTGTGCTGCAGGCAAAAAAAAAAAAAAAATCTTACTATGCTGTGATTAAAAGTATATCATCAAGACCGAAGTCTCCTAAAGACTTTGAACGCAAGAACAATGCAGTTGATATCATGTAACTGAAAGTATGCAGTGGATGGAGAACTTAAAACAAGAAATGCATTATTAAAACTGTTGAATGGGACTTTTGTAACTTTTGTTCTTGTTCTGTAACAGGTGTTTCCATAATATCAGGACTGGTGAAGCTTGCTTCCTCCCCTGCAGTGGATTTGTTTGCCATTTCCTGTATCTTAGAATCATAGAACAGTTTGGGTTAGAAGGGACCTTTAAAGGTCATCTAATCCACCCCCCTTGCAATAAGCAGGGACATCTTCAACCAGATCAGGTTGCTCAGAGCCCTGTCCAGCCTGACCTTGAATGCTTCCAGTGATGGGGCATCTGTCACCGCTCTGGGCAACCTGTGCCAGTGTTTCACCGCCCTCATTGTAAAAAATTTCTTCCTTTATATCTAGTCTGAATTTACCCTCTTTCAGTTTAAAACCATGACTCCTTGTCCTATCACTACAGGCCCTGCTAAAAAGTCTGTCCTCATCTTTCTTATAAACCCCCTTTAAGTATTGAAAGGCCACAATAAGGTTTCCCTGGAGCTTTCTCTTCTCCAGGCCGAACAACCCCAGCTCTCTCAGCCTGCCCTCGTAGGAGAGGTGCTGCAGCCCTGTGTTTGTTTTTGTGGCCCTCCTTTGGACCTACTATAACAGGTCCATGTCTTTCCTGTGCTGAGGGCTCCAGAGCTGGATGCAGTACTCCAGGTGGGCTCTTCCCAGAGCGGAGTAGAGGGGCAGAATCACCTCCCTCAACCTGCTGGCCGTGCTTCTTTTGATGCAGCTCAGGTTACGGTTGGCTTTCTGGGCTGCGCCGATACACCCAAGTCCTGATATACCCAAGTCCTTCTCTGCAGGGTGCTCTCAATCCCATCTTGCAGTAACTCTTGCAGTTCTCTCAGATCTTACCTTGCAGTAACACGGTGCTGTCCTTGTATATGAAGAGCTTCTGTCTCCTCAGAAGTTTGTTTATTTAAAATTCCTTTCCCTTTCTTAGAGATGTTTAAAACTGTTCGCAGGTTTTGGGGCATATAGATGGCATGGGGAATCATAATTAAATTCTTATTTTGCAAAACAGCAGACTGATAAACTTCCAGGAGTGAAGATTTTGTAGCTAAAGAATTATTGTTGCATTGCCAGCTGGGCTTCACTTGCAGTTTTGATATTTATGAAACTTCTGCTTTTTACGAAGAAAGCTTTATGATTAGTGGGTATTTTCTTTCAGTAACTGGGTACACTAGAGCTGTAGCAAATGCTGACAGTTTATGGATTTCATCTTACCGTGTTGCAAAAAGAATAGGAGATATAAATGTGTATCTTATCAGGGTGGAGTAAGTGTTCTCTTAACAACAGTTGTTCAGAATATATAGGTGCAGTGGCAAGGGATATGCCACAGGTTATGGATTAGTATTTTAATGCCGTTAAAGGTTTGTCATAGTTCCTATGAGAAGGAAAATTAACTAAGAGGCCTAGATTTATCACTGACATAGCTGGTTTTAGACCTTTTTTTCTGTAGAAGCAGGTAACATTGCTCAATGGAATCTGAAATCCTAGTCTTAATCTGAGCAAGATGCCAGTTTTAGTGACCAAGTGTGTGTTAACAAAAGTACCGCATATTCAGAGTTGTTCTTTAGTTGCTGTTAGCTGTAATCAGCATGGAGAGTAATGGTCAGGATCCTTTCTGGCATAAGACTCCAGGCTGTTAAAATAGTTTGACAGTATGTTCTCTTGACTGTCAAGCTCTATTTTTTGGTTGGGTTTTGTGTTGGTTTTTTTTTTTTCTCTTATTTTGGGGCGTTGGGGTGGGAATTTTTTAAGTTTTTTGGGAATTTTTTGTTGTGTTTGGTTTTTTTTCTTTTTAATGCCAGGGGAGTAGAGGGAGCATGAAAGAGAATGAGAACTAGAAAAATCTAGCTGTCGTCTTTTGTTCACTTTCTTACAGTAACATCTGTAAGATTAACCCTAGCCAGTAGGCCTATCGTAGGTCCTATCATATCCATATCCCTGTTGTATCCAGAAATGGTGTAAAGGCATGTGAAGAAAGTAGCTTTGAGGTAGAAAGACAAAAGTAGTATCTATCTTAAAGGCTACTATCATAAAATATGAAAAGATACAGGAAGTTAGAAATTGTCTTCCTCTGCTTAACGTTTGACCAGTGATTTTAAAAAGAATGTATTATTCTGGATTTGTTTTCTGATATCCATCATGTTGTATCACTGCAGATCTGTCATGTGTGATGCTTGCTATAAGAGAAAGTTAGGTGATGAATTTGTGTTTCTAATTTACACTCCCTTAGCTTATATTGAGGAATACAAGGTGTGGTGGTAAAGATTACGAAGGCAGCTGAGTACTGATTCCCTAATATATTAATATTTGGCTCATTGCCTTTTTTGGTAGATGCTATGCAAATAATAAAGATTGTATTTTTTAGTCTGTTCGTATATACCCTTATATAACATGATTATATATGTTGTCTATGGGTATATGTGATTTCCCCTTCAGCAAGGTGAAATCATGCCTGATCAACCTGATAGCCTTCTATAATGGCATAACTGGCTGGGTAGATGAGGGGNTGCATTAGAAAGAGTGTGGCCATCAGGTCGAGGGAGGTTATCCTGCCCCTCTGCTCTGCCCTGGTGAGGCCACATCTGGAGTACTGTGTCAGTTCTGGGCTTCCCCAGTTCAAGACAGACAGGGAACTACTGGAGAGAGTCCCGCGGAGGGCTACGAAGATGATCAAGGGACTGGAGCATCTCTCTTATGAGGAAAGGCTGAGAGACCTGGGTCTGTTTAGCCTGGAGAAGAGAAGACTGAGAGGGGATCTCATCAATGGTTATTAATACCTGAAGGGCGGGTGTCAAGAGAACAGGGCCAGAGTTTTTTCACTGGTGCCCAGCGACAGGACAAGAGGCAATGGGCACAAACTGGAACACAGGAAATTCCATCTCAACATGAGGAAAAACTTCTTTGCTTTGAGAGTGACAGAGCACTGGAACAGGCTGCCCAGAGAGGTGGTAGAGTCTCCTTCTCTGGAGATACTCAAAACCTGCCTGGATGCGATTCTGTGCAACTTGCTCTAGGTGAACCTGCTTTGGCAGGGGATTTGGACTAGATGATCTCTGAAGGTCCTTTCCAACTGCTATGATTCTGTGATATTATTTCAAATTATAGTCCATACCAGTGCTTTCAACTGGCGACTTTTTAGGACAGTGAGGTTGTATTACGTAGAGGTTAAGACACTAGGATACAATTTACGAACTCGGGAAAATCTTGTTGCATTCTTAGATATGGCAGTGGGCAGGCAGGTGGGAGTCGTCTTGTTTTTTCTTTTTACCCTCTCAGAAAGTTATTTCACCTCTTCTTACTGTTAGGGAAAATGGGCTCAGAGACAATATATTTACTCTTACTACTGTTGGGACTATTACTGTCCTGCTTCATATAGCTCCATATTATTTGTAAACTGTTAGATTAGGCTTCATTACTTCAGCAACAAAAACAGGTTTAATGAAGCTTATATTTCAGTCATCTGTAATATGTACCTAACTCAGTAAGGCTAGAATTACTCTTATAGTTTTAGTGGGGAGAGGCAAAGATATTGATGCAGCTGGAGGGTTGCTTGCATTTTCCTGAGCTCCTGGCAGGTGGACATTATGTACTGAAGAACTGTCACTTCAGAATAACTAATGAGTATAGAAACATGAACAGCAGTCTGAGGCTTGCATTTATGCTTTCTGTTTTGAGGGATTTTACTTGAGGATTGAAATTCCCTTAGATCTTTGTAATGCTCAGAAGATGAGAATACTTTTGTAGTGTACAATAAACTGTATTATGAAAGACTGAAATGCATTTGCCTTTCCCATTGTTCGTTGAGGCTGCTGATAAGGGTTGTTTTTGGAGGGAAATGACCTTTGAAATCTGCGTAGAGTATTTGTTTCTAGAAGTTAAAACAGCAAGGGAGTGGGTATCCTGTTACTTAATAAGATTTTCTGGTTTTGTGTAGACCTCAGTCTCAGCAGGCAAGCTTGGTTGACTGCAGTCATCTTTTTTTTTTTTTTTTTTTTTTTTTTTAAATTTT
>VYXH01007043.1:15146-28511 GCA_013397275.1 Burhinus bistriatus | reverse complement strand
AGTTTGGTTGTATGCAGTCATTTTTTTTTTTTTTTTTTTTCTTTTTTAAATACTGTACTTAAAAGAATGGAATGGAATTCTACAATGCTGGGTAAAATAATTGAGGTGTCTTGCACTTTTAAATCTGCTCTTAAAGGGCGAAACTTTGAGGTTACACTGAAACCGTATCTACCTGTAGAAGAAAAAAGGCTTGCTGCTGCTGATCAATATGAATATATGGAACAATATTTTACTCTGTAAGTATCTAATGCTTCCTAATCCTGAATTATAATTTTTTTAGAAAATATTTAAAAAAATTACATCATTTCATGTAGCAATTAATTTCCAAATGTATTCATCAGGAATGTGTGGGTTTCTTGTATTTTTCTTTTTTTTCCTCCTACTGCTTTTCTTTTATGGAAGCAAGGCTGTAAGCAGGACTTCATTCTTTAATTTCTCTGGTTTATGTCTTCCCTGTTAACATTTCAAAATGTCTTAATTGAAAAGTGTGATAGGATATTTTCTATAAGCAGTTAGAAGTACATTTCGTCATTAAATACTTCTTTCTTCTGTCTTCACGTCTTAAATTCACCTTTTGCCTTTTTAGTTTGTATTTATTACACTGGTAACTCATACTTATCCTGTGATTGTGGTCTGATTTTGTCGTTTCCAGCTTCTGGGAGGTAGTCTTCAGTATGTACTTGAGTCTTGTGCTGTGTAACTTCCTCCATTTTTACTGCTTGATCCTCAAATTCAAATTATTATTTCCACGTTTTCTACTTTCTCACTTGCAAATTTTGTTGACATATTCGTATTTTTTCATGTTAGCTTTTTTGTTGACTGTTTTATTAGGTAAATGTATTCCCAGACTTGAATCTTAAGCAGTTGCTACAACATCTTATTCATGCAACACTTTTTGATTCTTGAGACAGATACTAATTGTTTTGAAAAGTAATTACTTTGTTGGTTGTGCCAAGGAACCAAAGCATCCTCGTACCAGTGAGATCTAGGTTCTCACCTATGAGAACTAGGTGATCACAATTTACTATCGTCATCCTGTACTTTAGCTTTTACTGGTGTCTCTGTCTCAAGTTGTTCATGATTACGTGAAATAGCAGTAGGAAACTGGAAGCAGGAGCATAGAACTGGAAGCAACTTTCTAAATCAAGTCCAGTCTTCTGCTATGTAACTGGTAACTGTGTTGTATAGTTTATTTCACAAGCTAAGCTTAAAAGGTAAGGATTAAGACTTAAGCAGGAGGAATTAGAAGTCTCTGAAATTTCTGTATCCAACTAGAGCAAAGTCTCAGGCAAAGTGCTTCAGGCTGATCTAAAATGACTGAGATTTACTCAGTATGCTATGAGGAATAGGTGGACAGGAACGGTCAGCAAAATAAGCTATCTCTGTGGCCTAGAACAGTGGGAATAAAGGGAGCTGCCAAAAGTTAAACCAAGCTAGCCTTCCTAAAAAAGTTAATTACAAATGGCACTACACAGAGAGATTAAAAGGTAAAAAAAGCAAATTATTAAAGGTATTTTAATACAACCCCAAACCAACAAATACCTGATTTCTGATACCAAAAATGAGGCTATAGAGCTGAGAGAGAAATACGGAGTGTCTAAAAGGAGTGTGAGAATATAGAGGTGAACACAAGCATGCTTGAAGCGAAATCAGAAAACCAGAGACCCTAATAAGGAGGAAGGTGTGCCTTTATCCCACCGAGTTGGGAGGAGGGCAACAGGAAAAGCTCTGTGAAATCACAGCGTTAGTTACTTTTAAGAGATCTGTGAACTTGGTGTGAAGAAGGTAGTACACTGGATGTTACCACTTGCCATGGAGAAGGTGGCCAACTATAAACATACTAAACTGATTTCAACAGTATCCAAAACTACAGAAAAAAAGTTTCATGGGAAGTACAATTTAAAGGACTGAAGCAAACAAGTAGATAAACATAGCAATAAAAGACCGACCATATAGTTCTTTGAACATTTCAAGGAGTAAATAAAAACAATAAAAACCTTTGAGTGTGATGCAGACAAAATAAGGAGATCCTGGTGATATTTGGGAAATGGTGCTGAAGCAGGTGAGGAAATCAAATACTTCCACCTTTGTTCTTTTAAGGATAATACTTAAATATTAAGCTGTCAAATGAAGCCAGTATTTACAACAGGCCATCTGTATTAGGTTGTTCTAGTATTTCATGAAACACTTGGTTTTGAAAAAGCAGTTAGACTTCAATTGGAAGTTGCATGTAGGTATCTGCGTCCTGAATTTTGCATGGTTTTTTTCTGGCTTATTAGGAAAAGATGTTGTTTGGGTTTCTTCCCCATCTGGTTGTGGTTCTTAATTTTGTGGATGTATACTGAAGTGTGAGGGCAGTGTGGATTTCTCATGGAGGGGCATGGAATAGATGCAGTACTGCATCTGAAAATAGGAGGAAAATGATCTCTATTAGAGTGACTCTCTTCCTACTTGCGAGTGATTAGTGCTGTTTAAACTTTTATGAAGGAATGGATGTCAACATTTTGTCTCATTGTAACTAATTCTGGCTTTGGCTTAAACTTCTTTTTCTTCCCCATTTGAAATTCTGAGGGCAGTGATAGATCAGAATATATCTAGATTTCACATTCACTTTTGAAATCCTGCCTGGATTTTAGTGTTACCCTTCAGTATGTGAAAGCTCACAGGGTTTGTAAAGTTGAGAAGTTTTCTGAGTTCTTTGGAATATTGCAGGTGTATCTTCTTCAGCTGTTGTTTGCTTTGTATTTTTAGCACTCAAGCAATCTAGGCATTACAAAAGGCTATTTCTTCAAAAAATCTTTTTTGTAAACTTCGCGTCTATAAATGCAGTTAGACTGTGATCTCTTTGCATCTAAAAAGCCAAGCACGGTGAGGTTTCTTATTAGTGATGGCTAATGATAACCTATATCTGTGGCAGAACATCCTTATTGACTTATATTTTCATGTGAGAATTTTATTTTGGCTGTGAAAAGTGCTTGGACACTAATCATCAGGCTATCTTAATCTTATGGCATGTACAATAGATGTACTACAGATCTGAGGCTTTTAGTCCTGAGGACAGGGGATAGCAATTTACAGTCCAGGAATGCAAACGAAAACATAAGGTTTTTACATATGAAAACATATACTTGATTCTCGTTGAAATTCAGACCACATTGAAGTCCACTATTGGGCTTTTCAGTGGTTTACATAAGCTGATAATATATTTTAACACAAATATGTCCATCTCAGGCTATTACATCTGGCCCTCATTGGGGGGAAAAGGGAGGAGCAAATGAGTTGTTGGATCGAATTGAGCTCTTTTCTTGCCTCAAGACCTCAACCTTACAGCCAAGGTTCAGCTAACAGCAGATTAAAGTTATACGGGCTTACACTATTGTTGGAATCTGATAGATTCTTTTACTAAACACTTCATTATACTAGGCCAGCATGTTAACAAATACAATTTAAAAGTGGGCAAGAAGGAGCAGTGCTTCACCTTAAGTTGCTGAATTGATGCAAGAATATAAAAATGGCATTCTGGTTTTATTTTTTACTTTTTCTAATTGATGGTTTACTGTGTTTCTACCACAGAAATGAAGACCTAAAACAAATGTTGGAAAGCAGTAAAGATTCTGCAAAGCTGGATGCTATGAAAAGAATTGTTGGGGTATGTGATTCTTTTATTATTTTTCTTTGTTAGGGTATCTATTTTTTTATTATTATTTTTGTTTCTTGGATGTGAATACTGTTTTAACTTTATAGATCATGTACCAAGTCAGCATTTGAATCTCTAAATGGTGTTCAAAAGCTACTGTGAAGTCTTTGATTTGGAATTTTGCGTAGAAATTCCGGTATCAAAGTATATGCACTCATATACTTTAAAAATATTTATGTAACAGTGCCAATATGCCTGTAAATATTTTCAGTAGGGAGGTGAGATCTTAAACAGGAAAGGGTTTCTTCAGAGAAGCTTCAATTGCTGTCTTAATTCAGCAGACAGGAAACAACAGAAATTTGCAGGAGTAAAATAACAAATTGTTTACTATTTTTACTTTTTGAGATTATGTAAGGGTTGGTTTTTTTTAATTGACTGTGTTGCCTGTATATTTAACGAAGTATTTCAGGTGAACTGTGTACCCATAGAGGTCAGTAAATAACGTTTAACACCATTGGGTGTTTCAACCCTATAAACTAAACATCATGAAGTTGATAAAGTCCCTTTATTTCTTCTTAGAAGCTATGAAAAACTGTTCAGTGTCCACTTGACTTATTTTTTTGGGGACTTCTGCATTTTATTTCTCTCATTGTTCCTTCAATCTCCTCTGGATGTGCTGTTCTGTTTTGCTTGGTTTTTACGTGGGTTAATCCCATCCAAATATGTACTGAAGTCAGTAGGTACAGGTTGTATCATGCGATGGTGTTCTTTCCTGTGACTCCAGAGCTAGCGATTTCTCCCTTCATTATCCTCTAGTGATGAAGGTTTTACTCAAGCCGGTTGTTGTCTGCTTTTGCCTTTGATCCTAGTCCTGCCAGAGACATCAATTACCTATTAGATCTGGGTAACCTATCAACTACTATTTATAACATCATTTTTTTTAAGTGTGTGTGAAAGGTTTCTTTGTTGATCTTCTCCAACATGATGTGGGATTCCTCAGGGTTTGACCAGGGAGAGTCTGGCATACAGAGGTGCTGTTGCAAGAAATCATGGGCTTTAGAAGTACCATGATTTCAACCTACGGTAATTTACATTCTTCTGCTTCCCTCAGAAAAGATCTTTTTTTCTGGCCATTACTGTGGGCAGGAGGACTGAGGAGAGTTACCTATTGCTCCCTTGGTTTGGCTTTTCAAAAGGTGGCCAGATTTCTTTATTTGTATTTGTAAGCTGTTGCAGCTGAATGTGTATGTACATGGGGGAATTAGAAACTATTAAATTGGGTCAGCTTTAAATTTTAAACCAAAGCTTTACTAGATTGTAGGGAAAAAAAATGAAACAGTGCTCTCATTATAAATGAATGCACAATGAGCAAATGCACTTATAAATACCTGCTGCTGCTACATATTCAAAGCGCTTCTTAACAACTGTTTCTTTAATTTCCTAGAAGTATATGATACCATGAAGCTGCAGATGTGTAGTTAGCACTGATAGCTGTGGTACTAGGCTGAGATGATCAGGCTCAAGAGCTCATCAGCAAGGGAAGACAGAACTGAACTGAGCACACTCTTTCTTCTGTTACTCCATTTCCCAGTTCCAGATTTTTGTTCTTTTCTAAGTTCCCAGTCCTTGGTTTCTGTCCCTGTTCTAAGCACTGCACAATGCTGGAAGAGCACTGCTTTCCGAGGTGGCAGCAGGTACCTTCTGTTTCTTGGACACTTCTTCCTTGCTTAGCTGCTGCTTCTTTTCTTAAAGCAGAAACAGCCTTATGGCTCGTAAGGTTGACCATTACTTGACCGCAAGCAAGTTTTATGAATTACTGGATCCCCTGTTTTCAGTCCCTTCCATATTTTCAAGGTATTTGCTGTTATCCTGTGTTTAAACTGTGTTTCCTAACAGACACTTAGTACCAATCTCTGGTTCACATAGCAAACTGAAACAATGAGCTTCACAGGCCAGGACTGGGACCTTATGCAATTAACATAAAGCTTTGTAGCAGTGGTGGTAATGTTCTTGCTGGGCACAAAGCTGCTTGTGTGTTACCAATTGTGTGGTTACATTTAGAGAGTTCTCAGGGATGAGATGGGTTTTGCAGAGATGAAAGGCTTCCTCTAGCCTTATTATTAGAGGAAAAAGGAACTCTGTTGCCAGAGTATTGTTCAATGTGTCTCCCTGGAATGCTCACTTTCACTAGTTTTAGGTAGAGGAAAAAAGCTGTGTGTACCAATAATTTTCTTACTCTTCTAGTAGACTTCAAGAGGCTGAACCTTAATTTGTCCATATAGGTGTAATGGAAAAGTACCGGGAGAACACTGCTTATGGCTCCTTTTGCTGCTTCTTCCTCCTTCAGGGTGGTTTGCAAACTTTTGCAGAGAGTGACTTTTAACAACATGATTTCAAGCATAGGAATAGTCCAGTTTTGATCTTTCCACTCCACCTCTTACGTGAAGGTGTCTAAGCCTACCTTCAGCTAAAATACATATGTGTGACTTTAGTGATCAGTGAGGTCTTTTTTTTGTTTTTCAGTATGTTGTCTTTTATGTTTCTTCCTTACATGCATGCCATAAAATAATTGCAGTCTTTGGAAGATAACAAGTAACACTGGTAGTGTAGAAAAAAAATTTGAAGGGTATACAGAACCGAGTTTATTCTACTATATGCATGGAAACACAATAGCTGATATTTCTTTTGAAACATACACTGATATTACAACACCCAAGATATTCTTGTTAGTAGGTCTTGAAACCTGTCTGAACTTCTCATCTGGGAAAAAATCTCAGTGGAATTTCGCTCCTGAAGATTTCGGAGCGTGAATTTAGGAAACAAATTCACATGCCTGATTTCCCACAGAGAATTTCATCCCTGTCTGTGTGTCTGTCATGAAAAAAAAAAAAGTTTTGTGCACCCTAACATTGCATAGTACTTATTCTAGAATGAAAGTTTCTGTGCAGGAACTCCAGTTATAAAAGACAACACAATTGGAGAATTTCTAGGCACAGCAACAAAAATGACATGATAGACCTTAGTCTTGGAAAGAACCATTATGTTCTTTCAGGTTAATGATCCATGGGCTAAGGAGGATTTACGCTAATCGTTATGACTTAATGAGTCAAAATACACTCTTTTAAAAGACCCTAAATACATATTTACATGGTACACTGGAGCTATTATGGTTGATCAGTTAAATAACGCAAGTAATGCATAGAGTCATAGTGTTACAGCCTATCAGGGAAGTCTAAGGATCATTGCTATTTTTGAATAACGTAACTTGTGTTGCATCAAGATGAGATGATTGATAATATTTTATTCTATGATGCTTCTCTGCAGTGCATCTTGCTACTAAGTTCTGCTCGACTCTGGTCATTCTGAATCTGGTATTTATTACATAGACCATCCCAGTCCTGACAGCAGTGGTTTAGTTTAGATTCTTAGTTAAAACCCCTTGAAACACGTACGATGTGCTTTCCTCTTAGTTTGTCACTTCCTGTACTTTAATACAGCTGCAAGAAAGAGTTTAAGATGTTAAGTTGGTTAAATTATAATGTCATGCTGGACAGCTGTGCTTAAACCCTTCTGAAAGACTCACTCAATAATAGCTTGAACTACAACTACCTTCTTTTTCTTTCTTCTAACCTTTTCCAAATATACAATTTGTCAAGGTATTGCCTGGTCTTGTGTTTTCTTGCTTTTGTCGCCTGAGATCCTAGTTCTTTATGCCCCTCATGTGTTTTATCAATGAAATACACAAACAGGCCTGTGAGTTAGGAATATGAAGTTTAATCAGCTGTATAATGTTGAGTAATGGTGAGAATGTGCAATGGTTATGAACAGCAGCAACTGTAGCTGCGAAACTCATGGTCCTGTGTTGAATCCCTGCATATTTGGTTGTCTTAGTGAGCTCTTGTCCTTTCTGATTAGCTTGATGTTTGGCTGGCTGGATCCTGCCCTTGACCACAGCTGGGGGTCCTCTGAGTCTGTCTGTATTCAGCAGCACTGTAGCTTGATACAATACGTTCAGCTTGGATGTGAAGTACTGGCAGACATTCTGCTGGAATTAGATCTAAGAAATAAGGGAGTTGTGCAGCTGTAGTATATACTGAAGTATTTTATTCCTTCTAGTGTACTTGGCTTCTTATTTATAAGTTCCTCCTTAAGCCGTTCATACAAGGGCTGAAGATAAACTGGGGTTTTGTTGTTTCTGCTCTTTATTGACACAGTTTTATTGTTTACTCCATGCCCCAATTTCATATTTCTCCAAGATCAAATGTGAAAACTATCTTGGTTGTTTTTTTTTTTTTTTAAAAAATCACATTTGGTTGACTGATCTTGCTTTTACCTTGCTGTTTTTTTTGTTTTGTATAAACACTTTAAGGCCGTTTGTGTTTAACTTGCTATGGAAAACAACCATGATTTGTTTTTAAAGTGCAATGTCTGTAATTTTTTTCAGGACTTGTATTACTTCTCCTGATGGTTTTTTGTTGTTTTTTTGTTGAGTTGTTGTTTTTTTTTTTTTCCTGATAGCAGCTCCCAAAAGGTAATTCTGTAAAGCTTTTCAGATTAGCAAGATCTTTGTTTCAAGTAATTTTTAAAGCATTAAAAATGATTTGCAGTCTGATACATTAAAATCCAGTCCATTGATTTTCCTTACCCCCCAACCTCATAATGAGCCAGTATTTGGGTTTTGTTGTACTGACAGTATCCTGTAAAGTCGAACAGTTAACAAAAAAAGTCAGACTTTATCCTCAACTTCATAAAACCCAGGTTTTAAATACAGATCTGGAATAAATGCCTGTCTCTTTAAAAAAAAAAACCAAAAACAAAAACCAAAACAAAACCTGAAAAACCCACTCTAATAAATTATATTATTACATTACTAAGACTTGTCTCCTGTTTTGTTCTTTTTAGATGATTGCAAATGGAAAAAATGCTTCTGAGCTGTTTCCTGCTGTTGTGAAGAATGTTGCCAGTAAAAATATTGAGGTAATCCTATAGCTCATTAAGCATACTGTTACGGATGATCTCTTTATGAAAATTTTATCTAATTGTATTTGGACTTCAACATAAACCATAAAATCTCTAGGATTTTTTTAATAGAATTTCTCAAGGTTTAATTTCAATGACAGTATTATGGTAATAGTTTAATGTGTAAATAAAGGAAACCTACTGGGTGATTTGGAGGGAGGAGTAATAACTATTTACATTGAAAAACCTGATTGATTAGGGAAAGTTTGTGGAAGTGTATGGTGGTAATTTTGAGAAAAGGTACTATATTTGAGGCGTGGTGCTGCTTGTGAAGTTTGAGTAGGAATTGTGCTACATTGTATTTGAAAACATGTATTGCTGATCAAGGCTAAGAGGTAAGGGTTGAGTAAAAGTTTTCAGTGTTCTAATCATGTATATTTATGAGGAGTGTCTCTGCATTAGGATTGCAGAGTGAGATCACTTTAACTCAGTTAAACAAGTCTTTGTATGAATTCATGGGTAGACAAAATGTGATATTACTAGTGAAGTGTGTTTAAAATAATTTTTTGTTTTACAATACTTAGATGTTGGTTCTTTTGGTAATTTAGTTTAGACAATTTGTTTAATGCATTATTAATATGAATGCCTGTGATTCCAGAAGATTACAGAAAAGTAGCTTTCAAATCTCAGAATCTTTTGGAGAGATTTGACTATTTTGGGGTTGGGGATAGGTCCCATCTTGAGCAGAGAAAAAAATTTTTCTAATATGCAATATAATCTCAAATCTTTGGGTTACTTTCATGTTTTGTAAGACATGGAAACTTTGAAGCAAAGTCATACGCACATCTTGGGAATATGCCCTTACTCGTTTATATTGTATGAAGAATTATGAAAGGAGTATGTGAAGGGGCAGACAAGAACAATTTAAACTTCCTCTAAAAGCAGCTGGTGAAGAACCTGAGTGGGAATCATCTGCAATAGGAGTTATTTTCTTAAGACAAGTTGCTTGACTAAATTTATTCAACTTGTACTACATTCTGTGACTTTTTAATTTAAAGAAGACATGTTTAATAATTGTTTTCAGGATAGATAAAAACAATAGCAGAAATATAAGTTTTTCTTTCAGGCTGTTTACTGTCCATTTTATTTTAGCAGCATATGTGCCTATTCTTGCCACAATATCAGGTGTTAGACACACACAGTAGCTTTTTTTTTTTTTCTCATAAGAAAGCAAGACATAGAAGAAAAAAAAAAATCTATCTTGGGTAAGTAAAAAATTCAAATTTCCAGGAAGTTAAAAAATGGAGATTGCATTCAACTATCATGTGTTTAAATCTGCAGGCTTGCTATGTGGCTTGAGGAAATCTAAAGCAGCATCTGCATTAGGAAGTTGTACAACCAGAAGTTTTTGTAAAGAAAATGTTACTCTGATGCTCACTACCAGTACTATGCATAACACTATCAGCTCCAGTGCAGAGGTCTCAGAGTTCTAGTTGACTTGACAAATGAGATTTGGATGAAAATAACATCTGTAAGTTTGTAGTTCCAGACCACGTAGTGACCAACAAGCCTCAGTTTGAGGGAAGCAGAGACAGCATGCAAATGATATTAGTTACTTCCTACTGCACAGGATCGCGATTTGGGGAAAAAGCAGGAAATAGTAGTTTGAAGCACTGAGTTTTGAGAAGATAAGTCAATTGAATGCATGCTCTAATTCTTCCCTCCTCTCCTGGAAATATGTACTTCAGCCTCTGTTATTAATAGGAACAAAAAGTTGTTTTTTCCCTGGCTCAAGGCGTTGAAGATTTTATTTCCTGCAATAATGACTTCAGCAAACTCCTGTCTGTTTCTAATGTGCTGCGATATAGCAGGTCACAGATACATCTGTTTTCTTCCTTATTTTACACGGATGGATAGTAATAGTCAAGTTTGAGTCTAATTTTAGCTTCAAAGAAGCTATTCTTATTTAGCTACTACTTAAAACTTTGGGTTTTTCCATTCTTTGAAAACACATATATTTGGCTGAGGCCAAATACTGAGCTCTGGTAAGTCAAGGACGCGTAAGTGTGCAAGGACGCAAAGATGACAATTCAGAGTCTTTCAGAACTTACTGTATTAAAATAGTTTTAGAAATTGTAACTGTAGTTTTAGTAATAGGTGATAAAAGGAAATGGGGTAAGGAATCATACTACTTAAATAATCTCTTCCTCTTTTAACTTGTGTTTGTAAGTTGTGAGTACCCTAAGTCCAGTTTTGAACAGAGATACCTGACACAAAAGAGGAGTGCCTTGAACAGTATTGTTCATCTTGAGTGGTTTTAAGTATTAGGGCTGGAACTGATAGCCCAACAGAGGCACAACTGAGCTCCAGGCTTCCAGCCCAACCAGTAGTGAGACTGGGAGCGTGTTCCTTGTAGGTGTGTTCGTGCACACACATACACACACGTTTTGTGTATATACACACACACACATAAGAAATACATATGTACAGGTTACTCGAACACAAACAGGACCAACAGCTTGGCAGTTCAAGTTCAAGGTCTGTTAGTGGGACTGTATGTATAGACACATATGTAAAGTGTGGATCCATCCAACAGCTGGGCTCAAACATGGTCTGCCCAGTGGCTGACCACTGGATCCCTGTCATCCCCATTGCTGGCAACTGGACATATGAACCAAATAGACAGGTACATGAATTCACGTCATTCAGTTCTGTTGTCAAAGTTCCCTCATTACTTATTTTTCCACCATTTAGTGCTAACATATTTGTGTGAGAAGAGGCTGTTAAACTGAAAAGCGATCAGGGCATTCAGTAAGCCAACTGACTAATTTCTTTATCAAGTTTAGTTAGATGACAAGTTTGGTCATAATGTAGCTATTCTTCCAGCCATCTGGTTAGTGTGTCTGGGTGTCAGAAACCTTTATCATGGTCCGGTTTTTAGGATGCCTTTTGAAATGATGAGAAGTTACTGGGTTAAGTCAGATTCTTAGTACATTGATCCTGATACTGTTTTCTGAAAATGTTTTGCCAAATTTTTTCCTGTCCTTAAGAATTCGTACAGAAATCTGTCTGTACAAATTGCTACAATGCAGTAGCAAATACATCAGTTCATCTGAGTGACTTTGTATCCAAGTGACTTTCCTGCCCAGAAATGGCTGCTGGTTTGTTGTTTGTTTTGTTGGGTTTTTTTATCAGGGCTGAATGCTCTGATACAGGGAAATGGAGGTGAAGAAGCAGTAGAACACGTTCATTTGTTTTAAGAGAAGCAAAGGGCATCTTACTGTTTACAGAAGTGCCTTGTAATTTTTGTTTCTATAAGTACACAGTGACCTCAACTTGATTATGTGCATCATGTCATGGATGGTAAGGATACAAAAAGTGACCTAATAAACAATTGGTGGTATAGAACAAAAATAAGTCTTGGTCAATAACTCATGGAGTTTGATGTGCTTATATTGATAAACTAATTAAACAAATCTGTCTGTGTTCCTCAAGCCTAATGTGCCCCTGTTATGATTAGTTTTATAGAAAGGAGCATTTCAACATTGAATGAAGGTAAATGGTAAAAGAATAGTGTAGTCACGAAGCTCTAAGTGCTTCCATTTCTAGTCACAGAGTGGTTTCAAGGAAAGGAGGCTTTCTTTGCACACCTGCAGTCATTCAGTGCATAGGCCTCTTGTGGTCAATGTTGATTGCTGCTTGTCTATAGCTGAACAACAAATAATTTAGTATGGTGTAACCTTCTGTGATTTAATATTATGCTTTTTTGCCAGAATTGGCACAAAGATACATCTTCTGATAGTGACAGTAATTATAGCACAGCTGTAGTTGAGGTTCTTTCAGAATTTTCCATTATAAACCCCAATAGTCGGTTTACAACTCAAATGTAAAAAATGTTTTCACTGTTTCCTGGGCATGTGGTGGCCATGAGGGGGTAAAGCGAACTAAATTGAATACTCTCCTCCCCCAAAATCATACTGAGGTTTCCTTAATCTTTGAACATTGCATCCTTTGTAGTATGCTTATATTGGCTACATCTTTTGAGTGCTTGTAGTCAGGCAAAGGTGGATCTAATACTGCTTGCTTTTGTCCAAGACATAGTCAGAAGTGCTCCTTTAATCAGATCTAAATAGTATAAGTTACCACATTTTACCTGGAACGTATATTCTCTTCCAAATGTGTTAAAGTAATTGATTTTAAATTGGAGAGACATGGATTCGACGGATGGACCGCTTAGTGGATAAGGAATTGGCTGTATGGTTGCACTCAGAGTTGTGGTCAATGAATTGATGTCCGAGTGGAGACCAGTGACGAGTGCTGTTCCCATGGGGTTGGTATCAGGACTGGTGCTGTTTAACATCTTTGTCGGTGACATGGACAGTGGGATTGAGCACACACTCAGCAAATTTGCTGATGACACCAAGCTGTGTGGTGCAGTTAACATGCTGGAGAGAAGTGACGCCATCCAGAGGGACCTGGACAGGCTTGAGAGGTGGGCCTGTGCAAACCTCATGAAGTTCAACAGGGCCAAGTGCAAGGTCCTGCACATGATTCAGGGCAATCCCAGGCACAAATACTACAGGCTGGACGGAGAATGGATCGAGAGTGACCCTGAGGAGAAGGACTTGTGGGTGTTGATTGCTGAGAATCTCAACATGAGCTGACAATGTGAGCTTGCAGCTGAGACAGCCAACTGTATCCTGCACTGCATCAAAAGAAGTTCGAGGGAGGTGATTCGGCCCCTCCACTCCGCTCTGGGAAGAGCCCAC
>VYXH01007043.1:2375-14965 GCA_013397275.1 Burhinus bistriatus | reverse complement strand
TCCTATGAAGACAGGCTGAGAGAGTTGGGGTGGTTCAGTCTGGAGAAGAAAAGGCTCTGAGGAGACCTTATAGCAGCCTTCCAGTGCTTAAAGGGAGGCCTACAGGAAAGATGGGGAGGGACTCTATCAGGGAGTGTAACAGTATAACAAGGGTTAATGGTTTTAAACAGAAAGACAGTAGATTTAGATTAGGTATTAGGAAGAAATTCTTTACTGTGAGAGTGGTTGGACACTGGAACAAGTTGCCCAGAGAAGCTGTGGAGGCCACATCTCTGGAGGTGTTCAAGGGCAGGCTGGATGGGGCTTTGAGTAACTGGTCTAGTGGAAGGTGTCCCTGCCCATGGCAGGGCCTTGGAACTAGATGATCTTTAAGGTCCTTTCCAACCCAAACCATTCCATGATTCTATGATTTTGAGTTTCAGGGTAAAGTAAAATGGATTGTTGAAATCCTTGGCTATTACAGTTTAACCTATTTTCTGTAGGAAAAAACTATGAAGAGTGCTCAGGTGGTCAGTTACCACATGTCAACTTCTTAGATTATTCAAGTCTTTATTTACTAGTTGATAATATAAAGCAGTACTTTGTGTTATTAGCCTTCATCTGACCGTATTGATAATTAGGTAATATTGCGGCACATCAGGGAGTTTCTGTTAAAAGAATCATAGTAAGTCATAAGACATTTGAGAAGCATGTGGGTATTCCACTGATATATTAACTCTTCCTTCAAAGAAGAAAACATTGATGAAATTTTGCGATGTAGGGCTTATTTTTATAGAATTCTAAATTTTTCTGATAATTATGTTAATTGTGTTTTTCTTTTCAGATAAAAAAACTTGTATACGTTTATCTGATGCGTTATGCGGAGGAGCAGCAAGATCTAGCATTATTGTCCATCAGTACTTTCCAGCGTGCTTTGAAAGTGAGTGACTACTAAACAACATTTCATAGAGAATTCGGAGCTGGTATCACAAGTATAAAAATACCTGTATAAGTGTAGTCTGGTAAGCTAAAGCATGGAAATGTCTGCATCTGATAAAGCAGTTCCAAGTTGCGTCATTGACAAAGTTTTTTGTGCTATCTCAAACCTCATCAAGCAGCTAAGCCTGCATAAAGTAAAATTACTTACTAAAGAAAAGCAGCATATGGGTGCTCTCAAATTCACATACCCAGCCTTTAATTTCTGGAATGCCTTTTCTCTTTCCAAGGTGGCTTATGTGTGTCAAAAGAAGACCCTATTATTACCCTGAACCACCTGTGTTCCTTTTAGTTTGTGTAAAAGATTTTTGTGTACAACAGAATTGGAACATAAGCAAGATAGCAGTAACTAAATTAAAATATTCAATGTGTTGCATATGCTACTTTTTTAATTAAAAGCACTGAAGAGTAAGTATTTTTTTATTGTTCCATTTCAAATTCAGATCACAGTGGGGAATGGAATTGGGGAACGAAGATTAGGATTGCCTTTGAAGTGTGACTGTGGAGAAAAGAAAGGTCTCTGTCCTTAAATTTGGCCAGTTTTTATAAGAAGAGAAGGTTGCATTTTTTCTTGAACTCTTCTTGTAAGGCTGCTGTAGGTTCACCATTAATTTCTGCCATGTCACTGATTCAGACCTTGCATCTTGTTGGAAAATGTTGCAATCGGAGCACCAGGTGTGCAACTGTAGGACCAGCCCACAACTGAATAGAGAGCTTTCTGCCCTTTTCCTTCCAGCTTTTATCTCAATGTCATGTGTACTACCTTTACTACCTGTAACTGCTATGAAAAGCTAAAATTCAAATGATGTTGTATCCTATATTTTTACTGAGATATGTATACAGTGAACGCTCCTCATGGCATAACTTTTTAAAAAGCTGTGGATAGTGGGGACGAAAGGAGAGGGGATAATTCAGATGTTGTGACTGTGAGTAACTCAAAAAGAAGTGGTTGTGTGGCAAGGAGGTAGACTCCAAGCTAGCTGAGATTTTCAGAAACTAGGTAAATTACTAAGCCTGCTATGGAAGATAAGCAAATGTAATTAATTCTTTCCGTTCATTTTTTGTAACGTTTTGTTTCTGGTTTTGTAATGAAGATTATAACTTGGCTTTACGTGTGGAGATTTTTTTCTCCCTAGCTAGGAAGAACTTTTTTGGGGGTATTTTAAACTTGTATGATTGGACATGAGCTTTCCAAGCTCTGATAAGATGTTGTTTTTCTAAAAACTGTCAAATTAAGTGCTTTCACCATCCAGATACTTAATACTGAGAAGCTGCTAAGATGTAGGAATTATGAGAGCTTAGATGAACTGATCATTAAGTAATACCAGTCTGAAAACCTACATTGCTACTCTCAGTCCTTGGCAGAAATGTTCTTTGGGAAGTGCCCTTCTGGCTGACAGTACACTGAATTAATGCTGCTGCAATTTTAGTTTGCTAGATTTTAAAGGATTTAGTACTTGATTAAGCAACGTTTCTCCCATATATCCCAAGGCCATAATTACTGGACAAGGTTTGCATAACACTTCCTCCAAATACAGGTGTTTTATGCTCTTGTTGGATCTCTAAGCTATTTACATTTAGCTTAATATTCTGACATGTTCTTAAGAAAACTAATTTTGTTACTGGCTTCAGTTTGTATCTTGTGGTAAAGCATCAAATGGATGTGTTGTCTAGAACTCAAGTGGGAGTGTTGCAACCAAGAACCATATTTTCACTTGAAAGTTTTTATTTAAGCAATAAAACTGAGCTAGGTTTGTTTTTCAGAATATCTGAATTCCACTTAGATTGCAGAAAAAGTTTCAGATAATTAAATAAAATATTAGTCTTTTTTATCCATCATTCCCATATTTTGCTTGGGAATGTGAATTATGTTAACGTTTTCCTTTGCCAGATTTCCAGATTTTCATAACGTTTCAATATTTTCTTTCTTACTTTCTTTTACTTTTTTTGGTTGTTGAATGTTGCTTGTGTGAAGTTTGGCACATTTTCTTATTAGTGTGGCCTTAGGTTGCAAGCCTGACTGATAGTCAGATAGATTTACATGTCTAAATGTGTGGTAACTAACTAGTGTAAACACTGCAGAGAATTTAATGATGTGTTGCTGCACTATCTTATTTTATTTCTCCCCTTCTCTCTCATTCTTTAGGATCCTAATCAGTTAATCCGTGCAAGTGCTTTAAGAGTTTTATCCAGTATCCGCGTCCCAATTATTGTTCCTATTATGATGCTTGCCATTAAGGAAGCCTCTTCTGATTTATCTCCGTATGTGAGGAAGAACGCAGCCCATGCAATCCAAAAACTGTACAGGTAAGTTATTCTGACAAATACTGAAAAGTGATTTTTAAGATAGTTGTGGGCTATGTTTATTAAGACTACTGAGGGGGTTGGCATGTCTCCAATATATCAGATCCGTTTCTTAAAAAGTGTAAAGTGTGTGCAGACATTCCATCACTCCAACTGATTTGGTTGGAATTCGGGCAAATCTCTTGCTTGCTAGAATAATGGGATAACTACGAAGAGATTCAAAAAGAAAATGATACACTATCTTTGGTTTTTAGTATACCAGTTATTGTCATCTGTGTAGAAATTACTTTGATAGATATTCCCAGAATCATCTGTGTTTTTTCTGTTTAGCATCTATATCTTTCATCCTGAAGGCATTTGCTGTAGTTTGCAGTTGGCAAATGAATACTAACTCGTAGAAATTTTATCTATGCAAACACAAATCTTCCTCTTTCCTCTTCAGAAATTCTTGTTGTGGTAGAGCTCTTATGAAGAGGTGGGTGCCAGTTTACACAAGTGGAGGCAACAGAACCTATACCTTTCCAAAACAAAGGCAGGCATTTACTCTACTACTTAAGTCCCTTTTATTTCACCTATGCCAAAAACAGAAGGGTGTTAGATGTTAGGGGTTCCAAATCAGGTAGCCTGAGGCTGCTGCAGTTCATGCTCCCTCAGACCAACCGGTAGGAAGGCTGAGCCTGTATGCCTAATGGGCACATACGCTTATACAACACACATACATGCAGCCAGCTGTTCAGATCAGCACAGACAGAAAACAGCACTCATGCAGACAAAACCAGCACCAACAGCCTTATCCTGTTGCGTGCTCTGGCTGATCAGGATGCAGGCCCATTAGTGGACCTATATATGTACAGTACGGATCCCCCAGTAATGATCCTCGATGCTCAGTCTTTCCAGTAACTGGATCCCCAGTCACTGGCATATACAAGCGCACAATGCTTGCAGCCCCACTGCACTTGCTGTTACAGACACACACATGCCCCCACCCTTTTGCTCAAACACAGTGAATCCCACAGTAGCTGGGTTTAGACACTCAGACTATGCAGTAACCAGCCCTTGTATCCCCTCGTCTCCAGTTGTCTCTGACTGGGTGGAGAGGAAGAGGAGAGTCACACAAATGGTTGTCTCAGTCAACAGTCTTAGTTACAGTCTCTCCAATAGTTGGCCCAGGTGCCCTGATCCCTCTGGGAGCCAAAATCTCCAGTTGTGTATCTCGGAGACAGATGCACATGTCCAGCCCAGACCTACGGCTCCACTTCAATGCCTGGCTTCCCAAGCCATCTAGTCTGGCTTGATATTCTCTAGCAATCGCACACTGGCGTACATATTTGCTCTGGTTGCTGGTACTGCAGGTATGCGGGTCCCTACAGCCCATGGCCTGACTGCAGTTGCTGGAGCTTAGACTTCCATATCACACATGCACACAGAATGGAGACTGCTTCACCCAGGAAAATAGTTAGAAATAGACTTTAATGAGAAGACAGAACAGACTGTGGTCAGCAGGTACAGAGCATGGCCAGACAAGCATGCTGAGCAGCAAAGTATTTACATACAACTGGCTCCTTTTATGCACCTATCACTTTATTTTCCTTTCCTATCCTTGTTCCTCCTAAAATCATCTAGATCCCTCCCTTTCCCTGCCTTTCATTTCTCCCATAAACATCCCATAGTAAGTCTTCTACAATCCCAAAATGCTCTTTCTGGCATTGCGTAGTAAGTCTCATAGCCCTGTAGCTAGTAACACCCCTAAGTCCGAAAGGTGCTCTGGAGAGCTTCTGTCAGTCATGACAGATTCATTTCAGGACTATAAGGCTGATGGCTTTTCTGTGGCAGCTCTCTGAAGAACCTGGGCAGGGGCTCCTACCTTCTGGTGATTTTTTTCTTTCTTTCTTTTTTTCTTTTTTTTTTTTTTTTAATGTGCTGAATGCTCTCATGTGATGGCCCTGGGAGTAGCTGGATCAGAATGTTATTGGAGTTTCCCCCACCTCTGTACTCCTCTGTGTGCAGACAAGCCTTTTATCACATAACGTAACAAGAAGGAATGGATTTTAAGTCCCTTCCTGCTATTTGAGAAGTTGATTTTTTGTTAGCAGCTGGTTCCAGTGCACAAAAGACTTTTTGGCCTGAATTATTCTCCATACACAGAATGTCCTTTGATTTCGTGATAGTATCAGAATTATTTGGAGGAGTTTGGCAGTAATGGTTGTTAGTGGACAGTGGGCTATTCCATGGAATTTTAACGTAAATTTATGTTTCCATTTCTTCTCTTCATGACAGGCAAAGTTTATTTTACTAGTCCAGATTAAAGAGCTGATTGGTGCAAAACTGGAAGACACTGAAATCTAGCTTGATTACTAAAAGGCCTTTTATCCATCTTTCATTCAGTCTCCAGATATGATTGCATCTTCAAATATAATTTGTATTTTTTCTTATCTCTGGTTCATGTGGTATCCTATGCTTGTATGATGTCAGTGGGAAGATTTTGAAATTATACTTGCAAATACTATGAAAAGGTATGTTTTATGGTAAAAAATAAGGTACAGCCTGAAAAATACAGCAGCACAATCTGGAGAAAGGGACCCCACTCCCTTCTAGTTTCCATGGATTCCTGACTGGTAGTAAAACAGACACCTAGCTCAAATAGCAAAGGAAAAGTAATGAAACTAATGTTCTATAAAGGCTTCCTCAATGTTTTAGAGGGCCTGTACATCCTTCACAAGTTTTCACTTCATGCAAACATCCTAGGCATCATAATGCGAGTTTTCAAACTGCTTAGCTGCAAATTCCGCCTGACCTGGACTAGAATAAGCTTCATGGTTACTTGTGAGTGGAGCTGTAACTAACATTTGTGTCCTTGGTAGCAGGATTTGAGAACTGCTTATAGAAAGCATGTGAACTTTTATTATCACATTTTCAAAATGTACTTGTACAAGTGCCATATCTGATAGCACTGGTTTACCGCAGGACCAAGGGGAGAGAGTATAGAGAGATTATAGTTTTCTGGATCACTTGATGAAGCAGCAGTACTGGCAACTGGTGAAGAGGCTATCAAATTAACCTGTCCACAGGCAGGCCCAGTTGGCTTGCCTGCAAACAGGAGTCTTTAACAGGCAGTCTCAGCAGATGTTTCAACAGGGATCACGACTGGTAGCTCCACAGTTCAACAATACAGATCATATACTGGTGGCAAGGCTGTCTTTTGGCCTATTTGTAATGAGCAAGTAATTTCAGAAGGCTTGCTCTGAAGTTGGTCAAAATCAGAATTCTGGAGGGGATGGATTTTTGATGTGAAGATCAGTCAACAGTTTATATGCTCTCCTACATTTAATCACTCCTCCTTCTGTGAGCATTTGAGTAAGAAGTAACAGTTTATTCTAATAGTGCCTTTATGCTCAATTTGCTTTTTGGTTTCCATGACTTCTCTACCTGTTTGATAGTCCTGTGGTTCAGTGAGTGCTCCAGTCAGACTTCTGGATGGAGGTTCGATACTCCAATCTTCCTTGCATTTAGTGTCATGGTGTTTGGATGGATGTCTGACCTAGAAGAGCTTGTTCATTAGTGGTTCAATCAATCCTAGCAGCAGGAAGCTTACATATCAAACAGAAAAGATTTCAGGCATAGTGTGAACAGCAACATTTGAGCCCAATGCAATCAACATTGCCAGGTACATTGGAGTAATTTTATCATTGAAAATGTCAGACCTCTTGCTTATTTCACTTAGAGTGCATTTCAAAGCTATTAGTATCTTCTGTCTATCAGCTGAAAATTCTACTGTGTACTTGCACCTACTTGCAGCGAGATTTGGAAAAGGACTTTTTAAAAGCCCCATCACTAGTATTAATAGATTCCATACTATTACTGGTAGATACCATAATGGGAGCAGATTACTCTGAGCTCTTTAGCCTGTTCTTTAATTTTCTCTCTAAGAATGCTGCCTTCCTTATCTAAAATATCAGGAAAGAGGAGGGGGAGGAATGTGAATTCAGTTATAAGAGCCCTTACTGAAGATTTTTTTGATCCTATAAAATCGGTGTTTTTCAAAGTTTCTTAGTATAAGTACTTCTTTCTCTCTTTAAATTTTATACCAATTTTGAAAATTCAAAATAAGGCGTATTAGAAAGACTTTGGGCTATTCCTCGAAGGTTTTGGTCCTTGACAGAAGATCCAGTAAACTTTTTTTTGACAAAAATAGAAGTCAGAACAAAAGGCGATCATAAAAGTACTGTTGCTTTGCTTATGTTGATGGTGGCTTCTAACAAAGTTTTGTTATCCATTTAGCACGTTGTAGTATTGCTAGGTATTAGAGCCTTAGCAAAGTAGTATGCAGCTAGATATTCCCTGTGTGAATCTGTAGCTGGAAAGGATGTACTGTGCATTAGGGCACTTCATCACTCAGCTTTAAAACTGAAGCGTACAATAATGACAAAATACTTCCTTACTTATCTGTAGTTGTATCCATGTTGAAATGGCTTTTCGAAGGCATAGAACTACACATCTGTATGGCTCTTTGTACCTGCTTTCTCTTTGTATTTTCTTCTGTCTTGGCTTTGAATTCTTCCATGCTCTATAGATCCATGGTGAAGAAGCAGCTGGAATGAAAAGTTGGTCCTTACCTACCTAAGAAGCAAGCTTGACAATAATAAATGTTTCTGGCAATTTTTTCTATGCTCTTTGTATATGAAAAGGACAGCAGGAAGATTGTTGCTTGCAACTTCTGTTTTTCCTCTGTTTTTACTATTTATATAGGACTTTAAGCAGTCTATTTTTCATCAGATTGCACACAAACTTTGTATAGGTGCACTTAAGACAATGTCCAAATTTTGGAGTTCCGATACTTCTGACTAAAATTAGTGAAGTTAAAGTGTTTTACTTGAAGTGTTGTATTTATAATTAGATAATAAAGGTCTGATTCTGCTTTGTCCTGATGTTCATTCATTGCTGAATTTGTTCGTGCTGAAATTCCCTTCTGCAAAAGCAGCAAGATCCTTGTGACTTGACATCTGAAGCTCAGTCAAGTTCTCCCTAAGGGGTTGGCCTGTCTTAATGTTTCTTAAATCCTAAAATTTTTGAGTTTAAGTATTAAGATTCTTATAGAACACACATAAGTGGTAACATAAACTTAATCTTCATAATTTAATTTTATACTCCTTCAATTCACTTCTATATTCCATGATTAACTTTATTTTCAGTCAAGTTTTTTTACAATCAGTTCTTTGGAATACTTGATTTTTCTGGAAGTGGTTTCTTCAATGCTTTTGGTTCCTAGCTTATGTCTAAAGGTCAACAAACCTAACGTCTTCTAATTTTGGATATGTCTGACCAAATGAGTAACAAGAGTTCTTATTTTTCCTTCCAGTCTTGATCCAGAGCAAAAGGAAATGTTAATTGAAGTGATAGAAAAGCTTTTGAAGGACAGAAGTACGGTAAGAAACAATACACTACTCCATATGCATATATTTTTTAAAGAGTTTCCTCCTGAGGCTGTCATTCAGCAGTACATAATACACTTTCCTAACCCTTACTGATGTGGTTTTATATGTTTTTAGATAGAAGTATCATCATATATTTATGCGTTATACTATGACTGTAATAGTGACCATCTCCTTTAATAAGGCTGGTAATTGTACTTGCATCATGGGTATTCTTCATGGGATTTGTTAGCATGTTTTTATGTATGCTTCTTTAAACTTAATTTTGAAAATGAAAGTTATATAATTATATGAATCAGTGTACAAGTGTCTATGTATAAACACTTTTTCATTGGGAAATCAACTAGGTCATTTCAATTTGTTTGTGGTACTGTAAGAATAAATTACTTCTGTACGATGCACAGTATGCCTGTTGAAGTCAGTCTTGTAGGGTGTACAACTATTAAACAATGATGCTTGCTGTGCACTTTTTATTCTTGCAAATATCCCCACTTCTAATCTGGTAAGTAAAACGGGTGTCCTGGGACCATTTCTGTAAATTTAACACTCCTGTTATATTTTGCCTGCCCTATATTGGTACAGGTTTTCTGTATGAACTCCTGGCTGTCTCACAATGGTCACAAACTTTATTTTACTTCCTGCACCCTACAAATAAGTTTCCCAAGTCTAAGCCAGAAAGGTAAATGAGCAAGGAGTGAAAGATAGACTTCAAACAGAAAAAAGAGTTGTAAATTAGAACATTCTGTTGTTCTTCTTGTTCCTGCTACTAATTTAGTGAATATAATCCCTTTTTGAGTAAATGAAAGTATTACTAGGTTCCAGACAGCCTGTTGCTTTGTCTTCTATTTGCCAAGTGTTTTTGTAACACACAGGAATATATCATCTGTTTTTCTAGCACAGTCCAGGTGTCCAGGACATAAATGGTGCTGCTCTCTAAAAGACATCTTGCAACTTCCACTGAAGGGTTACTGAAGGAGAGTGTCAGAGCTTAATGGCTCAGCAGACAGTAAATCAGCTAGTTAGTTCTCTTGACTGCATCTATGCTTGACCTGTACTCATTTGTCAGAGGCCTTTGTGCTTCTGTGGAGTTGCCCCCCAGTGGTTCTTTGTGTATTTTCTTTTCGTGGTTCATGCTCTTGATGTGCATGCAATCTGTGAATGTGAGATTAGATTCTTTATACCTGTGGAGGCATAAAAGGCTGAGAAGCCATCTTTGTTTCTTTTTATTGCTGATGGCAGGAAAATAAAATCCTTGAGTTTTCACTCTATTTCCTAGTCTTTATCGCTTATGGTAAATGGCAAGTTATGCAACAGCTAATCATTTACACATTTACTTTAACAAAATGTTAGAGGAAAAAATATAGTGTAGGTTTGGATCTTCTTCCCCAGCACACTGATCCTGGCACTTAGTTACTTATAAGGGGATTAATGCTTGTTGCCTAGTACGTGCCACAATTCTGGTGCCTCTGTGACACTGAATAATGGACACAGGGCTATTTTGTCAGCACATTCAAAAAGCTAAGAATGGTGGTCTAGAATTGGGTCTTCTGGACCTCTTCGGAGACACAATATGGTTAAATGCGGCAACTTTTTTCCTCCCTCTGACTTCTCTTGGTCTGTTCCCTAGCAAGAGCTGATTCCAGCCTGGGCTGAGACATGTCAGCTTAAGAAGTTTTACGTTTTCTGGAAATGATATGAAAAATTACTATTCCAAAAAGGAACCGTACAAATCTGTTTTCAGGACTCTCTGAATCAAAACCGAGTATTAATATGTGCTCTTTCATCCCAGGCTCCACAGCTTGTTGTGATCTAAAGTGGATTGATCTCTCTTTAATCCCTGATAGCTTTGCGAAGACCAGCCTAGCACGGCAACGCTTCACCTTAAGTAGTGATCTTTTGTCATGTTCCACTGAACGTTCCCAGAAAGCCTCTGCATTTACTAACAGGAAGCGCATAGTGCACAAGTGTTTTATTAGCAGGTAACTCCAATCTGAATAAGCTTATTCTTTGCCTCTAATTGGAGAACATAGCAATTTGTTCACAGTGGAGGAAACAAGAGTGCCACTTGCAGCTAGTTTTAGCTTTTAAAATTGGAGGAGATGCAGCTGCTTATGGGTGGTGGTCCTTATGTACAGGTGTGTACATATGTAGACTATGTAGCCTTAGGTTGGCTACTTTTTAAGTCTTATTTAAGCTCCTCTTGGGAATTTTGTGTTAGTTTGAACCACCTTATTTTATTCTCTAAGGGAAGCTGAATTTCATACGCATAAACGAAAAAACTCCTTCTACATACATAAAGACAGAAGCTTTTAGAAAATATTTTGTAGTCTGTGAAGAAAGTTAAGTTGGATTTGTTGCCACAGGAATTCTAGAAATCAGTCTGAGCTGTGGAACAGCAGCATTTTATCATAACCTTATGAAGTGCATGTGTTTAATGGTATTTCTCAGGTTTTTGCAGCTTCTGTTGACTCACTGACAGATGGCCTGAAGTTTGTAGGTTGATAATGTGGAACTCGAACCACAGAGGTTTACTTGACACTAAACTTTGGATTCCTTGAATTTAAATGTGCAGAAGCTGTTCCCTTACATCAACATTGTTTGTCATCTCCTGATAGTTTTAATCTAATGTTAGCAGATCAGTTTGTTAGGAAAGTGATGGTGTGTTCATTAAATAGTGTCTTTACCAGAGTGGGAGAATCTTAGTGACTTTGGGAACTGTTGAACATCAGTGGTTCTTCACCTTTTTTTCCCTTGATGGAAATGTCAGGTTACTCTTGGCATTCCTGTGTACTTAAGGGCTGATAATCCTCAGCCAAACCATAATGCATTGTATATAATGTTGTTACAGAAAAATCCACCACATTATTTTTTTTTTAGTTTTTTTTTTATTCTTACTCTGTTGGTTTTAGACATATTTTAGAGATGTTTTGAGACTTTACTTTAATAGAAAGTAAATTTTTACTCGTAATTTGTTTATTTTTTGTAACCATTTGATCTCAAGCAGTGTCTTTGAAACTTACTGACATAATCTCTACATTAAAGTGAGATAGAATAGCTACTAAACATAAATGCCTCTAAATTTATGTAAACCATAAATTTTTTTCACAGAGAACATGCTATTGTGGATTCGTAATGCAATTTATGTTGCACAGAAAAGGCACAATGTATTTAAATTAGTCAGTCATTTTACATTTGAAATAGCAAGAAACTGTCTGGATGGGAATTTTACTACAGTAAAATTAAGCCATTTTATCAGTCTCTGCAAAACATATTCATTTTTTAGGTCTCAATCAGTAGTAAATTTTAATATAAGCTGAGGTAAGCAAAAGTTAAAATAAGATGAGATTTAACCTTAACCCAGCACTTCATTAAAATTTCTGGTGAGATAAATGAAAGATCACTCTGCTCCTTAAGTGACTTAACACAAAGATTCAATTAGAAGCCAAGCTCTCAGTTAATCCAAGATGCAAAATTATCAAGTGCAAACCATTGTTAAAATACCCTGAAGGGTAGCTAACTGGGAATTGGAGTGTATTAACAAAGCTGTGATTTTGTGCCAGGTTATTTGATTTGTAAACAGATGTCTACAAATATTTTTATTATAGAGACTGAAGAAACTCCTAGTTATGTTTTTACCCTTGCTTTACAGAAAAAAGTACCTCAGACTTTGATAAGCAGGTACAAGAGCATGAATGCCTGCTCCTTTTATTTTTCTAGCAATTATAGATAATTGAGCAGCTGACATGATTTTATGTAGAAAGGAAGATAAAAGCATGTGTGTATTTTATGCTAAAATGATTCTCGGAAAGTAATATAGCTAGTCACGTAGTCATGTGTGAAGGTATAATTGGGTATCTTAGAGGAAACTAGTTCTCTTTTTTT
>VYXH01007042.1:254514-307984 GCA_013397275.1 Burhinus bistriatus | reverse complement strand
CCTTCTTCCCTTCCCTTTCTCTGTTTCACCCTGCCCTTAACCCAAGACAAAAAGTAAAGTGTATGCAGATACTGAGCTCCAACATCTGTAACATGTTATGTACAATTGTATGTTTTTTGAGAACACTAAAATCCAGACTACATTGTCTATATTTAATGCAATAGATTGACACCTATAGTTTGAGCATTCATGGTGGGGTTTATTAGTCAGCCATAATTTAACTAGAGCACTTTGATATGTAGCCTCTCTTTCTGCTCTCAGAGAATTGATCACAGCAGAAGCATATGTTTGTAAGAGAGGGAAAAGTAAATGTAATAAAGAAATTCTTTGACAAAATGAATAAGCTAAGTATTCTTCACAGAATGTTTGCAAAAACACATGCGGGTCAAGTGCATTTGTCCCTTTGCCATTTTAACTTACATCCTATATGTAGGGTAATCCTTCATTCTTTCCAGCCTCAGCTGTAACATTTGTCAAGGAACCTTCCATGTATGCCAAGGTGGATGACAATGCCTATAAGGTCCTTATTTTTTTGATGCCTACAATGGAAATTTGTCAGAAGCTGGAAACCTACTTAACACAAGGCATGTGTAATATCCTTTAAATAAGCTGACTTAACACTTAACAAAATCAATGATCATCTAGCTGCTAAGCTTTAAATAAGAAAAATAATGGGACTGCATGTAAGAGAGACAAGAAGGAAGAAAGGGAGTAAAATCTTTGGTTGTCTTACTGCAAAAGTCATTGTTAACTCCCTATTTTCACATAGAAATTCTTGTAATCTAACACATAAAGGCTCCTGTAATGGGAGTCTTTTGTAAGTTAATTTCCATATTTCCACGGGAAAATCCACATGGGTACAATCAACCTTTCTGCTTTAGGAAGTACAAAACATTACAAAATCTGAGATCTGACTTTTTAGGAGAGATCACGAGGAACTTGACAAATATTTTTTTCATATGTTAACTAAACAAAGTGTGTAACAGACCTGCAGAGAGTAATAACATCAAGACAACCCAGTATAATTTCTGTACATTGCAAAACAACTGTTCTTTTTGTTCTCCATGTCTGTGATTTGAGCTACATCTTACCTCTACAGTTATTCCTTTCCTTTTATAATTAATGTACAGAAGTTTTCAGTTTTAAAAATGATTGCTCACGTTTTTTAATCGTAGTGATAATGTTTTAGCAGGTAATGCTATAAAAATCTGTATATCTGTAGCTCAGAAAAAATACAGTAATTTCATCTGCATATAGAGTCACTGTATCCTAAATTTAATCACTGGCAGATTTTTGAAAGTAAGTGAAAAATACAAAGCTTTACAAAAAATCTTTTCCCACATTATGCCAATAAAACTATTTTTGCAGTATTGAAGTAGTATAACTTCTAAAGTATGTAAAGCAGAATAAAATTATCCCTTTAAAAAGTTACATTTATAGTCATGCAAGTATTTCCAAGAGGCTAAAAATCTATTATTGCATTGATCACAGCCATGCTTTCTGAAATTTGTACACAATAAAAATGTAGTACTCATGTAGAAAAAGTAGGTGTACATGCACCTGTTTTGGTAATATCTTTCACTAGAGGATTAACTCAATGACCTACTGGTACATTCCTCTGAATTACTACATAAAAAGATTGGAAAAGATCCTAGAGTCATGGTATTTACCCAAATCAGCAATGAATGAAATCTTTGGGGCAAATAACTACTTCAAACAAACTTCTTATGATTTCTGTTAGTTCTTATTTATCGACAGTGCAGATGGCTTATATAAATTAAACTTTAACCGAAAATATGTAACAATAACTGAATTGAATGCTAATATCACATATTCTGAAAAGTATGGCCTAATTCTCATTCATATATCTGCTGCCATTTCTTACAATTCTTTTCTTGATTCCTCGCGTATGTTACACACTCACATGTGTTATAGCTGACATCTCCGCCGCTGTCCTTCTCTTCATATTTCCATGCTACCCAGAACTCCCCAGTCATTTCAACATGCCAGTGAATGAACTTGTTTTCTTGTAAATGGCTTCCTAAAATGAACACTCTGTAAAATGCACAAATGTTAACTTGGGTCAAAAAAATAACACTTTCACCACAATAATATTCTTTTTTTTTGTAGATAGCCTAAGAAAATCCCATTTCACATATTTATTTGATTCAGACTGATTTCCTATTAAAATGTTGAGACCTTTGGGATATGGTCTGTTGACTTTTTTTGATGTCTTTCACTCTAGTAGCACTCTAACTGTATCACTGAAACAACAACAACAACAATAACAATAGCAATAATAATAGCAAGAAGAAGAAGAAGAAGCTGATGATAACAGTAAAAAACAGACCAAAACAAAACAAAAAACCCAAAGCAAATACATGATGCTATCGTCTATGGCCAAGAAACAACTGGGAAGAAAAATAGATCATTGCAAGAGTAAGAGGTCAAAAAACCCAGCAAAAATTAACTTAGCTATTTTTATGCTCTGACTTCTTTATAGTCAATTAATATAGAAATTATTATGATATAATGTGTCTAACAAGACACAGAAGTGACCTCTGAAACTACTTTTCGTATATGAACCAAAGAGAGGAA
The DNA here is from genome assembly GCA_013397275.1 of Burhinus bistriatus. NCBI lineage: Eukaryota > Metazoa > Chordata > Aves > Charadriiformes > Burhinidae > Burhinus > Burhinus bistriatus. The sequence continues at coordinate 305,386 of VYXH01007042.1, read as the reverse complement.
CATCTGATTAAAGCTGAACAAAGAATATGCCCAATGTTGAACAGGGTGAGTGATTTAGTGATCGTAGGCACAGAAAAGTCTGAGGTATTCAACATCTTCTTTACCTCAGGCATCAACAAGGTCTTGCAGACATTTTTGCTTAATTAAAAGATCTTAGGATAATGACCGACAGTGGACGAGGATGAAGTCAGATGTTACTTGAGCAACCTTGACCCATACAAAGCAACAGGACACAAAGGGCTGCATGCACAGCTGCTGAGAGAGCTGGCATTGACTCTGTGGCTTAATCGTAAAGGTTACATGAAAGAAAGATTTTGCCTGGTTCAAGTTGCATTTCATGCCCTATAGTTATTAAAAACCTTGCATTTTCTTGGATATTGCAGTGGAAGCAAAATCAATTCAGTATGTCTCATCAGGTTCTGAAGAGACTCCTACAGAGACCCATATTCTGATGAAATATTAAGCATATCTCATAAATTTCTAGAAATACTGAATATTGTCATTTTAGCACATTCTATTGTGTAGGATTTTTCCATTTCAATGAGGTAAGGGGTTTTTTACTGAATGATATACCACATGATCTGAAAAAATGAAATTTTAAGAAATTTTAAGTAACTCTGGGAAACTTAAAGAACCTTTCCAGCCAATGGCTTTGAACTATCATCGACCTTTAATTAAACAAAATAATCGATCATATTTTCCACCACTTTTTTCCTGATGAAAATCTTTTAATATACACAGCTCTGTTCTCATGATAGCTAACAATGATGAAGGGGGAGCAGCATCTAGCATTAAAGAATAACCCCATCATCTAGAACACCTGTGAATTTTTGTAATGCTTGGAGATTTTTTTTTCCTTTTCTTTTAATTAAACAAATGGTGACATGTCCACATTTATATGATTTCATCTCACAGAACAAATGCGGTCTGTCCAGAGAGTGTACGCTTTTATTGACTATGAAGGTTAACTAGCATCAGTTGAAAAAACCCTAACCCTTTAGACATTCATAGCAAGTTTTGCTGCTGACTTCAAGGAAAACTGAAAATTATCTTATGTTTCCTAAAAGCAAGATATAAAAATGTGAATGTGACATTATATAACTTTCTAAGGAAGGCCATAAACTTGTGAATAATTAATTATACAACTTCGAGTTTATTAATATCCTTCACTATAATGACCTATACATTGTAGAACAGAAAGAGATATAGAATGGAGGTTATGTGTGGTTTTCCAGGCTGCAGTATACTATACCCGTGTATGGGTTTTGTGCTTGTTTTTAGGAAATAAATTTAGCTTCAAAAACCTTTCTGCTATGGTTGTAGGCTATATTTTTGGGAGTGCTCTTTAATGAGTGTAGATTTAACAGAGAATTATATTCAAAACTGTATGTCAATGTCACATCCTGATTTTCTTCAACCTCCACCTGCCACACCAAAACTGAGAATTCATAAATTCTAGTACAAAATCATTAACCCTTTTTGTCTATTCATCTTCACATATAGACTACAACTGATCAGTTCTTGACTTGGTTCCTTAGCAGGAAAAAAACTGCCGTGCTATGTAGCGACCGGGAAGTGTATAACAGTATCCTAAAACTTGAAGAAAAACAGATTGGGGCTATTTGCTCAATTCCTTTGTCTGTGTTTAGTATTGATTGTATTCTGATTAGCGCTATTTATTCTCTCCTTAAAAACACATTAGAGAAAGTTGAGACTGTTATCCTACATAAAAAATTTAAGTAATAATTGCATTCCAGAACTGTACTTTGCATAAATGTGGAATAATTTAGACTGGGAGGGTCCTCTGGAGGTACAACTCCAGGTAAAACACAAAGTAGTGTCAATTATAGCCAATTGCTTAGGGCTGTGCCCATCTTTCAAGGGATGGAGACTCCACAACCTCTCTGGACATCCTGTCCCACTTTCTGACAACAATCACTGTGATTTTTTTCTTTATATCTATTTGGAATTATTCTTGCAGCTTGTGCCTGTTGGTTATCACCCTTTCACTGTGCACCTCTGAGAAGAGATTGACAATTTTTTTCTCTATTACAGTGCATTAGGCAGCTAAAGACAAGTAACTGTCCGTTCCATGGCCAGGGGGTGGGAATTATGTCTCTCCTGCAGAATGAATAAAACCAGAGTTCTTAATCTCCCCATCCAAACCCCTAGCCAACTTTGTGGCCATTTCTTAAACCTTTCCAGTTTGCCAATGCTTTTCTTTACCTGGTTGCTCCAGACTGTATCAGTACCAGGCAATACTGCACTGGCTACTTCTAACTTGGGACTGTGCTCTCACTAATGCAGCCCACTACAGAACTGGTCTTCACCACCACAAGGGTGCCCTACTAAGTCACATTCAACTTGGTCTCCATCAAGACTCTCATCTCCATTTCTGCAAAGCTGATTTCTAGTATTGTTGGGTAATTTCCATTTCACTGTTATTGTGAAAGATACCAAGTTTGATGTGCCTATTCAGAAACTAAGTGGAAGTTAACTATAATTTACAGAAAACTATAAGGGAAACTGGCGTATACCAGGCAAACAAAGGGATCACTATTTTTCTGAGAGACAAAATGGCACTTCACCTGGATCAAGTCGTCTAGTTTGAGTAAAAAGAAACTAGCTTGATTTGTTGTATTAAACTACTTACAGAAATGAATACATATGGAGAAAGAACATGAGAGAAGTGAATAACTGAAATATCAGGCTTCAGCCAGAGAAATTATTCTAAGCTAAAGAGATTAATAGGAGAATGTAATCGATGAAGCATAAAATGATGAACAGTTAGAAGATATTGAACAAGAATAAAATGGAAGAGGTAAGTCTGAAAGAAGAATACAATAAGTTGACCAGAGATCCAAAACAGATATTGAAAACAGGAGCAAAGGATGAGAAAAGGATAAGCAAAGAATGTAAAGCAGCAGAAGAATATGAAGAATATGGGAGCAGAAGTGTGACACAGACCTTGTGTGATGAGATAAGGCAGATGACTGGAAGATCTGAATTGAAGATGTTTGCAATGTGATACAAGTGTTGCAAATTACTAAGGATATGAAAAGAATGAATGATGGAGAGAAGGTTTTGAAAAGCTGCACAGTGTGCAATCACAGTAGCCGAAATAAGCCTGGAGAACTTTCTCTCAGGAGAGATATCCCTCAAGTAAATGAGGGAAAGCAAATCTCAGAATTCTTGTTAGAAAATGTAAAAATATCAGTACAAAGTTTGATAAATGTGAATTCAGGAAGGGGAAATAATAGGGACTAAAAAATATAAGACTTCCACAATCATGCAAGAAAATATGAGAAATACAACAAATACAACATCCAGAAGATGTTTAACACCAATTGCAGAAAGAAGCAAGCATGAACAAATGATAAAATCAATCTACAAGAAGGGAGAGAAGAAAAAGTGAAAGAACTATTGAATATTAACTTATTAATTCTGCTAGTGTTTACAAGGATGTTAGGTGAACGAAGTATCTGGCAGTGACTTTTCCAGAGGAGTGAAGCATAATATAGATCAGATTCTTGTGATAACACAGATTCTGGGAAATATCACCTATTAGATAACCCACCACAGTAACTCTACAGGATTCAAATGGCCTTAAGACTGCATTTCAAATAAAAGAATATAGAATACCCAGCAACTTAAGAACAAGTGGCATTTCCAAGCAGATAATCTTTTTGACACAAAATGTCTTTAGAGAATTAGTGACAGCAATAAGAGCAGATGAGAAGCTGACCGGATGATTACAGGCCAACAGCGAATACAAAGATATTATCAGATGTGTTAATTTTAGTGAATAATGTAGAAAAAATGTTTATACTGAGAGCCAAAATAGGAAAATTCATAGTATGTGAGAAGTCAGTGAGACAACCAAAGGGGAAACCTTAGATGTACAAATGATGTTGGCTTCATAGTCCTGTTCAACAACTATTTACAGAGAATGACAAAACAGACTCATGAAACGAAGATTAAAAAAAGTTGAACCAATCCAAAAAGTTAGAAGTGTGCTGAAGTACTCGGGAGGAAGCAGGACCTCCAGTTACTGAAAGAAAGGGCATAAATAAGAAAGCAATTAGCTAGGTTTATACTATAAGATTCAGGAACATTTCAGCTTTCAAGTTCATGATCCATGAATAAGTGGTGTCTGCATTCCATGGTGAGAATATCTTCAGATGTACACTGGTCTTAATGTGTGCAAGTTAGGGCATGTTCCATTAGGTCTTCATTAGGTTTTTTAGACGTATGGGAGAGAACGACTTACACATTCCAGTTTGCCCATGTGCTGTCACTAGCAGCTTTTTTATTTTTATTTTTATTTTCCTTTTTTTCTCTTGATATTGTATCTATATTCTTTTCTTTTTTCTTTTTTTTTTTTTTTTTACTTTGAAATTTAAAATCGGTAAGAACAACCTGAGTCTGAATTGACCAAGTTTACTAAAGAGAAGGAAGCAAATTCCTTTGAACTTTCAGTATTTCCTACACAAAGAAACTTTTCATTCAATCTGAAAGAGCAGTTTTGTTTCACTTTTTGCATTTTAAGTTGTTTAAGTATAAAATCTTCACTTCCTGTATGGTTAATGCAAGCTTGTTTGAAGCACATTCATTATACTTTTAATGATTTCTGCAATTAATAAACTCAGCCAAATTTGACACAGAAAATCATACCATGAAGATGAAGCAGGAAACAACGGATATAAAAGGAGTTTAACCTTCAAGAACAATATGCAAGCTTCTCCAGAGTTAAGAGAAACAGAAGTTTTACACTTCCTATGATGAAAAAGTTATTATTTAATAGATTAATCCTCCAGTATGACTATTACATATTCAGTGTTGTTTCCTTCCTAAGTCTCCATCTTTTCTGGAGACTATCCAGAAAAGGACTGAAGAAATAGTGGTCTTGCACAGACTTCACTAGAAAAGGAGGCCATATAAGTTGTTTTTATTTTGCTCCCTTCTTTCCTACTGTTGTCCTTTGGTGGCAGAGAGAAGGTTGAGTGCTTCCCAAATGCCAGCTGGTGCACTCTAGGTCAGACAGAATCTTTTGGAAATAGAAAACATAACCAGAGTTTCTGGAGTGACAGGGAACAAAGAAAGACTACAACTAGGGTAAGCGGGGAGCCTGCAGCATTGATGGAAACTGGAAGGAACAGTCCATAAAAAGACATGCTGTCAGTCCTCAGAAATAATAAAAAGATGTTTTCTACTTTTGAATCTTTTGGTCCTCCACACTTTGTTCTTCCCTGTTAAGCCCCCATGCCTCCTTCATTTCTTCTGCTGAGGCACAATTTAAGCTGGTAAAGCTTATGATTAACATAGATAATTAAAAAGTAGAAGATCCATGATTCCGGGCCCTAGACATTGTCACTCTATCGGCAATGAGAGATAGTTGGAAAGGACACCTTGGGATCTGCTGTTCTCATATAGAACTGCCAGCAGTGCACCAACCCACATTTCTAAGGATGCTCAGAAATTGGCCCTTACCTGTGTGGGGCAGGGGGGTGGGATCAGGGGATAAAGAAAAATTTGCAAAAAGCTGAGTCACTCCTCCCATACCTACTATAACAATTCACTCAAGCTCAGAACCAAGGAATCTGAGGTCCCAATGAGGAGAGAAAGAGGCTGGTATTACTTTCAATGTCTTCCCCTCTGCCTTTCCTTTTTTGGTAGCTGTATTGAGTTCAGATCAGGGCTATATTTTGTTTGACCACTTTAATCATACCAGAGCTACACAGGAAGCACCCTGCACTGAACCTGGCCAGAATGATTTACTATTGCAACAAGTCACCTACAGGCTTGTAGGATACCAACAGAAAAACAAGATGTCTCAAAGTTCACCTGCTGCCATATGTGATAACAAAGGGGGTTACGCGCTTGGTTATCAGAGCAACCAGACCCCATTTCTCATGGCTGTGCAATACCAAGTGATACCCAAACGACAAAGGCAGGAAAAGGGTCTCCTGTTTCTCATGACTGTGCAATACCAAGTGATGCTCAAGTGGTAAAGGCAGGAAAAACCTATACAGCAACCATATCAAATGATGACCATAGCGCTGATGGGCCGAGCTGCGAGTTGGCAGAGACTATAAACTGGTGCTGTGCCTTACCATAACTGGGACCCTCACCACCGTCACGACTCAAGGATCACGGATCACCGGGATGCCGTTGACTCCAGAGGACCATCGGGACGCCGCGGGCCTGTGGTGGTGACTATACTCTTGCTGTGCTCCATAATGCTGCTTCTGCTTTCTACCTTTTCTCTACTTCCGCCTTTACTCTATCACTCATCTCAGTGACTATTGCTGGGAAATAACAATAAAGCCCTAGTGAATGGCGTTTGACTTCGTTTGTGTCTTAATCTCACAGTTGGAATTATTATGAAGCCCCACAGACCTTCGATCAGACTGGGATGTAACAAGGTTTAAAACACACAAAAAACAATTTTAGCAGCTGTCTGTGAGATGTAGATTTCATGTTGTAACACAAGAGGAATAGCAGATGTATCTGTCTATACTAAACCTGTCTAGGCAGTCATGGAACCTCTTGCTGAAAGAGAATTAGCTTCTTGTCAGGTATTAAAATCTATAATCAGAAATATAACTGAATGGCTTTGGTGGATCTTTTTGTGCAATGCAGAACAGATCTGAAAGGTCTGTTGAGAAGATGAAAATTTTGAAATGAGAAACTAATTAAAAGTTGTCACTACTTTAGCAGTTAAAGGTTAAGAGAACTGTGAGTTAAGCATGTGGATTTAAAAATTTGAGGGAGGCTACTTAATAATGACAAAAAAAAATCTTATGATTAAGCCATTTGTATTTGTCAGAAATGATACAATTCTTTTTCTGACTAAAATTTCACTGAATTCCTAAGTCATTGGCCAAATGAACTGAAAAATATTTATATACCGCTGAACATCAATTGTCTTTTAACTGAGTACTTTTCATAAATGTTACTGGACATAGGTTTTACAAGAAGTGCTTTTGATGAAGGAATCACCACTTATTGCAGTTGGCTTAAGAATGATGCCTTAGATTCATGACAATGTTCAAGGTTTCAAACTTGATTTACATTTCATATTGCAGCTTTTGTTTTTAGGACAGAATTACACTGAAACATCAAGTGTTGGATATTTTCAGGTAAGGCTGCCCAATACCTTCTTTTTAGTGAATTCCAGTCTGGGTGTCCAACACTTGACAAACTACTGGGGGGAGGAGGGGATAAAAAGAAAAAAAAAAGATTCTGCAATTTTAATTGAAGAAGAAAAATAAGTTGTGAAAATATTCTGATCTAAAAGCTTTGGTCTAAAGCTTTGTTCATTTAGATTTTGTTTATGCAGCAGAAAAAAATCTTTTACTGACAAAATGTCAACAGAATTCATGCACTACTATTCACTCAGTGAGCAAGCACTACAAAAAGATTTACTTTGTGTGAAAAATCAATTGTGAAAATATATCATTCTGTATAACATTTATTGGGACACCAAGAATGCGACTAGCCACAATTATGTGATTTTTTCCCCCCACCTAAAATGAAATGATTGCACCATTAGGGTTTATTTTTTCATTAGTTTATCTTACCTAGTAACAGACAGAAGTACCTCTGAATCAGTGAAAATGCATTTTTTCATTATTGCATTTTCATACAAAATGCAAATTAGAAGTAGTAAATGTCTGCAGATCTTAAGATTACATCAATAGTGGAAATAATCACAGCTGTTGTCCTACTGATTTACTAGCTGATGACAATGTCAAATATTGAAATATGTCTGCAAAGAGGTTTAAAGCTTTAAAATGTTAGGCTAGAGCTGAACTATAGGTGATTAATAAATTTTATTAATATTTTTTTCACTGAGAAAGCAAAATTAACATTTATGTACGTGTTTCTGTTTTGATACTGCTTGGTAATATTTGCAGAATTATAAGATTCGCTACTAAAAAAAGGAAACATGTTGTTCTCTATGCCATAGGACTTATAAAACCCATTTTCTTATAGGTTTGTATTCTGTACTTCCTTCATGCTCTGCTGCAGCTGGATGCCTATGACAAGATCTTATACCTAGAATGGTATTTTTTTCCGCGTCCATCAGTCTGTGCTACAGAATGCAGGTAGCTTCAAGATTCTCAGCTAGCTGAGCAAGAAATTGCAGATCTGTGTCTGCTTTGGAACTGTGCTTCTGCCTGCCCAGCAAGTATCCACCTAAAACAAAATAAAGGAGGACTTATTTCTCCTAATTCCTTTCCCAGTGCAAGGATAATAGTAGCTCTATGCTCTACTTTAGTTCTTATGGCCCTTGAAAAAATTTAGAGTGGGCTTTAGGTCTCTAATGGCTCAAAACTGTTACCTTAAGGCAGGTTCCTACTATCTGCTAAAGTTCTTAGGATATCTGAGAAATCAGAGCAGATTTGACACAGAATATACAGAATATACCAACACAATTCTGGGCTGGTAGCTGGAGGTCAAGAAGGATAATTTAGGACACTCCAGATGGCACTACATGCTTAGGGAACACCTAAAGAGAACACTGAATATAGGATTCTACACGATATCCAGGTCTCTCAAATCTCATTATAATTAATGGTGATAGTCAATAGTCAGTTACAGCTGAAGCTGGAACACTACACAGTCTACCCTAAAGTAAATACTTACTAAGAGATTGGATAACAACCTTACAAGTAAATTTGTAAATTTGGGAGTCTAAATTTAGATGTCTATGGTCTGGATGACGAATCCATGATTCAATTCAGCTGTGTGTCTACAAGTGGGGAAAAAAGCAGTTTTATCAACCTGGTCAACCTGGTGATGAGAACAAGGCACATCAAGGGAGGGAGATGATGACTCACAGTCAAGTGAGGAAGCAGTGGATCAGGTTGGCAAGCAAAGGGTTAAGGATGATGTGGACAAAAGAGATCTTGAAAATAATAAAAAAAAAAAAACCACAATCATGAGTAAAGGGGGCCCACCTTAAGCGTATGCACACAAATAAAAGTGTTGAGAGGACAACATTATGAGGGAAGTCCTCACGCTTTTTATGGGAAATCAGCACGACTTTGTGCCTCTCTGAAGTGCCTATACACTGAATATTGGTGATCTTGTTGGTTATTTATTGAGTATCAGGAAGAGCAAGTTGATGAGACCTTCTACAGACAGCTGGAAATAGCCTCATGATCACAGGCCCTGGTTCTCATGGGGGACTTCAACCGCCCTGATGTTTGCTGGAAAGGCAACACAGCCAGAAACACACAGTCCAGAAGGTTTCTGCAGAGCATTGATGATGACTTTTTGACACAGGTAGTGGAGGAGCCATTGAGGAGAGGTGTGCTGCTGGATCTTCTATTCACAAAGAAGGACTAGTTGAGGATGTGAAGGCTGGGGGCAGCCGTGGCTGCAGTGACCATGAGATACTGGAGTTCAGGATCCTGCATGGAAGAAGCAGGAGGATAAGTAGGATTACAGACCTGGACTTCAGGAGAGCTAACTTTGGTCTCTTTAAAGACCTACTTGGAGGAATCCCATGGGCTCCAGAAGGAAGACAGGTGCAAGAGATCTGGTTAATATTCAAGCACCACTTCCTCCAAGCTCAAGATCGCTGCATCCCTATGAGTAAGAAATCAGGCAAAGGAAGCAGGACACCTGCATGGATGAGCAAGGAGCTTCTGCAAAAACTCAGGTGGAAGAAGGAAGTTTACAGAATGAGGAAAAAGAGACTGGCCACTTGGGAGGAATATAGGAATGTTGTCAGAGTATGCAGAGATGCAACGAGGAAGGCTAAGGCCCACTTGAAATTAAATCTGGCCAGGGATGTCAAGGACAATAAGAAGGGTTTCTTCAAGTACATCAGTAGCAAAAGGAAGACTAGGGAAAATGTGGGCCCACTGCTGAATGAGGTGGGTGCCTTGGTGACGGTATATACAGATTAGGCGGAGTTACTGAATGCCTTCTTTGCTTCAGTCTTTACTGCGAAGTCTGGCCCCCAGGAATCCCAGATCCTGGAGGTAAGAGAAAAAGTCTGGAGAAAGGAAGACTTTCCCGTGTTTGTGGAGGATTGGGTTAGAGATCATTTAGGCAAACTTGACACCAACAAATCCATGGGCCCTGATGGGAGGCACCCACAAGCACTAAGGGAGCTGGCAGATGTTATTGTGAAGCCACTCTCCATCATCTTTGAAAGGTCACAGAGAACAGGAGAGGTGCCTGAGGACTGGAGGAAAGCCAATGTCACTCCAGTCTTCAAAAAGGGCAAGAAGGAAGACCCAGGAAACTACAGGTCAGTCAGCCTCACCTTCATCCCTGGAAAGGTGATGGAATAGCTCATTCTGGATGTCGTCTCCAAGCAGGTGGAGGAAAAGGTTATTGTGAGCGGTCAACATGGATTCACCAAAGGGAAATCATACTTGACCAATCTGGTAGCCTTCTATGATGGCATGACTGGCTGATGGCATGAGGGGAGAGCAGTGGACGTTGTCTACCTCTACTTTAAGCAAGGCCTTTGACAGTCTCCCATAATATCCTCACAGGTAAATGTCATGGTTTGGGCTGGACAGGCCACTGAAGCAAACGACAGATGCTCTCCCCCACCTCTCTCTCCAAGGAGAGGAAGGAGAGAGAGAAAGAGACTTATGAGTTTAGAAAAAAACCTAAATTACTTTAATGAAAATAACAATAATAATAAAATAATGAAATATATACAATATATACAAAACTGTACCAAGCTCCCAGGATGATGATCACATCACCAGCAGGCACAGGGAAAGTCCCAGACTGGGTTCAGTGATGGACAGGAACTGGATTCTGGATCTGGACTCAGGAATGCACAGACTGGGATCAAAGGCAGACGAACAGAGAGTCGTCTTTGGATGGCAGGCATTGAAGAAGGAGGGCTGACCCTTTGATCCCTCAGCTTTTATACCGAGCATGATACAGATGGGATGGAATACCCTGTTGGTCCGTTTTGGGTCACCTGTCCTGTCCTTTTCTCCCTGCAAGTGTGACTCCTCTGCACTTTTCTGCTTCCTACGCTCCAACAGGGCAAATAACCAAGTGAGCTGACCTTGCTTTGTTACAGCAATAAGTATAAGCAAGACCCTCTCTGCATACCATTCCTTGGCATAAATTACAACTAATCAGGTTTTATCACTCTGAGAGTGAACAGTTTCTGCACAATATGCTGTTAATTTCAGAGAGTTCAGTTAGTTAGAAGAGGCTTAGCTGCAAAGTAAAATTACTGAACAAAAAATGGGTCCTGTTTTACCTCAAACCAGGACAGTAAGATTAGGCAGTGTGAGTCAGATGAGTGGACAGTAAGGTGGATTGAGAACTGGCTGAATGGCAGAGCTCAGAGGATTGTGATCAGTGGTGCAGACTCTACCTAGAGGCCTGTAGCTAATGGTGTTCCCCAGCTGTCAATACTGGGTCCACTCTCATTGAACATATTCATTAGTGACCTGGACGAGGGGACAGAGCATACACTCAGCAAGTTTGCTGATGACACAAAACTAGAAGGAGTGGCTGACACACCAGAAGGCTGTGCTGCCATTCAGCGAGCCCTGGACAGGCTAGAGAGTTTGGCAGAGAGGAACTTGAATTTCAACAAAGGCAAGTGTAGGGTCCTGCACCTAAGGAGGAATAACCCCATGCACCAGTACAGGTTAGGGGTTGACCTACTGGAATGTAGCTCTGTGGAGAGGGATCTGGGAGTCCTGGTGGACAAGAGGATGACCATGAGCCAGCAATGTGCCCTTGCGGCCAGGAAGGCCAATGGCATCCTGGGGTGCATTAAAAAGAGTGCGGCCAGCAGGTTGCGGGAGGTTATCCTCCCCCTCTTTTCTGCCCTGGCGAAACCGCATCTGGAGTCCTGTGTCCAGTTCTTGGCTCCCCAGTTCAAGAAAGACAAGGAACTACTGGAGAGAGTCCAGCAGAGGGCTACAAAGATGGTCAGGGGACTGAAGCACCTCTCTTACGAGGAAAGGCTGAGAGATGTGGGTGTGTTCAGCCTGGAGAAGACTGAGAGGGGATCTTATCAATACTTACAAATATGTAAAGGGCAGGTGTCAAGAGGATGGGGCCAGACTCTCTTTAGTGGTGCCCAGTGACAGAACGAGTGACAACGGGTGCAAACGAGAATACAGGAAGTTCCATCTGAACATGAGGAAAAACTTCTTTACTTTGAGGGTGACAGAACACTGGAACAGGCTGCCCAGAGAGGCTGTGGAGTCTCCTTCTCTGGAGACATTCAAAATCCACCTGTATACGATCCTGTCCAACCTGCTGTAGGTGAACCTGCTTGGGCAGCGGGGTTGGACTAGATGATCTCCAAAGGTCCCTACCAAGCCCTACAATTCTGTGATTCTTGGATTCTGCAATCTCAATTGTAGCAAAGCTTTCAGCGGTACCTCCCGTAACGTCCTCATTGACAAAGTGATGCAATGCTAAAGGAGTGGGAAGTGGACTGAAAACGGCTAAGCTCAAAAAATTGTGATCAGCAACATGAAAACCCAGCTAGAGGACAGTCACTGGAGGTGTACCCCAGGGGTCAATACCAGGGGCAGTGGTGTTCAACATCTCCACTAATGATCTGGATGATGAGACAGAGTGCATCTTTAGAAAGGTTCATCTGCAGATGATACAGAACTTGGAGGAGCGGTTGATACACTGGATGTTTGTACTGTTGTTCAGATAGGTTGGAAAAATGAGCTGACAGGAATCTAAGGAAGTTCAGTAAAAGGAAGTGCAAAATCCTGCCCTTGGGGAGGAGTAACCCTACATTCCAGGACAGGCTTGGAGCTGACTGCCTAGAAAGCAACTTTGCAGTGATGACCTGGGGGTCCTGGTGAACAAAAAGTTGAATATCAGCTAGCAATGTTCTTTTGTGGCAAAGAAGACCAACAGCAGCCTAGGTTACATTATGAAGAGAATCTCCATCAGGTCAAGAGAGGTAATCCCCTCTCTTCAGCCCTGGTGGTCATATGGTATATTTGGAGTCTTGTGTCTAGTTCTGGGCTCTCCAGTAAAAAGAAGACATAGACAGACTGAGTGAGTCTAGAGAAGGCCCACAGAGATAATGAAGGAATTGAAGCATCTGTTATATGAGAAGAGGCTGAGACAGTTCACAGAATCACAGAGTGGTTCTTTAGGCCTGGAAAAGTCTCAGGACGATCTTATCAATAAGTCTAAACAAATAATGGAAGAAAGTAACCAGATTCTTCTCAGTGGTGACTAGTGAAAGGACAACAGCCAATGGCACAAACCATAATACAGGAATTCCATTTAAACATGCAATAACCCACGTATTTACTATAAGAGTGGTCAAACACTGGAACAGGTTGCTCAGAGAGGTTATGGAGTCTCCATTCTTGAAGTTATTAAAATATAGACTGGACATGGCCATGACCATGAGCAACACGCTCTTGTTGACTTTTTTTGATCCTCCTTTGTTAGGATATATATAGAGATGGATAAATAAATACAGATTAATATCTATCTATACTTACTTACCATCAAAAACTATAAAATAAGTTTATCTAAAAATCGAGAGGAAGGTTACCACTTCAAACTTCAACTATTTCATATTTGAAGTAGATCAAGTATTATTTTTTTGTTTGTACTGTGAATTTTAATTGCATTTTTTTTTGTTGAAAACAGTACTCGTATCTTTAATAAGATTACTTACATTTGTTTGACATTTCATATTGTACTGTGTTTTATTTCATATGGTTTTTCCAACCAATCTTATTTATGTATTTATTTAATAAATTATAGTGTTAGTGGCCCAAAGCTGTGCCTCATTTTACTTGTCAAGGGTACAGCAGCAAAGAATAGAAATGACAGGATACTCTACAAGGTAAGGTATTCTTTTCCATATTAGACAGCTATGATAGCTAGGTTGAATGGCCATCTGGAGAAAGCTATTTTTTCCTTTGAATATAAAAAGGTTCTGTATAACTAATCAGAAAAAGAGATTAATTTTTTGGATGCCTAAACTTAAGTGAGATGAAAGTCAATGTTAATGCTTAAAACTGTTATGTAACTCACTATTACTGGAAACTAAGGTTTAGAAATCAGATTTGGCACACTGCATGAAATTTCTCACCCAGAAAGAAAGAAGGGGAATCCCTTTGCTCTACTAGCAAATTGATCGTTGTTTTTAACAGTATAAAATACTTGTCTATGTGACTTCAAAAGCTATTTCTTATTTTCTCTGAAAGCAAAGTACTTAAGTAAAATTCAGAACTAGATCAGTAATGGTAAATCCTTCATCCAAATACTACATAGCGTAAGCAGCTATTTGAACATTTCCAGATTAGAATCTTGCCCTTTACAAACATGTTTGATACATACAGAGGGCCTGTTGGCTGATTATTTCCTATCACATCTGTTTGAATGGCATCATGCCCATTCACTAGCTCATCAAACCCTTGCCCAAGGGCAAAGCTGCCAACCAAGCAAGCACTAGTTAAAAAAAGGCCAACCAAGAAAATACAGTAGACTAAAATAACAGACTGGGAGATAAGGAAAATAGGAAGCTCCATAGGTACTTCAAATATAGAATAGCCTTTGGTAATGTTGAACATGAAACTTGGAGGAGTGGGAGAGATTTTTTTCTGAGATAATAGTACACCAGAGCTGCTGAAATACTATCTGAGATAACAACTACATGTTTTGTTAAAGGTACCATGGTAGGGGCAAGTATGTGTGCAAATAAGTCCAGAAATTAATACAACCTTTGTTAACAAATGATTTTGAAAACACAGTAATGCTGTAACTAGTAAGATCAATAAGCAAGCAGATGGTGATGCATGTATTGGTAGTAGTCCACTCAGCCAGCATTTGAAGTGCTTTAATTAGTTCAGCTGTCCAACCCTCTTTCTCCCCCATGTCATTCTTCACGTGTTATGTCAATAAACAAGGAAATATTAGAATTATTATCCTCATGGTACGGATGGAAAAAGTGGGACAAAATGATACAGAGGTCATAAACCAAGACTGTAGAAATGCCTTGGATAAAATACCATTTTGTTTCCGGTCATGAAACATATCTTCAGAGAGAAAAACTGAAATTGACAGAGCACTTAAAGCTACAATATATAAAGAAATGCAGATTAATCTGGATAGCTAGAGATTTAACAATAGAATAAAATGATGTTTATAATCACAATAATGAATTGTACTGACTGTTTATTTTAAGTTAAACTAATAAACAGCACAAGTATTTAACAAGATCCTCTAAGATACTATTCTTGAAGGTATCAGGAATAGTTACTAGTAAAAAACACAATAACTGCTGTCTGAGAATAGTCCTGGGTAGAAAAAAACATTTTTCCATTCTAGATTTCTCGGTTTCTTTCACCATACAACTCTTTTACTTATCATGTCAGCAAGCAAAGAGAAAGAATGTGTATGCAATCCTGATTCTCACATCAACCTTTCAGAACTTGCTATGAATGGACCTTTTGCATTAAAAAAGTAAAGAAGGGAAGTGAAAAATTCTGTGCATACTTTCTGAACTTAACATGCGTATGCTGATTCATAAGTTCTAGTTAATCAAAATTCATTATTAAATTAACAATGAGTTAATGACGACAATATTTCATTCTTTCTTTTAAAAATTTCAGCTATTTTGATCTCACTTACTTTGCCCTGGAGTTACTTTTCTGTGTTTTATGGTAAAATCACCTGTCTTCCTCAACATGAGGATGTGCCCATTATGTTCTGTACAACTGTAGTTTGCATCAAGTCTCTGCCAGTATATAATTTCACATCTACTCTAGTGTGTGCCAGTCCAAGTGCTGGCTGGGAACCAGAGTAGTTAATTGTCATGCTTGCTTCAGTGATTTTCTTCATGAAAATATTTGCAAGTTTATTTTGTAAGCAAATCTGTAACGCATGCTCTTTTTTTCTAAATTAACACCCAGGACAAAACCAATTGTCTACAATGAACTAAAGTAAAATCGCAATCTATGAATATATGTTTAAACTTTATCTACCACTGCTTTTTAAAATATAATAAAATAAATAATTTGTGTTGCAATAGAAGATTAATCCCAGAAAATAATGGTAAATTTATGCTAAAAATTTACAATTCAAAGTTTTGTCTACCTAAGTAATGTCAGAGCAAGTCTAGTAATCCTAATAACACATACAATTCCACACTAAAATGAGAAGATATATGTTAACTGGAAGGCAAAAATGTAATATACTATTACTGGCTTGTTTTTAACCTATCTAAATTCAGGCTACACACTGAAAAATCTAGTTAGGGCTCTAGTCACCTTCAGCAGGTCAGTGTGAATATGTGGGCATCTCAAGAAGACAACCATCGTGCCCAAAACTGAAATTGCTTTGAAAGCTAACTTTGTCTTTCCATAGAGGGAGCTTGCAAACAAAACATCAAGTGAGATTTCTTGATGAAGTGCTTATGGATAGCTTTCAAAATTAATGTGAGCTTTGTTCCATGCTTCAAGGGTCACAAGTTTTGACACATAAAACTACAATGAAACACAGTATAGGCAATACGTTATTCAACAAAACTAAACAACAGCAGATTCATAGAACTAACCTGCATCTATATGTGAGCTAGTTGGCTTCATAATCAATAGAGTCAATATATCAATACTAAGATATAGTCAGTACTGTCAACAATCTCAAGAGTGATATATTTAATCATAATGTAAACACCTACATGTGTCAATTGGATAGCTCTCTAGGATCTGTTAACTAGATTCACTACACGCATCTCCATTAAGTGTAAAGGGAATTTAAATACACCTAGCTAACATATAGACATCTTAAAGACATCTAAAGTTAGAGTGAACTGAATTTGTTAACTTTGTGAAATGGATAGGGACACTGAAATAGCACATTTTCAATATCTAAAATATAATGGGTCAGATTTAACTGGACTGAGAAGCAATGTTAAACATTATTACACTGGACAAGATCTAGATCCAAAGAAGAAGGTAAGTGCCTGGCCTCTGTGTAAGTCCCGGACAACAACCCAGATGACCTGTCCTTTAGCAACCTTATAAATTGCTTCAGCTCAGTTAAAACCTTCCTCTATGGACTGCTGGGTTTTTTCATTTGTTTTGATTGGTTGGTTGGGTTGGGTTTGTTTCTGGTTGTTTGGGGTTTTTTTTTCCCTTCATACTCCAGTCTGCGTTCCTGAAATATCCAGGAGACTGGCAAGATAGAGGAATATCAACCCAAACTTTGCTATTATCCATGTTTAGGCAAAGAACCACTCAATAAAGTTTGTCAGAAAAATCTATTATAGTCAAATGAAAGCTAACTCCATCACATTGTCTACAGCAACATCATTCTTAGGTTGTATCTTTTACAAAGTACCTGACTGGTCATAACATATACTTACAAAACCGGAAACCCAAAGAGTTTAAAATCACAGCTTATGCTTTTCAGGATACTGGTCCAACCACTCGTACATGTAATGTTCTGGATGAGCCTCTATCTGGTATTAAATTGGACTAAAATGCAATTAAAAATGCAAAATCTGTAAGGCAAACACTCAAAAAGAAACTGATTCAGTGATCCTGCTACCTCAGGTTGGGAGATCTGTAGCTCCATATTCCTTTATTTATCTACATGAAAATACAGTACACATTATAATCTCGCTTAAGGAGTCTCCTTATGGAGTAAGCAGAACAATGAAAGCAGGGTAACCTTAGAAAGACCTGCATAATTTCTCAGAAACCAAGCTGGGTTTAAATTTATAGGTCCCACTTTTGCAGATAGTCATGACCTTAGGTGAGGTTATGACTATAGAAATAAGATAGGATCATAGGATCATCAAGTTCCTAGAATATGTCTGTGTAATGGAATTTCATTTGTTTTTCTATCACTTAAGTTATTGCACACATAATCTGTTTCTAGTCTTTGCCTTTGACTTATGCTAACATGCTGACATTTCCTCTTCAAAATGGCATTATGTGTAACAATAAGTGTTTCAAAAGAAAAAGTAATAAACTGTAATTACAGCTGGGCAATGTTAATACTAATGATGCATGATTCAGTATTACAAGAACAAAAAAGTCTTTTGAGATGACAAAAACCTTAAAACTTTCAAGCTGCTAAAACAAAGTGCGGATCTTGATGACATATTTTAACTCCTTTAAAACTCCCTGGGAGTCTCACATAACTCCGTTCACTTACTTGCCATAAAACACAGCATACGATGGAAAAAAAATCAAATAATGTGCACAGGTACATAGACACATGTGAACAATAATTTTGATCACAATAGCCTTGCTTATCTGAATAGTGTTTACCTGTGTGGAGTTTTACTAATTTCAGTATTATTATTTCCATGAATAAAAGTTGTATTGGGGACAGAAGGCAATGTTAAAACCAACATTTTCTGTAAAGAACTACAAGTCCTTTCAGGGGAAAAAAACAAACCTGTAAATCATCAAGAATATTCAGGCTATTCTATTTAGCTACACAGTCTCTACAGGATATTAAAATTGTTGATTCTTGCAGTTTTAAAATCTTGACACTAAATTAAGTCTTAATAAAAAAGAATAAAAATAGTCTGCACCAGATTATGATAATCTGTGCAAGAAAGGATGGAAATTTGACTTAATCAATTCCTCCAAGAGCAAGAGTGAAGCAACAGCTATGAAATTTAAGTTATGGGAGTGAAACTAGGGTTTGTTCTATGCTTATAGTGATGGTGTGGTTGGGTGTCAGGACTGTGCCTGTGTACATTTCTAGCACTCTTAAGTTATTACTTCCTCAAGTGGTCCAGGATCTCCCCAGCTAGTAAAATGCATAAATGAGTTAATGGACTTGTTCAAAACTGTGAATGGATGTGAGACAAGTTGATTGACTGAGCTCCAGACTTCCACAATAAAAGTTTTGACTGATTGGCGTAGGAAATCTTCCAATAGGAATTTTGGGTTGTCCTGCAGATTGCCTCAGGCAGGTCCTGCTGTACCTAGACCAATCTGAATGTTTCAGTACATTGAGCAATATCCTGGATAAAATCCCTATGGCCTTCCCTTCTCCAAGCTAGACAGTCCCAGATCTCTCAGCCTTTCCTCATATGGGAGATGTTCCAGTCCCTTCATTATCCTTGTGTAATCTTTGCTGGTCTCTTTCGAGTATGTCCATGCCTGTCTTGTACCGGGGAGCCCGGAACTGGACACACTACTCCAGGTTTTGGCCTCATCAGCGCTGAGTAGAGGGGAAGGATCACCCCCCTCGATCTGCTGGCAATACTCCTAATACAGCCCGGGATACCATTAGCCTTCTTTGCAGCAAGGGCACATCGGTGGCTTAGGTTCAACTTATGATGAGCAGCTGAGGGAACTGGGGTTGTTTAGCCTGGAGAAAAGGAGGCTGAGGGGAGACCTTATCACTCTCTACAACTACCTGAAAGGAAGTTGTAGAGAGGTGAGGGTCAATCTCTTCTCCTAAGTAATAAGTGATAGGATGAGAGAAAATGTCCTCAAGTTGCGCCAGGGGAGGTTTAGACTGGATATTAGGAAAAATTTCTTCACAGAAAGGGTTATCAAGCATTGGAACAGGCTGCCCAGGAAAGCGGTGGAATCACGATCCCTGGAGGTATTTAAAAGCTGAGTAGATGTGGTGCTGGGGGACATGGATGGTGGTGGCTTGGGCAGTGTTAGGTTGGTGGTTGGACTTGATGATCTAAAAGGTCTCTTCCAACTTGGGTGAGTCTTTGATTCTGTGACTCTATGATTCCAACTTGAAGTCTATCAGGCCCCCCAGGTCCTTTCCTGCAAAGTCGGTTTCCAGATGGATGGCCCCCAGAATGTATTGGTGCATGGAGTTTTTCCTCCCCAGATGCAGGACTTCGCACTTCTTGTTAAATTTCATGAGGTTCTTTCAGCCCATTTCTCCAGCCTGCATTGAGCGTTAAGAAATTTTGAACCTTTTCCATTTAAGAGGCATCTAAAAATTTTCAGATTTGTTTCAAGTAGCTGAGAATCAGTTCAAATTCTCAACACCTTCACTGAACTGTTTAACATCTTTAATGAGAAATGCTTGCAATCTGCAAGGTAAATTTACATAATAAACCATTTCAAGTACTTCTGTTTAATCTGTGTTAATTATTCATTATTTTCTTCTGTCCGTAGTTTT
Source organism: Burhinus bistriatus (assembly GCA_013397275.1). Lineage (NCBI taxonomy): Eukaryota > Metazoa > Chordata > Aves > Charadriiformes > Burhinidae > Burhinus > Burhinus bistriatus. The sequence goes on along the minus strand of VYXH01007042.1, from coordinate 285,268 downwards.
AAACTCCTGTCCTCATTTTAGTTTGTGACCCTTTAAATCCTCAGCACCCGGATACTAATTTATTTTCTCTTTGCTGAAGCATACGTAAAAGAACATATCCTACTACAAAAGGCACAATCTCTTTGTCTTCCTTGGAGTTTTGTACAGATTTCTGTTTCAGTATTGTTTCTACAGTTATTATATAGAATTCTACATAAAGTTGAGTTTAAGGAAAATCTATAAAAAGAAGTTGTGGGGTTTTTTTCAGTATATAGAAAATCAGAAAGCAGCTTTTGTATTTTTAAGTCATTGAAAATACGTCTTTGTTTTTATTGACTAATTCTTTTATACTTCTGTGAGGCACAGAATATGAAGCAGTTACGGTAAATTTAAAAATACAATCATGACATAATTAAGCAGACATTTAGGATGAAATAAAGAGTAGACTAGTTAGGCATTGCTGAATCTGGTAGCTGGGTAGAGGTACAGCTTTTTCAGCTCCCTGTTCCCAAGCCCCACCAGTAGAGAGGCTGAGCATGCGTTGTTGGTAGGTACACACAAACATGTCTATACGATACACATCTACTTATAAGTACAGCCAGACACACAGATTAACATAGGAAACTCATGCAAACACAAGCAACACCAACAGTCTTGTTCCATTCTCCTCTATGGCAGTTCAAGATGAAGGTCTGTTAGTGGATCCGTTTGATAACTGGACTTAGACATTCAGTCTGTCCCTGTATCCTCTTTCTCCCCTGTTGTTGGTATCTCGGCATGCGAGTCACTGAGGTCTACAGTCCCACTTGAGTTCCTAGAAAAAAGGTCAACTTGCATGTGTACACACATATACGCACACACAGACAGGATCCCTCCAGTAACTCCCTTTAATCAGACACTTTGTCTACCCAGTAACAAGCCCTTGGATCTTCTTGTCTCCAATTGCCTCATGCATGCACACACATGTGCAAACGTGTTTCTCAGTTGATGCAACAGCCTCTCCAGTAGTTGACCCGGACCTCCTGGTCCCTCCAGTAGTTAACTTGCAGACCCTCTCATGTCTCCATTATGTGGTCAGGCCCAAACTTATGGCTCCCAAGAGTCTTATCCAACTTGCTGGCTAGTGTGGCTTGGAATTTGCTAATGATCACACACCAGTGTATATACGCTCCCTTGCTCCAGTTGCTGGTACCAGAGACACATGGTTCCCTCTGACCCATGATCTCAGCCCATCTGCTCTGGCATATAAACCTCCAGACACACACACAGAGATACACAGAGTATACAAAAGATCTCACCCAGGAAAATAGTTAGAAGTGGAGTTCAGTAGGACAAACTGGTCATCAGGTGCAGACCATGGTCAGACAAGAGTACTGACCAGCAGCCTGTTGACACACTACCCTTTATCTATCAATTTTCCCATAATTGATCCATCCCAAACTACCTTGATGCTTCCTTTTCCCTTCCTTTGATTCTTCCTCTAAACATCCCGTATGTCCTATACAATCCCAAAATGGACTTCCCCTGCACCTCGTAATGTGTCCCATACACACTAGGCAGTAACCTTTCTCAGTTTGTAAGGTGACCTGGAGAAACACTTCCATTTACTCTTGGTGATAGCTGCCATTCCTGGCCCATGAGGCTGCCCATCCCAGAGGAGCAGAATCAGGGTTCTTGTTTCTCTGAATAGGATATTAGGGTTTCCCTGCTTGCCACTGTTAATGTTTGTGGAGAAGAATCTTTTATCATATATCCTATCACATTTATAAAATAATTTTGGGCCTAAAAGGGAATCGCTAAATGAGAAAAAGTCAGGCATTAAAAGAATTTTGGCTAAGACTCCCAATTTTCTTGCAGAGGCACCAAGTAAATGCAAAGAAGTTTTTCAGTCTTGTGCTGACAAATACCAGCAGCAGATTCCAATATTCTGCAGTAAATTTGAGGATGCAAATCAATGGAATTAGGCATTTCTGAGCAGCAATTGAACAATCAAGACAAGTAATGCTCATATCATCCCTCCTCTCCTCCCTTCCTTCCTTGTCTGTCTCCCTGCCTTCCTCTCTATCCTTTCTTCCTTTGCCCTACCTCACTCTATTTCTTCTTTTCCTCTTATTTTTTCACTTTTTTCAACATGGACAATTAAACATTTAATGGTTTTAACATTGGTTTTACCCACTCTATCTACACTGTTAATTGCCAGCTAAAAAAACCCTTCTAACCTCTTCCTCCTATGAAATGTCTTTGAGACTTGAGGTTCTGTCTTTAGCATTGAAAAAAAAAATGTTTACCGGATATCAGTTTTACTGAAACATAACATATAAGCTATTTTGAAACATGCTTACAGATTTTTTTTTGTGCCTATTATCAACAATTTGCTAGCTATATCAAAGAAAAGGAAAACAGGAATTACAAAAGACTTAAAGTGTGTTTTGCAAAGACTCCCTTGGATATTATTTTATTCAGGGATACAACAAAGTGCAGAGATAAGTGATAATGTGATATATAACTGCACTAAAGATTAAAGAAAAGACAAAGAAGTAAGCCCTCATAATTAATTTACTGTAAGACAATGGCACATATGCTTTACATTGTAACACAAATAGATGAATATATAATTTATTTTGTGCATATAAAGTAAATAGAGCTAAACTGTACACCATAAACATTGTCCAGGTGACATTTGAACAATATAAAATACTGAGAAAAACAAAAATTCAGTCTCAGAGAGGGAATAACATCCAAAACCCCACTGCAGATTGTAAGACTATTCTTTGAATAGTCTTTCAGGAGGTGAAGGATATGACATGATTATATTACAATATTATGAATCTGTAGAGTCATCTGTCTTTTTCAAAAGAATCATGAATGCATAGTGAGATGGGAAAGAAAATATTTATACCAGTCCTGAATTTTTTTCTGACACTTTTCCTTGGCATGTGGACAACTGAAGAGCAATGGTGAAAAAACCCCAAATTAGCTCCAAATTCTCCCAAACCCCCTCATAAAAACAATTGTTAATACATTACAGCTAGAGGTGCATTCAAACTTTATAGCCTGGATTTCTAGTTTTCCACAGTCATACATCTTCTGGGAAACTCCAGTGCTCCCATTTTGTACAAATCATATTTCTCATATTAATTTCTGGGGAAAAAGTATGCAGTGATGGTCTGGTAGTCAGAAACAGTTTAAAGATGAAATCTCCAGATGGTTCTCCCAAGTTAGGACAACCTTCTGGGATGCTATGGAACAAGTTCCCATACATTCAGTTCTGTGGCCAAAATAGACAAAAAGAAGGCTTTCTAGCATATTATGAAAACATGAATCTTAATTCTCCTGATCTGTTAAGATGCTCCTGGGATCAAATGCAACTCTCTTCAAACAGTTCCATAAAATATCCTCTAGTGCAATGCCTTTTCCATTTTCTCTCCCCTAAATACATTTTCAAAAGGAGATGGCTCCATTTTTTTCTTCATAGTATCCATTAATTATACCTAAGAAAAATATAAAACAGAATTGCCATTGTTTTTCTCTCATTACTATGGATAATCCATAACAAATTTTATTGGAAGAGGTCATTAATTTGAAGCTACTCATTTAATCCATCTGTGGGCAGACCACTGTGTGATCTGCAAAATTAAACTTACAAATCAAAGGACTAAATTCTATCCTGTAAAGCATGCAAATCATTTCCCGTTGACAAAAATGAGGGGCAGAAACTTTATTTAGTTTTAATCATCTGAAACTTAGTCATACTTGGGCATCTTGACAAAGCAAGTCTTCTGCAGTTCTTCCTGTGAAGAAAGACAGGGCTTTCTTTCCCAATGAGACTCAGAATTCTTAATTCTTTTGTGTATCTCTATATCCATAAATATAGAGAGCCTTAATGTCTAGATACCTGTGTTTTGGAGAAGTGATGTTAAGTGTGGAGATTCCCATCCAAATATGTATTTTGGCAGTACTCTTCCAGCAACTTTTTTTTTCTTTTTTTTAATTGAAGAATGAGTTTTTAAAAGGAGATGAAGCTGAAATTGATGGAAGTGTTTGGTAATATGCCAACTGCCTTTCACTTATTCTTACAATATAGAAGCAAGTGTTAGGAGAGTAAAAAAGCTCTACATTGAGAAACAAACTGTCATGTTCAGGAAAAAAATCCTCTTAGTAGTTTTGAAAACTGGAACTTTAAATACAATCAAGCTATGAAATCTGTATATCCTTCCTGAACAGATAGCTGAAGATATAACAGATCTGTTTAATAACAAAGAGATCTTGAGGGCAGGAGCCAGGCAGGATGGTAACAAGGACTTTTCATTTGAGTCTGAGAGGAGGAGAAACAATCTGAAATAAGCAATGTCACCCTAGGATGAAAGAACAGCTCCATTGGAGAACTGAGCTTATGGGAGTCAGTGTTAAACAATCAATTTAGGAATCAGATGTGATTTTCCATAAAACGTCTGATCTTATTGTAATGAATCTATACCATTTCTGGTTTAGACAAAGTTAGGGGTGTGCAAATCAGTTTTATGATAATCTTGTATAAATTATCCAGACACAACAAATTTTACAGCTAATTTGCCAAAGCAGAAGGGTGAATTTTTTTTTTTACTCTCCCTTATACCTTTCTCAAAACTGAACTCCAAAATAATTTCAATTTTTTTTTTGCATAACAGATATATCTAGCCTGATACAAATTCGTCTAGAAATAAAAATAACCTTTTCACTGATAATGTAATTTTAGTTTTTTTTAAACTTAAGAAAAGTGTAAAGATTTTACATTTACAGAGTAAATATTAAGTATGTATTTTATTTTAAAACGATTACATTATTTCAGGTGAAACACTCAATGTAGCATTTAGCTGTGCACCCCCCCCTAGCTTGGGCTTCTTGTCAGTAAATTGTACAAAGTCCTGTCATATTAGGGGGAACCCCTCAGTGACAACAATTAACATCAGGATGTCTTTTTTCTGAAATAATCTATTTTTTCTGAGGCTAGACTTTTAAAATGCACTTATTATTCTGCTAGTTTGGTTTGGCTTTGCTTTGATTCAATTTCCAAGAAACATCCACCTTTTCTGAAAATAGCAGAGAGAGAGAGCAATCTTGTAGTACCTGCTGCTAAAAGATTTTAAGCTTAAGGTTCATGATAATTAGACTAGCCAGTGGATGTTAGGAAGTGCAAAGTGTGTTCTAGGACCATGCTTTACTTTTTGCATTTTTCTGCTTATGTTTTTTGCAGTTTCTGAAATAGATTATAAGAAATTCTTTAGTCAGTGGGCATCTGGATAGTCATTTATGTACATTTAGATGGTCAAGATAGACGATGCTGTCAAATGTATGTGTGCAAACACAACTGTTATTGTTTCCTTATGTTTTACTCAAGAATGTCATGATAATCCATTGAAGATTTGTTTCTAAAAGCAGTAAATTCTTGAGACATCTCCAAATAAATTGTTCTGGGAATGAAGCTTTCTCTTCTAAAGAAGTTTTCCTTGAATACACATGATTATATAGGTAGTCATAAACAAAATTAATATAATTAGAAAAAAAAAAAAAACAGAATAAATGTTTATTTTCCATTTATCTATGAAAAAAAGTTTAAAAGTTTTTCATTTTTCTTTATTCAGTCACTGAGGTTGTCTCACCTGTTAGAAGCTTAATATCTCTAGGTAGACAATAGAAAGGCAAATACCCTCATCAGTTTCATATACCTACTGAAGTATGTTTGTATTCCATGTCACCCATTTTTTATGAGATGGATTAATCCAAAAAAACATTTGCACCCCACTCCCCCACACATGTCCTGCTCTGTTGGTGTGTACCTAGTGTGTTTGACATATTCAGGGCATGCTGGATTTGTTCAGCTTATACAGATTGTTGACATCAGAAGCAGATCTGATTTACACCCAACATATTAGATATATTTCATGTATACTGTGCCAGCAAACTGTGTACTATAACATGTTTGACATTTCTGGTTGTCCTGTGGCCTTGTCAAAACTGCAATTTCTGAACAACGTGTCAGAAATCCTCAAGTTCTACTTGAACAAAATTTATTTGTAGAAAGAAGAAGAAATCACTTGGCAAACATGAACATATGGTACGCTGAGTCTTGTTTCCTGCAATCTTAATTTCTCATAGAAAATGATGAAGCTGCAGGACACTGAGTGTGAATCAGATTCAGAAGTGTTACCCAGGAAACTCTTCTAGTTAGAATTCATAGTTGTTCCATTCTGCTCCTTCCTATTTGCATAGTCCTACTTCACCCTTTCTCCCCACACCACAAACCCAAGACAACACCAAGGCTTAAATTTGTCAGCACACATTTAGGTAAGGCTTGAAGCTCAAAACACTCTTATTGTAAATGTAAAAATAATTAAGATTTTTTTTTATTTTTTATTGCTAAAGCTTTATGCTTGTATTATTTTTCATTCTTATTATTCCAAAATAGCTTATCTATCTCCTTTTTTTTTTTACTTTAATACAAGATAAGTCTAAATTGTAAAGGTATGTGGAAGGAAACTGTTTACTCCTTTAAGGGTACCCAGTCAAAAGAGCCATAAACCAGAAGACACAGAGAAAAAATACGACCAGCAAATGATAAAGGAGGTCCTGATAAGAACAAACCTGGTCAGTGGCATGAATTGGTAAGAGTATGTGGGGCATGAAAATGCTTATTTTTACAGCTGGGAGGATAAGGACAGAACAAGAAACAAACACACAGAGACATAAAACCTGACTGATTAGAATCAACAAAGACAATAACCAAAACCAAATCTGGTCAGTCACACTAACTGATGGGCTATCAAGAAACTGCAGGCAAATCAGGACTTTGCAACAGATGAGGATGAAAACCCAGGAGTCCTGCATGTTGGAGGGGGTCGGTGGGACTGTGCCAACTGATGAATCGATGTTCAGGGGAAGGGGGAGCAGAGGGGAACAGAGAGGGAGCCAGGTAGAAAGGGGTATAAAAGGGGCTGTATGTAAAACAGGACAGGTCAGTACACTTGTCTGGCTGAGCCCTGTGCCTGGTCACCACAGTGCGTCCTGTCTTCTTATGTCTTCTTATTAAATCTTTTCTTAACTCCCTCTCACCATAATCTTTCTATTGTGTATGTGTGTGTGTGTGTGTGTGTATGAGTGTATGTGTGCTGTAACGGACTCAATGGCAGCTGCTGGTGAGACCCGAGTGTGTGTGAGTGAAATTTGGTGTCAGCTACTGGAGTCAGACCAGTGGGTGGTATATCAGCTACAAGAAAGCAGAAGCTGCATCTGTAGCTCACATCCAGGTTCTGGGGCATAGGGCTGGGGTCCAGTTACTGGGGCAGGAGGGGTCCTGGGCTGGAGCAACTGGAGAAGGCAGAAACAGTCCTAACATCCCTAAAACAAATCATTCTCAACTTCACTGGCTTGTGGATAATTAACTGTGGAGATATTTAGGGAGAAAGAACAATTGCTATGGTGAAGTATAATCTCTCGCTAGTGCCCTAGTCTTCTGTTCCCAAATCATTGATGTCATTGGGTTTGTTACGCTGAAAATCTTGCTACAGGCAAAAATGAAGAACACCTTATAGGTGGAGCTGAGAATCTACTGTCAGTCCAATCCATCTTTTAACAGTATAATAGTCAAAATTATTAGTCCAGTTACAGAAATATTCATTCCTGGGCTAAAGTACTGCAGTAAATTCCAGTAACACAGGTCCTCCTGCCTGGAGGGGTGTGAGGTTCGCAATGGAGTTCTTGTCCTCTGCTTGGAGGACCGTGATGCTAATGCTGACATTGGTCCTGGAGGTCCTTAGACTTGGAGGTCTGAGTGTGCATTCCCTGCCCCCAACTTGCTGCTTTCTGGGGGTTCCCACAGGGCAGGGCAGCAGGAGAGAGCAACTAGCTCCAACCAGCCAAGGCTGCCCCAGCCCCCTGAGAGACACCCACCCTGCCCCTGCTGGGGCTGGCAGCAGGGGGTGAGGATCCCGATGTTTTTTAAATCTTCAGAAGTACACTGATCTTCCTTGAAATCATGCTCACCAGGTCATACCCTGCATGGAAAAAATGGAATGCCCAGACAATTCTATTTGTTTTCCACAGTTAACAGTCATTTTTTTTTCCTGTTTTGTTTTTCATAGCTATAAGCACAGAAAGGGAAAGAGAGAACTGTTTCTATGGAAATAGATGACAATTTGTTAAGAAAATTTGAGTTGTCATGTATTTCTAGCACTATACCACTAATAGACTGATTGCCTAGTACTGAAAAATGCTCACAGAAATTATGAACCTACGTTATTAATTTTGCAAAATGGTGCATCATCTCTTTGGGGTGGGGGATGCTTTTAAGTACTCTGGGTCCTTTGGGAGCAGAGCTTTGTGCATAGCTCTCATAACACCACTATTCTGAAAATTGACTAATTCTGCTACAAAACTCTCTGAAACACCTCTAAAGCTGGAATCGTTCAAGATTTATGACTGCGGTTGTCCTGTCTAGAGGTGCAAATAACCTGTTTTAGGAAACCATGCAAAGGGATGTGAATCACACCATTTTGACAGAGAGAAAATCTATTCATTACCTAGAGAATATTATTACACAGATCAATTCCTCGTTCCCTGTCTTATCTTACAACTATTCCCACAGGCTAAAACTTTTACACAAAATTATTTCTGTTGTCTCAAGAAGAAGAAATGATTCCTTATAGACATTTGCTGTGTTCTCTTAAGGTTTGAAAGCTGCATATGCAAATGGGTTCTGTCAAACGCTAGTGGCAATGTACTATATATGTACTATGAATTTATAATCATTATTTGCCATTTTTTATTGTTGTAGCATCTGATGGCTTCACTTGGAGGTCTGTAGTACTTCTAGCACGAAAACTTGCTGAAGTTTGAAATTATGACCTTTTACCGTTACTAATTTCACACATCTTCCTAAATGTAATGTATAACAACAAAGAATTCTTTGCTGAACAAAATGTTCAGACAGTGCTCTCATCTACTCAAAAGAATTTTTTGCTGGCTTAGGCAGTGCAATATTTCTGCAGTACATTTTTCTGTACATTCATTTCTCAGACTGACCTGGAAAAAAAAGGAAAAAAAAAAGACAGAAAAACACAGTTACATAGTAAAATATCTATTTACACTGGGTGTAAATGCATTCACTTTGGTCTTACCTCTACAATTATTTTCAACTGAGTACAAAGAGATAGAGGCTACAGGGAGATAGGCATTTATGATCTTTAAACACGAAAAGCTTATATTTCAAAAGTAGTATCCTTTATTCAATGGCATTTCTTTTTTAAAATGTTTGGATAACAGAAAAATAATTCAAAAGTTACAGAATGTGTGATATTTTTATGCTTACAATAATTTTATCTTTTTTGTCTGTTTTTAATACAATTCAGATGAAACAGTATGTATTTTAGTTGCTGATATTTTTATGGAGATTTTTTATATCAGAAGTTCTTTTATAAGAATGCCAACATAAGAAACTGTTCTTTCAATATAAAGTATGCCTTAGACATGGTACGTGTCCATTTTTTTTTATTGTTATTGTAAGAAGAATGTTCATAAACACCATCTATTAACATTATTTAGAAAGTCATGGATCTTCCATTTGCATTGTATCTTGAGAGAAATTAAATATAAATTGTTTGAAATCAAATCAGCTTAATATGTAGTTGAATCAGATGATAGATACCTGTGACAAAGCATAGCTTTAATATTTGATAATACTTTTAGTTTATAGTAATTCAAAAGGAAGTGATGTCATTCAGAAGTAATAAAAAAGCCAACTACTGATCTGTCACTGTCATTAGCTTTCCTTGATTTTGAAATTAATCTGACTTTTTTGTAATTCTCAGGTATGCAAAAGTAAGCAAACAACTGATTTACATATTTAATGTAAGCCTCAGGAATAACTACAATGTAGTATTTCTATTCTGATGCTAAATTTGTGCTGAAGGTCACATGATTTTTCTTCATGGAAACTCAGAATCCAAACAGTGGCTCATAAGATGTGCTGAAGCATACAAAATAGCGTCAGCATTAACATAATAGTTTACCTTCAAACATACTGCCTGGTACCATATTTACCAGTCAAAGAACTTAGTTAAAAGGGAAAGAATGCTGTTGGCTAACCAAGAATACAGGCCATCTAATTACTCAAAAACTTCACTGCATTTCCTGTATGAGGTAGCTCCACATAAACATCCTGCATTAAGTTCCTATTGTTCAAGCATTGCTATTCTGAGAAAGAGTAACTTTCCTCCCTTATTCCATTATGATTTATTTAGGAGATAGCAGTTTAGTGGCTGTAAAGAAAGAAAAAAACATTAATTTTGCCTATACCTGGAGGAATAGATTAGATATGGTTTACATATTGGCAATATTACACCATACTGCCAATGAAGTATTCTTTAACTAGAGCTCATTATCTGAGACACAGCAAATCATCTAAGCCTCCATAAAACCTTTCCTGTACTGGAGGAAGATAGTTTCTAAGTCCTGCTTCTCTATTCATGGGTTTTCTGTTTTCTTCAGAAGTTGGTAAGGAGTTCCTCCTTCTCAGTACCACCCTTTATACACCCTGATTAATGCCATTTTCAGTAGGTAAAAGATATGCAAAAGAATTTTGAGGGTTTTTTTAGCTGTGTGAGAGGGAACTGTCTTACAGTCATCTGTTGATACCAGTTTCAGGATCCAATATGATTTCAAGGAGACTATGAACCAGTGACTATATGACATTCTGTTGTATCCTGATTTAGGCAGGTTTAAAAGAAATATCTAATCACACCTTTAGATGGGAAGACTCAATAAAGGGAGTGGACTGACTTCCATGATCTGTCATCTTTCAGTGATAACTATCTGAAATTATCATCACACTCTAGTATATTGACTTAGATATGCAGGAGATGGATAGAGATGGTGTCCTGGTTTGAGGTAAAACAGGACCAATTTTGTTCAGTAACTTTACTTTTTAGTTAGGTCTTTTCTTATTGCTGGAATTAACAGCATGTTGTGCAGAAAGCTGTTCGCTCTCAGAGTGATAAGACCCATGTTTATAGCTGATGCCAAGGAATGGTGTGCAGAGAGGCTCTTGCTTATACTTATTGCTATAACACCCAAGGCCAGCCAACTTTGTTACTTGCCCCGTTGGAGGGTCGGAAGCTGAAAAGCGTAGAGGGGTCATATCTGTGANTGTTGTTCCACCAGATTGGGCCAATCTGGCCCAAACCATGACAGATTGGCAAGCAAAAATCCATATGAATGTTTAGAATCTCTGGTAGACTAGCAGGAGGAATATTTACAGGAATATTAAAACATGTGAATTGGGATTTAGGTGCCTAAGTTCTATTGTTCTTAATTTGTGGAATTTTGTCATTAGAACACTTAGATGACAGAACAAATTTAATTCCAATTATCTTCTTTGGGGTTTTTTTAGTCTAAAGAACATAAAGTATAAATTGCAAAAAATTGTGAGTAGGAAAGACACCTCAGGTCTACATATTCTTAGTTATGTGTTGAACCTATTGGAAAACTCTGGCTTCTTTTGGTAGTGCTGCCTTCTGAACTTGGATATGTTCTTGACTTCACAGTGATAATTTCAAAAAAAGTATTCCCTGGGCTGTCTGCTGGTAGATGGGATTTTGAAGGTAATAATTTTTCTTTAACTCTTTTTTTTGCTAGGGAGATCCTAGGTGCCCTAGCTTTCAGTAAGCTATAGTTTTACAGAAATCTATTTTTTATCTCTGTTGCTAAATGTCTTCCCTTCAAAAGGCAGTTCAGTGTTTTAAACTCCATGCAGAAATAAATATATACTACAAAGCCACATGTGAAGGACGTGTTTTAATCATCCTTCTGGTTTCTTATTTTCTATTAGTTGCCTGTCATGCATTAAATCAAGCAGAGGCATTTAACATTATATTTAGTGGATGGAAAGGGGAAGATTCTCTTTAACACCCTGATGAGGCCTTCAAAAGTGTTTAGTTTTCCTCACTGACAGTAGAGTTTGATTAACACCTAAATAAGGAATGCAAAGAACTAGTTACCAGTGGGAAACTAGTCTTTGATGTTACAAAGCCAAAATTAGAAATTTTATTTAGGAGGTTAAAACAGGTTTACAGGTTTGTTTTACTTTCAGCTAGCTCCTCCCTCTCTGGCCCAAGGATCTGAAAGAGTATCTGTAAGTGTAATCACAGAGGCTTCTTCTAGGAAATTCAGGCAAACAACCCACTACTATTCTGTCTGTTATACTTTACAACAGAAAAGAAAAAAGACAAGTTTGATCTATCAGGAGGTTTTTTCAACAACAGATAAAGTTTAAAGCAAACCATACCTGGAAATGAAAATGAATTAGGGTTTCTTTTCCCTCTCTCTTCTGGAATTATCTTCTGGCTATGAACCATAGTGTGGCTGAATAACCTGGCCATAACAGAGGCTAATTTAGCAATGTGAAGCACTCTAAGAATATGTCTACTTCCTCTTTCTACTTGTACTCTTTCAGGAAAGGGAATGAGGACAAGTTATCCCATTTTAACATCAGAAAAACTCATGTCTCAAAACAATTATGAATTTTTTTTCCCTTCTTCAGTAGTGCTGCTGCTCACAGGAAAAGATGAACTATCAAAAAAGTACTTAAAAGTAAGACTTCAGAAATCTTGTGATATCATGTAAAAAAAAAAAACAAAACCCAAAAACAAAACCCAAACCCCCCAAAAAACACGTTTCATTTCAGTATGATGCAAGGTATACACACTGAAAGAAACTCTGCAAGGTCTAATAAAGAGTTTAGAGCAGGTATAAATAGCTTGTGATGAATTATACTGGTAACTGGTAGGGAACCTGAGAAACAAAAAAAACAAAAAAGGAAGAAAAAAAGTATCCTAACATTTGAATTTTCCTTTGTACAAATGGAGAAACAAATGCTTTTTTATTTTTCATATGAAAAAATTTAGATGAGGAAATTTTACAACAATAACAGATATGAAGTGTTCAAAAGAATCTATTTTGTTGAAAATTGATAAAGTAATTCTGATAGTGAATCAGTAGTTTTGTAGTAATTAGTAAGAAATCAGTTGCAAGTGATTACCATGTTACTGTTTGTCTGCCTGTATGTGTTTAAATGCATGTGTGTCTTCTAATGGATCGTTTTTTGTACAGTGGACTTTCAGTGACCTTAGAGCTGTACTTATGAGTGACTGGGTTATGCTAATAAAACTAGTGCTTAAAGACTACTGAAGAAATATGGGATTGTATCAGAGATTCCCAAAAAAGCAAGCACAAACTGACAGCAATAGCATTGAAAGTGCAAGTATGGGACAATAGCCAAGGTCCCAGGTTAAAAACACAAATCACTAATGATTAATTACCGATCACTAAAGGAACACAACCTTGGCAGCTGGGTGAAACGTGTTTCGGGGTTAAAAAAGAAAACTAAGAAGAAATCTCAAGCATTTGTAAAACACACCATGCAGAGTAAAACTTGGGTGCAACATAGAGTTTACGGATGAGAGAAGAAAGAGGAAGTGAGTAAACTGTGTTAGCAAATGTTTTAAAGAAATGGTCCAATCACATCCAACCTCCACCATCAACACCACACCCCACCCAGTAAAAAGTAAGAAGAAACACTAAGTATCACCCTCATATTCATCCTGGTGAGGAACTGGGGTTGTGGCTACTTGAAATAACAAATCTGTTGAAGGTGAACAGGCACTGAAGAAAGGAGTAAGTACTAGAGTTTATATCTGTCAACTTATGTTTGCCAGTTGCAATAAGATCATTTTTTTTTAAATGAGCTATGATACTTGTATCCTTTTGATTGCACTGTAATTGTATTGTACGGACTTACATACACCAACATCTGTGTCTTAAGTGTGCTTCTGTAGCCCACATTAAATTGTACAGAGTATGTAATCTGATACTCCAACCTTGAGAACTAGTTATTAAAATTTGAATGCAACAATCTATTTTCAGGCAAACTGGCCGTGTTTTGTAATGCACCAATAGCTACACTTTACAAATCCCTTGGCTTTAATTCCAGTTACTTAATTGAAATTAACCTTTTCTACAGCATAAAAGCTGTAATTTGAATGTAATTCAGGTAAAGATTCTTGATGGAAGACCACATCTCAGGAAAGCATTTGTGCATAATCCACTGTTGCATGCAATAGTTCGTCTTCCCTTCCCTTCCCTTCCCTCTTTCCCTTTCTTCAAAAATACATATGAAAAATAGTGATGTATGTTACTTAGATTTATTGGAAAACCAGCTGATAGACAATTACTTACCAAAAGACTTCTGAAGAAACAAGTACAATACTGTCTTTGAAAGGTTATCTGAAGTTGTTTGTATACCATTCCTGAAACAAGACTACATTTAGTTATATCCCAGTCTTACCTAATCAAACAGTGTTTGAGATTGAGTGCCGAGCATTGTTGTTATGGCAAATGAATGCATCACAGCTGTTCTAGCAGTTTTCAGCTTCAAATTGTTAAAATACATTTTTGGTTGAACTCTTTTAGAGAGAAAAGATGAAAGAAAAATCTATGTGCATATAAAATTGTTGCTTAGATGTGATATTGAGAATCAGCATTTAATTATTTCCTCTTTTCTGAATATTTAAATGTATATTGTCTTAAATTTATTTTAATTAAGAAAGGCTTTTTTCTGGTTTATTTTTCTTCTGGAACTTGGATCTTTAATTCACTTTTAACTTAGAAATACTATGAAATTTATTTATTTTTAAAATAATTAAATTTTATTACAAAATAAATTTTGTAGCAGCTGACAATGAAAATATAAATTTTCTTTTTTTCATATTATTTGAAGGAACATACAGCAAAATAAAGTGTTAAAAAGGTGCTCAACATGCAAAATCTGCCCACATGTGAATGTGAAGTTTCATGGATTTCAGAAACAGAAGAGTTTTACCTATATTTTTCCCACAGATTAATTAATCAATCCACTTTTCCTTTTGGTATATATGATAAAAATAGCTGAAATACACAGGTTACTGGAAATATAGACTGAAATGAGATGTGAAATATCAAACCCTACAGTGAAGAAAGACCTTTGCAATACCTAACCAAAATACCTTCCCTGTTTGACTGGGATTCTAAGTACTGATACATACTAAGGATGTGTATTTTCCCCCCAACCACTTACACGTTACCATATTCTGATTAGATTTAAACCATGTTTCCTAAGTTTTGTTATGAGATGACATGTGTGACAGTGACAGCTATGGAAAATAAAAGCTATATCACATACGTAGTTCCCCCTACACATTCAAATAGTTAGGAGAAGCTGTATTAGTTTCCTATTTTCTGACAAAGCTATCCTTTCTCTAATGCTACGTACTTGAAAACTGATTGTTTAATAATGTATTACCAAGTCATTTCCCAGATAAGAATTAGGCTGACAGATATTTCATTCCTTCAATCCTCCTTTTCTTTAGTCCTTAGGGCATATATATTCTTTTTATATAAATTCTATAAAGTAACAAACGTTACTTCAAATGTCTTTTTGACTAGTTCTGTTGCTTTAGGGTCAATTTCCTTATGCTTTGCTGTACTTGAGATAACAGAAAACTTTTGTTGCTTGTTCATTCTTTCTTCTGGCCTACATTCTTATCTCCTTGTCAAAATTATTTTTATGCAGTATATGATTAAAAATAACCTTTTTTTTTTTGGTGATGACTAAGGCAAAAGAATGTAACAAGCTATTGAAGACATTTCCATATCTATTTCCTTTTTCCCTTTCCTCTTCTGTACTGTATCCGTACTCTTCTTATCTGTTTACTTATATATAGAAATTGTTAACATGTTAACTCTGTTTTACTAACACACCTCATTTTGAATCTTACTCTTTCTAGCTTTATCATCACTTACTTCATCTATTTCTTCCTACTGATCCTTCATAATGTGACTATCTTTCCACTTCTGCAATCTTTTTGATTTCCAAGTCATTGACCAACTCTCAGTGCACTCATAATGATATTACTCTCTTTATTTCACAATGACTGTATGCTATCCACCATCTAACCTGGCCTTGAACACTTCCAGGGACAGGGCATCCACAAATTCTCTGGGCAACCTGTTCCAGTGTCTCACCACTTTCACAGAAAAGAATTTCTTCCTAATATCTAATCTAAATCATAGAATCATAGCATCACCTAGGTTGGAAGGGATCTTTAAGATCATCAAGTCCAACCATTTACTCATTGCTGCCAAAGACTTCAACATCATGTCTACCCGTCTTTTAAACACCTCCAGGTGTTTAAATCTACCCTTTTTCAGTTTAAAACTATTACCCCTTGTCCTATCACTATACTCCCTGATAAAGAGTCCCTCGCCATCTTTCCTGTAGGCCCCCTTTAAGAACTGGAAAGCTGCCATAAGTTCTCCCTGGAGCCTTCTCTTCTCCAGGCTGAACAACCCCAACTCTCCCAGACTGTTTTCACAAGACAGGTGCTTCAGCCCTCTGATTATCTTTGTGATCACCTCCCTTGACCTGAGGGTGCAGTCAATCCCACTGTCGATGTCGCCAGCAGAGATGTTAAATAGCGCTGGTCTCAGTACCAACCCCTGAAGAACACCATTCATCACTGCTCTCAACTCAGACACCAATCTGTTGACTGCAATTTTTTGAGTGCAGCCATCCAGTCAGTTCTTTATCCATCAAATCCATGTCCCTCCAATTTAGAGACAAGGATGCTTTTCAGGACAGTGTCAAATGCTTTGGATAAGTCCAGGTAGATGACGTCAGTTGCTCTTCATTTATCCACCAACGCTGTAATGCCGTCGTAGAAGGCCACCAGATTTGTCAGGCATGACTTGTCCCTAGTGAAGCCATGTTGGCTGTCCCCAGTCACCTCTTTATTATCCATGTGCCTCAGCAGAGTTTCCAGGAGGATCTGCTCCATGATCTTGCTGGGCACAGAGGTAAGACTGACCAGCCTGTAGTTCCTCTGGTCTTCCTTTTTTCCCTTTTTGAAAATGGGGGTTATGTTTCCCATTTTCCAGTCAGTGGGAACTTCACCAGACTGCCACGATTTTTCAAATATAACGGAAAGTGGCTTAGCAACTTCATCTGCCAGTTCCTTGAGGACTCCCACATGTATCTCATCAGGTCCCATGGACTTGTGTACCTTCAGGTTCCTTAGATGGTCTCGTACTTGATCTTCTCCTACAGTGGGTGACTGTACAATGGGGACCTCATTCTCCCAGTCCCTACCTTTTGCCTTCTGTGACCCGGGTGGTTTGGATAGAGCCCTTGCCAGTGAAGATTGAGGCAAAAAAGTCATTGAGTGCCTCAGTCTTCTCCATATCCTGGGTAACCAGGTCTCCCGTTTCCTTCTGGAGAGGGCCAACATTTTCTCTAGCCTTCCTTTTATCACTGACATACCTGTAGAAGCTTTTCTTATTGCCCTTGATGTTCCTGGCCAGATTTAATTCTATCAAGGCTTTAGATTTCCTAACCTGATCCCTGGCTGCTCAGAGAATTTATATTCTTCCCAGGCTATCTGTCCTTGCTTCCACCCTTTCTAGGCTTCTTTTTTGGGTTTGGGTTTGAGTTTGTCCAGAAGCTCCTTTTTCATCCATGCAGGCAT
Source organism: Burhinus bistriatus (assembly GCA_013397275.1). Classification (NCBI taxonomy): domain Eukaryota; kingdom Metazoa; phylum Chordata; class Aves; order Charadriiformes; family Burhinidae; genus Burhinus; species Burhinus bistriatus. The sequence continues at coordinate 267,701 of VYXH01007042.1, read as the reverse complement.
CCTGGCATTTTTTGCCTGACTTCCTCTTTGTTGGGATGCATTGCTCCTGAGCTTGGAGGAGGTGATCCTTGAATATTCACCAGCTTTCTTGGGCCCCTTTTCCCTCCAGGATTTTATCCCACTCTACTCTACCAAACAGGTCCTTGAAGAGCCAAAGTCTACTCTCTACGAAAGATGTGTGAACTTAGAAATGGCAATAGCCAACAACAGTGTGTGTTGAGTGTCCCAAAAAGCCTCCTTCCACAAAGTGGCAAAATTACAACTCATAATTTGTCATTGTCCATTCTCTGTTCAAGTGACACATATGGTGGGATTCAGATCACAGCGTAAAACATCTATAGTCTATAAAAAATATAGTATGTATATACAGGACATGTACAACAATGGTGTCTGCATGTAAGCTATTCATTTGACCTCTTATTATAGCCAAGACATATAGTTTCAGTACAGTCAACATTCGAGGAAATTGATTAGTAAATTGGATACATGTTTTTGTTTTAGGGAGAGCTGTGTAATTCCACTGACTGTTCTGATTAAATACCAGTGACTGATAGGAGCTGAACAAACCTAGCTCACATTTACACACCTGTTTTTGATGCTTCACTCTGTAACTGAAATCTTATTTTTAAGACTTACTTCATTTCCCAAAGCATAGATGTCTCACGCTACCTTAAATATCCTGAGAATTACCTCATGGCCTTCATCTTTCTTTCCAAAGGGCCTGGATCTACCTTTAGTTCTGTACCATACCTGAAACCTCATGGAAAAATCTTTGCCAATGAAGAGCATCTCAAGATGTATTGAATTCCCCCCTATGGGTGACTGACTTCATCTGTTGCTCATATAGAATTTATGTTTTGCAGAAGTTTTTACCACGCACTGTAAATCCTTCCCAAGGTTTCTCTCAAAATTTAGCCAATATATCCTAAATTATTAACCCAGACAGTCTGATAATATGTATATAGTTACTAGTCTCCACTGTGTCAGGCTTGATTTTGCTTGACAGAATTCCTAAAACTACTAGAAGTGGTCACTTCTTGAATCCTTACTGATTAATCATTTTCTCTGTCAAGGACCACATATGAACCCCCTGGAGTGGTCATTAGACTAGATCTGAGTTTCAGGTGATTGATTCGAGAGTTCACTGAGCTTGATTCTGTTTCCTGTCTAACTGAGCCAGCTTTGTGACAGATAACCAACAGAAGAGAAGTTATGAACTTGGGGGGAGAAAAAATGGTATTTAAATCATAGAATCATAGAGTACCAGGTTGGAAGGGACCTCAAGGATCATCTGATCTGACCTTTAAATGTAAGCTATTGAGAGAATGCAAATATTGAACTAAATATTTTTCAGGAAACATCAGAAAAAATGAAAAGTATTGCAAAATTGGTTTTTTTAATTGAAGTTTTTTTCATTGAAGTCTTTTCTCAAACAAAAAGGCACTTAAGTCTTGTTTTAGTTAACTGGAAATGTTTTATCACATCCCTCATTTCCTCTTGTTTTTGAACATGACTCCTAAAAGAACTATATTACATTATATAAATAGAACTAATTGTCAAAATAAATCACTTTATGGAAAAATTTGCCCCAAAATAAATTTTTGTGGATACGTTATAAATCTTTACAAAGTAACATGCTTAGCCTCTTTATTTGTGGAGGCCCATAAACATATCTAAAATTCAAGATATAGCTTGTAGCATAAACAAAAAGCTTTTACAAAAGCATAAAAATGAATCTACCGTTAACAATAAGCAGCAATCAAAATGAAAATTTTCAAATAGAAAGTGGATATTAATGACATAACTCATACTTTGTCTTCATTGAAGTTATTTTTACTTTCCTTTTAAAAAAAATAAACATCCAATTGTAAAGTTATAAGTAACCACTGCTGTGTTTAGTTTACTGAAGTAAAAATAAATATCGCTTTTAACTTGAAACAATATTGTTTTGACACACAGTATGGCATTTAAAATGAGACATTCATCTTTTAATTCTTCCATAAATTAACAGCGGTCATATGTATACTACTAAATACATTCTCTGCCTCTGAGTGTGAATGACACAGTACAGGTCATACAGCTTTGCTTTATTGCCCTTCAAACTGGGGTGGCTCTTGTCAAACTTTTTAGCGCTAATGGTTCCTGCCTATGTCAAGCCCTGAACTGTCCCCAGGCATTTTTTCAGGAAAGTAGTGTTTGACCTAGGTTAACCCATGCTGGGATTGTGCTAACATTTAACAGTAAGGACAATAAAAATCCAACATTGTGGCATTTGCCTTCCTTACTTTAAATGATAGCATAGATACAGCTATTATGTACCTTATGACTCTCATTCAGTACAGTAAATCTAAAAACTTTCCTATTGAATTTAAAGGGGACTAATCAAGTTCTTAAAGTTCTGTATTTTAACTTCTTGTTGAATGAACGCAATAAATACAAAGAAACAAGATTCATCACATTGGGAAATGTAATCTGTTTCAAGTAATTTCATAATCCTAAAAAACAGTATAGCACAGGATCTAGCACAGCTAGAAAGAGATTACTGGATAGATCATGACTACCTGACATTTGCCAACAAATGGTAAAGATAATGACAAAGAGGTGGACAATGCCCTTTGTTTGAATCTTAAGATTTGTGCTTGGATAACACATAACAATGTTTCTGTTATTGTCTGTGGCAGTATCAGTATAAAAAAAAATTAAAAAAAAGGTAAAAGTCTGTATGCTACAATGAGAAATAAAAGGAAGAATCATCAGAAAATATTAGGCTCTTTTAATTAGGAAAGACAAAAGATTTGAGATTCCTTAAAAGAAACAACAATTTGAAGTACAGTATCATTGGACAAGTAGCAAGGTTGATTTTTTCTTGTTTTTATTTAAGAATAAAAGAGGTACAATTTTTTCTTCTCTATTCCCTGAAATGGAAGCAGTCAGACAGCAAAAGCCCCATATAAAAATACATAAATCAGAAATCAACGCAATTCGAGATAAAATTAGAAGTCCTGAAGAGCTAGCCCAGTTTTCACTCTGATAGTTAGCATTCCTAAATGGTGAGGAAGGGAAGGGATGTTCCTTCTCTGTCCTGACCAGTTTCAGTCTCTGTATCTTTTCCTTTTGCCTTCAGTGATATTTAAGTCAACTAGAGTATGTCTCTTTTAGCTAATTGCTAAAGAAATTTAGTTAAAAATATCTTGGACAAGGAAAAGCCCCCAATTAGAAGAAGAGGAAAAAAGGAAAAGGAAAAGCAGAAAAGAAAAAATCTACTTTTTTTATATCTTACTCCTTGTATGAGATCTAACATTCTGCAAGCAAGAGACCATCTGGTCAAGCAGAATTATTTTGAACTGAGTTATTGCTTAGTTTGATATAAATCTAATCTGAAAATTTGAGGGAGAAAGAAGTTGTATAAAATGCTTAAGAAAGAAATAGTATAATATACAAAGAGTTTAAGAAATTTTTTATTTTAATAGGGTTTTATTTGTCCAACATTAGCAGAAAACATTTCAAAATATATTAGTAATCTTTCTAAGTGGATAGTGATCAGGACCCGCATGAAATCTGTAGTTTTAAAAAGGATTGTCAATTTTTCTTATGTACCTCATACTTATTATACCACTTTTGAAACCTAAAAAACCTTATTGTTTTAATATTCCTATTGTCATTTTCACAGGACATTTTTGAGAGAACAAGGACTTAGCATCTCCAGTACAACAGTCAGAAAGATCTGTTCCAATATTCTTTCTAAACAGAGCGGTTGTAGAAGAAAAATAACAAAACAAAACCTGATGTTAATTACCCTGTTTTAAATTACTTTTCTAAACACACGATTCCAAAACAGTATTTTCTACTTCATTACTGTTATGATCATCACATACTTTTTTCTAAATATTTCTGCAACCTCATCTGTGAATTTCCTAAGACACTCATGCCTGCTCATCTTGGCAGCATTTTGCATTAATTTTTCTCTATTGTAGAAGAGGTACACATAGCTTTTCTGATTAAATTAAAGTTAAGGATAATCCTTAATCTCTCCAGCTATAACGGTGGGTTGCAGATCAGACCTGTGTGTCAAAATAGTGTGATTTTTCAGGAGAATGTGCAGAAATCATTTCAGTGCAATTTACATGTCTAATGTTAATCACATGATTAAAAATTCAGTCTATCAAGCCTATCAATAAAAAACTTTCACCATGTTCATTCCTTGCAAACTGAAGATATTACAGAAGAACTGTTTGTACAAGTGAAAACAGTAGTTCCTACAACAGTACCCCAAGTACTCATTGACAGAACTAGGACAAACTGCCACAATAATTTTGGCCTAATTATGTTATTTTGCCTCTTGCCAGGACTAGCCCTAGCCACTGGGGTAAAAAAGTCTGGTATTATAGAAGTTGAATAGGGCAAACAGAAAAACTCTTTAATTGACTCTGCCTCTAATTTATTCAAATAATAAATACATGCATATTTGGTTTCAGTGAAGTTAAGCAGTTGTATTTTGTTATATACAAACAACAGGACAGGATTCAAACCTGAATCTTTAACCTTTCAGGTATATGACTAGGTTGCCTAGTACTGTGTCCAGTCCAGTCTTGAAAACATCTAAGAATAGAAAATCCATAACTGCTATAGGCAACTTGTTCCAGTTCTTGACTGTCCTCATGGTGGAAAAGTCTGTTCTTATATCCCATTTGAACGTTTGCTATCAGAATTTATGACCATTAGCTCATTCCTGCAATGCACATAAGGAGACACTCTTGTTTATGACCACCACATAGATACTAGGAGGCTGCTCTTAGGTAACTCAAAACCCATCTCTTCTCCAGGCTGAACAAGTGCTGGTCCCTCAGCTTCTCCTCCAGGGCAAGTGCTTCAGTCCTGACAATCACAGTATCACAGAATACTTGAGATTGGAAGGCACCTCAGGAGGTCATCTGGTCTAATGCCCCTGCTCAAGCAGAGCCACCTAGAGTAGGATGCTCAGCACTGTGTCAAGACAGCTTTTGACTGTCTCCAAGGATGAAAACTACACAACCTCTCTGGGCAACCTGTGCCAATGCTCAGTCACCACTGGCAAAAAAGTGCTTCCTGATGTTCAGACGGAACCTTCTGTGTTTTAGTTTGTGCCCGTTGCCTCTGATCCTGCCACTGGGCACCACTGAAAGGACCCTGGCTCCATCTTCTTTGCACTTTCCCTTCAGGTGTTATAGACATTGGTGAGATTCCCCTGAGCCAATTTGGGCAGAGTTCATATCAGCAGTGGTGGTCATTCTGCTGTTCTGTGTTCTCTTCTACAACTATAGAAATGGACTGCTTCTGTTCTGATTGGATCTAAAATGTATTCCAGGCTAGAAGTCTCAGGTCTCTCAGCCTTTCCTCATATTAGAGGTGCTCCAGTCCCTTGACCATCTTTGTGGCCCTTTGCTGGACTCCAGTAGCCCCATCTCTCTTGNTCTTTGTGGCCCTTTGCTGGACTCCAGTAGCTCCATCTCTCTTGTGTACTGGGGAGCCAAAAACTGGACACAGTACTCTAGGTGTGGCCTCACCAGTGCTCAACAGAGGTGGAGGATCAACTCCTTCACCTCTGTGATTCTCCGTCTCTACTCTGCTCTGGTGAGACCCCACCTGGAGCACTGCATCCATCTCTGGGACTCCCAGAAAAAGAGAGACACTGACCTGTTAGAAACGGTCCAGACGAGGGCCATAAAAAAGATCAGAGGGCTGGAACATCTCTCCTATGAAGAAAGGCTGAGAGAGTTGGGTTTGTTCAGCCTGGAGAAGAGAAGGCTCTGAGGACACCTTATGGCGGCCTTTTGTTACTTAGGGGGGGCTTATAAGAAAAATGGAGAGAGATATTTTACCAGGGCCTGTAGTGATAGGACACAGGGTAACGGTTTTAAACTGAGAGAGGGTAGGTTTAGACTGGACATAAGGAAGACATTTTTAAGATGAGGGTGGTGAGACACTGGAATGGGTTTCCCAGAGAAGTTGTAGATGCTCCATCATTGGAAGTGCTGAAAGTCAGGTTGGATGGGGTTTTGAGCAACCCGATCTAGTGAATAATGTCCCTGTCCATGGCAGGGAAGTTGGACTAGATGATTGTTCAATGTCCCTTCCAAAGTATATCATTTATGATTCTGTGATTCTATGATCTTACGAGAAACAGTGTTGAAAGCCTTACTGAAATCATGGTAGACAGTATCCACTGCTCTCTCCTTTCATCTACCAGGCTAGTCATTTCATCATAGAAGATTATCAGATTGGTCAAGCATGACTTTCTCTTGGTAAATCTGTGCTGACTACTCCTCATCACCTTCTTGTCCTTCATATGCCATTTTTGAGTACAGGTGTGAGATTTGCTTTCTTCGAGTCCTCTGGCACTTCTCCCAATAGTCATGATCGTTCAAAGATATAAGGAGTGGCCTTGCAGTGACACCAGGCAGCTTCCTAAGTATTCCCTGATCTGATCCTTTTCCACCAGGGTTACATCTTCCTTGCTCCAGACTTTCCCGCCGGTTTCCGGGGCCTTTGATTCCTGAAGACCGGTCTTACTAGCAAAGGCTGTGGCAAAGAAGCCATTCAAGACCTCAACTTTTTCCATATCCTGTGTAACCAGGTTAACCGAGTCCCCTGCATCATTCAGCAGCAGTCCCACATTTTCCCTAGTCTTCCTTTTTCTACTTATCTACTTATAGAAGCCTTTCGTGTTGCCAGACTCAACTCCAGGTTTTGTCTTTCCTAGCCATTCCTCTGCATGCTCATACAGCATCTTTGTTTTCCTCACAGGTTACCTATGGCTGCTTCCACTTTCTGTATATTTCATTTTGTGTTGAGTTTTTCCTGGAACTTAGTGTTCATCCATGCAGGCTCACTGGCATTTTTGCCTGACTTCCCGATTTTGAAGTGGGCTGTTCATAAGCTTGAAGGCAGTGATCCTTGAATATTGACTAGTTTTCTTAGACCCCTCTTCCACCCAGAAGACTATCTCATGGGACTCTTTCAAGCAGATCCCTGAAGAGGCCAAAGTCTGCTCTCCTGAAGTCCAGACTTGTAGTCTTGCTTTTTGTTCTCCTCCCTCCTCTCAAGATCCTGAACTCTGCCATCTCATGGTTACTGCAACCAAGGCTTCCTTCAGCTTTCACATCCCCAGTGAGCCCTTCCTGATTTGTATGTATGAGGTTCAGCAGAGTGCCTCTTCTTGTTGAGAGGAAACCCACTGTCCTGACCTTTGGTAAACTTGCTGCAGTTTATTGTAACCTTCTCTGTACTGGGGGTCCAATACAGTCACATTTTGCTGATCAATTTACTGGACAATTTACAAGTAATCATGTGCTTCAGTAGAGTTGGGAGTCCATTATATCTGAGCAATACTTTGGGTTGAATTAAATAAATGTGGTCATTGAAGAACCATTTAGGAAGTCAATACAAATTCAGAGTTAATTCTGAAAATTGTGATGTCCTCCTTTTACAGGCATCTCTGATAGCAATGTTAGTCACCAGAATACTAGAAAATTTTCCTAGTAGGATTTTGCAGTTTCCTGCTAAAGGTTTACATTCCAGAAGACCACATGAAACATCATGTCGTCATCTATTTTGAGTAAATCTTATATTAATGCCATTTGAGTTTACAAAAAATACACAAGTTGTTTCATACTAGTGTTAGAATCAAGAACTTCTTTTTACAAGTTATATCCTAATCACAAGTTTCTAGATGAGTTTTCTGTATTTGGCTAGCTAATCTCTGAAACATTTCCAAGACAAAAGATTGAGATAAGCTTTCTTAAAGGTTGCAGATGATTTTCATTTCAGTGATGAAGAACAACATTTTAAAACCTGTTCTGAAGCTGACACAAGCAAATTTATATATAGTTCAGTTACGTAAACAAGTATCCTAATCAATGAGCTGTTGAATAAAAAAAAAAGAAAACAATACCAACAAAAAAACCCAAACAAAATCAACAAGATGAAGTTATCAACTCTTTGCACAAATATAAAACCCATCTCTGCAGACTAGATTACAGGACTAGTTACTAAAGTTACATTTAACATTTGTTAGCATCTATTATATGTACTGTAGACAAAGTGGTAGTTTAAAGATATCTTTACAGGAATCAGTTTGCCTAGAAATGTAAATTATTGTTGCTTTTTGTATCTCAATTTGTACTCTTCACCCAACATAAATCAGCTTACTTATAAAAAAATTTTGAGGAAGAGAACAGAGATCTATGACGGGATAAATATAGATGCATTCCCTAATATCTCACTAAAGAAACTGGTAAGTAGCACTTTTGACTCATAACTGTTGGTGTAGCTGCAAAAGCAGCAGGTGAAAAGGTTTTTGGTTTTGTTTGTTTGGTTTTTTTATTTTGTTTTTTTCTTCTGGAAAAATTGATGAATATTTTAAGCTTTGTAAGAGCTTTACAGTTTTATTTCCCTTTTATCTTCTTGCTTCCTGACCTATTTTTTTTCTCTTCATTATCAACATAGTGCTTTTGCAATCCCATTTCACGAACACCTACTTATGACACCTCCTAACTTCAGATTTTCTTAAATGAGTTTTCAGGTTAGGCAAGGTGTCAACCATAATTCCCAAGTTTAGTGTTCTTTTAACGATAGTACCTATAGTAATTCCTTACAGTAGGCACTGATGTGTAGACTATAAGAAGTTGTTGACAACTGTCAAGGCTTTGAAAGAACTATTTCAATTACTTTGTATTACTCATCTTCACCAGAAGACATGATAGATTTCAGAATAATGTATGTATTCGAAAGCATTCTTTTTCTTGTAGTTTTCTGTCTTGAAACGCTAGAACAGTCAGCACTGTCCCAAAAAATATTTAACTTAAAATACGATAATTTTTATTTCAACATATTGAACTGTGGCATAGAATGTTATTAGACAATATTAAAAATAGACAATATTAGAATAAACATTATCACTCTATGTTTTACAGAACAATTTATAATGTTATGCATGCTTGATATATTAATGTTCTAAGATTTCCATAGCTTTGAATAGAGACAGTATCTCCCACTATAATAAAAATTTAAGTGCCAAAATCTGAACTGATTTGTATCACCATGTATTAAAAATAGTCGTTAAAATCATTTAACAGGTGTCAGAACCTGTGCTTCACTCTCTCAAAGTGTATTATTAATTGCACTAGCATAATGATGATACAAATTAGGTAATAACTTCTGAAAATAAGAATGCTATCTTTCTTCTTTTAAGCCTTTTGACATAGCTTTCCATAAGCACTGGTATTCTACTGTAGTATTTCCTTAGTTCACATATGCTAGATTACTTTCCTGAAGCCATGTGAAGCAAAACATTTGAGTTGAAAATGATGTCTTGGAGATCAGTCCAGGACCTGTCTTAGAGTTTCTAGAAATAAATAATAGCAAGCAATAAACATTTCCCTAGCACAATTTTAGAAAAGCACTGGACATGCTTAAATTTCAGCCTCTTGCATAATGCTACGTGAAATTGAGAAAACAATGCCTAAATCTCAATTCTTTGAATAATACTATTTTCTAGATTGGCTTTATTTATACCTAGATGGCTCTCATTGCATTGAATTCAACCAGAAAAACAGAAATACAGACTGAGATTACAGAATTTTCCCTGAAGAGAAAAACTGGATTTTAAACTCTCCTCAGTTTAAAGTATATTGTGGCTCCTACGTACTAGGAGAGAAGAGATGTTCTAATGAAAGCAATGCTATTTTCAGTGTTCTAGTCATTTCAACAATTGTTTATTTTGTTCTTAGCTGATTAAGGCAAACCCTTCCCAGAAAGACACATTATGTTCTTGAAAAGCCAGATGGCTCCTGAGTACCCCAGAGCTACATAACCCTTACATTTCCTACTAACCCCAGCTTCTCTTTTGTTTCTCACAGCCAACCCAGAATGAAGTCAGGAATACAATAACAATTTTGTGAAAAGGGGGAGTCTTATTCCACTGGTTAGGATCCTCATCAAGAAGTATAAAATGTTGAGTTTCTGATTGTTGGACTGGTTCTATATTTCATCTTCATCTCTGAGTGGATTTTAAAAAAGGAAACCAGATGCTGACGTACTTGCTGAGGGCCCTAAATTCTGTATTCTTTACTTATCAGTAAACCCGCCCAAACCATGACACAGGGTTTCAGCTGGGCACATGGGATCTGCCTGTTCTTAATATAGTTTTTCTGTATGGATGAAGACAATCTCCCAAAATGTAGGAAACATGGGCACTTCACCCACAGGGTGAGGATCTCCATACATCAGACCCCACGTTCCTGAGCAAATGGTCCGTATCCTAAGTTAAATTCATACAAAAGGAATCAATTACTCAGGTATCTAAGGCCACAACAATAATTTAAATAGTTAAAATTTACTTGGTAGATATACCTTGTTGGAGTCCTTACAAAGAATGCAGAAGCTCAAGTGTATCAATCCATGACAGCAAAATGAGTTGAAGCAATCAGCTACAAGTTTTTCTACCATTCTAAAGTCCCAGCTTCTCCCCATTCACACTGTGAGGAGTTTAGAGGACCTAAATCATCCTTGCAAATTACATTTTCAGAGCTGGGCCAGTAGCTTTCAGGTATTGAAAAGTAATGCTTGTAGTGCCTGATGTTCTTTTGCTTGTATCTGTACTGCTAAATTAGAAAGGACCACCAAGTGAGTTCAGGCTCAAAGTGATTGCACACATTTCTTCATTGTTAACATACTCACTACTCACCACTACCTGGCAGAACTCTACTATAGAAGGAAGTAGCCCTGAACAGTTTGTGTGAGAACTGGTTAGTTGCATTTCAAACTCTCTCTCCCTACTAATAGTCCAGACATGACTTGTGTTGAATCTAAATCTTACTTGTTATTTTTATTTTTCCTTTTTTTTTCTTCATTCTGCAGCAATATAACACATTTATTCATCTGTTGAATTGTGATCATGTAAAACACTGTCTTTAGTATGTTTGAAAGAAGTTACAAGCCTGGAAACCAGTTATTTTCTATCACGTTATTGTTCTTTTACTGCATAAGATGATAACAATAAATTCATTAGAAATATTCAAAGATTGACCACAAACTGTATAGATACCTGATGAAAACAGTATTGGCTTGCCTGGCATTAAGAAACGGAAACTGAAAATTTGTATCACTGTGCCATACAAAACATGCTCTTACTATATCAACATTTCAAAAAACAATGTACCATGGGAAGATAAAGTTTAAAAAGCCCATTCTTCCAAATATAAAATATATTAAGCTTGATTTAACTCCTTGGAGGAAGGGCACAAACAATTTATATCTGTGGTTCCAACCATGACTCAAGAGATTTGCGTTATTCACACTACTAGTCCTATTGACTTAGTGATATTATTCATATGAGCACGATAAACAGATTTGGCTCTTGGTTTTTCTAGCTTGGTGAAAAATCATCACTATCAGCAAACATTTGAGGATTTTGAACACTGAGAGATGTGCTGTAACTTCTGTTATATCTGTTCAGCTGCTGAATTAAATTAATGGAAATGCACTGATAAAAGGGAAGAATTTATTCTTGGTTGTAAAACTGGTCACCCTTTTTCTTTTTTTTTTTTTTGCACTGCTGCTGACTGAATCTGCACCTCATTCAAAGAGCTGTGAGGAAAAAAAAAATACTTGAGGTAAATTATTTGAGCATAAAGTTTGATGCAGCTGAAGAGTTGAAAACATGGCTGATTTTGTGTGTGAAAATTTGTAATTATTTCAGACTGACTTTACACCCTTTATTGAATCTTTAAGAGCAATATTGTAACGGTTATGGTAAGAGTAGGTAGTTAGGAAGACACTTAATATGAGAAAATATATTCAAAGACTGGAGATATTAGCTTTTTAACACTGGCAAAAAAAGCTGACATTAAGACCTCTAAGTCGTTTTAAAATGGATTACAGGAGGTTGTAAGGAGTACTGGTATAACATAATCAACATGCACCAGAATAGAGTGGGAACCCAAAAGAGTAGGTCTTTTTCATCTCTAAAATCTCTGATTCTCTGGCATAGTTACATAATTACAATTATGTACAATTACATAATGTATAATTAAAATTATGTATAATTGTAAGTGCATGTGTGTAATTACAGTTATGCATAATTACATAATTATAATAACATTCATGTTCCTGAAGATCTAGCATCAGTTCAACTGCAATGAATTCTGTTTCTTTATGGAGTAGAAGGAAAAAAGTAGTTGTCATGCAATAGGATGTAAATCCAAACTAGCCACATTACAAGAACAACTTCCACAGTTAAGAAAAATCAGAGTAATACAGAACAATTCTTTTAATATTGGAATATATGAAAAAAGATAAATGTCATTTATTCAGCCCAAGGTGAAGAGGGACGAAATACTTAGAAACTTCCTTTGGCTATTCCCGTTTGTTTATTTGTATGGTTGGATGGCTGGGTTTTTTTGATTAATCTACAGACATACATTTTCGGTCTTCAATATATGAAAATATATAGACAAAGACTTATAAAAGATGCCTGTAAATAAACATTAATTTCATTAGCAATGACTCTTTTTGATCAAAATAAAGAAAAAGAAAAAGTAAATATCAAAGATATTTAGTCAAGTCAAAGCTTTGTATCCAGTATTATTTAACTGGGTAAAGTAATACTTTATTAAAGATTATTATTTGAGGTTGAACTTCAATAATTTGACTTGAACTTAAATCATTGAATTATGAAAAGAATATACGATCATCTAAATTTTCAAGTCCAGCTGATCCTCAAATACCTATTTTTTCACCATACTTCTGGACAAATATTCAAAGAAGTTGAAGATTTTTGTTAAAATACATAAAATCCAAAAGCTTTGGAGGGAAAAATAAAGACTGTTTCTTGATATGTTTTGATGATATTTTCTTTTCTGGATAAAAGAAGTACTTTTTTTAAGAGTTCATCTGAAATTAATTTTTAACTTTAAACAGCTGGAGATAAGCTTAATGGATAAAAATCTGATTTGTAACTGTTGCCATTAGGCAGACACCTAATGTCATTTGAGGCATGCTCTAGGACAACCACCTGATGTGGGCAGATAAGGCAAAGGACCTAGGAGGCGTTGCTGCCCTTCTGCATTCACAGCTGGAGGTCAGCCATCTCAAAAGGCATCAGATGCCTTTATTTAGGCAGCTAAATCAATTTTCTGGAATTGCATTTC
>VYXH01007042.1:214951-254476 GCA_013397275.1 Burhinus bistriatus | reverse complement strand
TTTTTTTTTTTTTTTTAGAGCAACACTTATGTTTTCTAGAACTGTATGAGATTTTCACAACCATCTGCAAGAGGTACCAAATCTCAGTATGCATCCAAGTGTAATGAGACTTTTCTATGTTACCTACATTATTAAATTAACACAGAGAGGTTACTTACATTGGAAGGTTTTTTAGGTTGTTTTTTTGTTTGTTTTTTTTTTGTTTGCTTGGTTGGTTCATTTTTTTTATCTTTGAAAAAATAATTTAGAACTTGCCCTGGCATGCCAGATTTTTTTAATAAATGTTCATAGTTTTCATTGAAGAATCATACTTAACACCCTCATGCAGTCTTTTGACTTTTTCCACTTTGAGAAGGGATTCAAAGGAAAAAAAAAAACACAAACCAAACAAATTAAGACTTTACAAACAACATTTCACATGGTACCATAATACAGTCTGTAATCTAGCACAGTTACTTCGGTATTATAATGCCACTTCATTCTATGCTTTGTTCCTTTCCATTAATTTGCTCTGAGCAGCCTTTGAAAAATAGACATGACTTCACTTGTGTTACAAATTAGTGCCACAGAATTAATAATATTTTTTCTCTTTTCATCTATGGAATAAGCAAAAGTCATAACTCCCTTATCAAGAATATACACACATATATTAAGATTCTGATATACGAACAAGAATAAAAACGTCTCTTCTTTTTATTTTGATCTAATTTCTGGCTGTATGGATGCACTGTTTTTAGACAAGAAGAGGTGAAAAGAGACTAGAAATTATTACCAAATTTCAAACCCTTCATTTTAATTACCATAATTACTTATAATGGTATGTTTAGGACTCATGTTAACCCATTCTGTAACAAAGAAAACAAAACACATACATGTTTCCATGTTTACACTTAGAAAGGTGAATCCCACACTCTCATACATACATACATTTGCAACTAATATGTTTAATAAAGACTTCCTTATGTATCATTCCCTGAATGGCTCCATGACTCTATGGTGTACAAAGCAGACTGCTATTCCATTCTGCCACTTTAGTAACATCTTTTCTTCAACTTACATCTCAGAAGAAATGATGGGGTTTATCTGAACCAATGCAGAGATCTATTTTTTGAACTAGCTACGCAGATCCGGTTATCCTAGGTTGTTAATAAAAATGAAGATACAGCATTTATAGGACAGTTTTCCTCATGCTAAAGAAGATACCCAAAATTTCTTAGATGAAACAAACATCTTCATTCTCCACTGAATATTAACAATGTATGAAAACTTAGATGTAGCTGTCTAGAGTAAGTTGGGCCTCTGCCCCCACCCCTTAACAGTTACAGTAGAGATCCTGGGAGTATTTCTCTCTTTAATGTATTGCAGTTATCTTACCAGCAAAGTCTGCCCAAGGCAAAGAAGGATTCTGGGAGACGTCTGGTATTAGAAGATTAGAAGGTGGCCCTGCCTGTGGCACGGGTTTGGAAATAGATGCACTTTAAGGTCACCATTCTGTGATTCTAAGACCATTCCTTCTTTAGAATTTTTGTGTACAATGAGGACAAAATTAAATTGTGTGAGTTGGCTTACTTCTATACACTGAAGGTCTATACTTTTAGGGATCGATAGCCAGTTCCAGACTGTCTCAGACATTTAGCCAACAGCTAACAACGTGGACAATCAGAGAGCCACCCCTTCAACTCACTCCTCGACACCTTTAGCAGGATTTTGTACATAAAATGTAAAAAAGGAAAATAATATACTCAGAAGATGACAATCTTCTCTCAGAAAATAGGACAGCTCCAGAAATAAAATAAATAAATATATAAAACTTAATTAATCTTCCAAAGAAACAACAGAAGTGTGACTAACAAACATAGACACATTAATTCAACTAAAGTTGCTGCAATAAATTAGTTAATCGAATTAATTTTCAATTTCTGAGGTTAAAAAGAAAATAATTTTTTTTTTATTTTTGGTTTTTCTTTCCTTTCTTTTTAAAAATATTTCTTTACTTAGTTAATTCTGAGTAAGATTGAATTAAAGCACTGATTACACTATTTATAAATTCCCATTAAGACATCAGTTAATATTCCGGGACATGATTAGAAAGATATCTAAGAATCAAACTAGCAGAGTTTAAGAATGAATTTGATTTGAAATAAAATTTAAAGGTCTCAGAATATTAGTAAGTTAGGTTTGTGGACAGATAAATTCTCCCATTTGTACTTCTGGAAGCAGGAGGTGTTTCACCACCAGTCCTCCAAAAGCAACAATCACCTCTGACTTTTTGGCAGTGGTATGTACAAAATTCTGTGTCAGCAAAGACAAACTAGGCAGTAATTGGGCAGAAAATCACTAGAAGTGACCAAATGGCTATGCATATGCTGGAGAAATGAAAAACAAGGATTATTTCTGCTGAGGGAGGTGTTCGGTTGTTTAATATATTACATACCATCTGGGAGAATAACAAGCAGCAGTTCCTTCCCTCCCATCTCTTCATGGACAGAAGAGCAGCACACCCTGCTCTCTGGCACACTCCCTTGCTTATAGTTGTACATATCCCTCCTTTCCTCCCTCTCTCCTTTTAGAATAGAAACAGTAATTTTACACTATGTGTACCATTGCTCTCTTATTTCAAGCCACAAAATTTGATTGCAAAAACAGTACCAATAAACTTTAAACTACGTCTTACGATAGGAGTTCTTTCTAATCCTCTTCAGTCAACATGAGTAATACTAGCTTCAGAGGTTCAAATGGGAGATCTTTTTGAACTTGGCTAATTTTAACAGGTTAGAAAGTGTCTAAATGAGCAACTCTATCAGCAGTAGTCGTTGTGGGAATTTTTCAGTAAATGTGGTGGGTTGACCTTGGCTGGCTACCAGGTGCCCACCAAGCTGCTCTGTCACTCCCCCTACTCAGCTGGACAGGGGACAGAGAATATGATGAAAGTCTCATGGGTTGAGATAAGGACAGGACAGGGAGATGCGATAACTCAGCAATTCCCGTCATGGGCAAAAGAGACTCCACTCGGGGAAATTAATTTGATTAATTGCTAATCTAAAGTCAGAGTAGGATAATGATAAATAAAACCAAATCTTAAAACATCTTCCCCCCACCCCTCCCTTCTTCCCAGGCTCAACTTCACTCCAATTTCTCTACCTCTTCCCCTTGAGCAGCACAGCAGAACAGGGAATGGGGGTTGTGGTCAGTTCATCACACATTGCTACTGCCACTCCTTTCTCCTCACACTCTTCCCCTGCTCCAGCATGGGGTCCCACCCATGGGAGACAGTCTCCCATGAACTTTTGCAACGTGGGTCCTTTCCACAGGCTGTAGTTCTTCATTAACTGCTCCAGCATGGATCCTTTCCGTGGGGTGCAGTCCTTCAGGAACAGACTGCTCCAGCATGGGTCCCCTGCAGGGTCACAAGTCCTGACAGCAAACCTGCTCTAGGGTGGGATTCTCTCCACGGGGACACAGGTCCTGCCAGAAATCTCACTCAAGCATGGGCTTCCCACAGGGTCACAGCCTTCTTTGAGCACATCCACCTGCTCTGGCATGGAGCCTTCCATGGGCTGTAGGGTGAGAACCTGCTTCACCACAGTCTTCACCATGGGCTGTAGGGGAATCTCTGCTTCAGCACCTAGAGCACTTCCTCTCTCTCCTTCTTCACTGACCTTGGTGTCTGCAGGGATGTTTCTCTCACATATTCTCACTCCTCTCTTCTGGCTGCTGTTGTGCAGCAGTTTTTACTCTATTGGACATGGGGGCAGCTTCCGGCATCTTCTCACAGAAGCCACCCCTGCAGCTCCCCCTGCCACCAAAACCATGCCATGTAAACCCAATACAGTAAAGAAAAGGAAAGAATAACACTTTCTCTTTCCCACTACAATTTTTCTAATGTAAAAGGCTGATTCCCTCTTGATCATATCTGAATTGGTCTTTTATGTTGTCCCTCTGTTAACAGTAGCTTTCCAAAGTTGATCCTGAATACCCAGTGGCACAAGTCCAATGAATGCAAGCCACAGTTCTTTTTTATGTAATGTTTCATTAATTTTGCATGTTGAGCATCATGTATGTCAAATGCTTATAAACTGGCTAATTACATTATCTATATGCTAAGCACACACACAGATGCCAATCACTAACAGTATTTTTTTAGTAAGTCCCTGTTATCTGTTTCAGGTTGTCAGTTTGGACATTTTTTGTTTTCTTTCTAAAATATCAGAGCTGTCCTGTGTAGGCTTTGTTAGTTTTGATTGACTTCATACATCCCTCTTATTTAGTCTATTATTTATCTACTTGTTAGTCATAGACACATCCATGTTTTTTTGCATCAGCTATCTGATTTGGGAGAATAATTCTTTTTTTTTTTTTTTTGAGCCTATGTTTTTGAGGTCAGGGTGGATGAAAGTAAGATTATCTTCTGGCTCAGCTGGATTCAGAACTAAATGTGTTCATTCATGGTGCAGCAGAGTTACAGTCAAAAGGTCTGCAAATAGTTGCAAGCTCATAGCCTTGTGACTTCATCAGATCAGTATGAAGAGTAATGAAATTTAAACAAGAGAAGAATACATGCAGTGATACAGAACCTCGGACCCTTTCTCACAGGTATTCTCAGTGTAGTGAAACTGAGGAAAGTGCAGAGAAAACTAAAAGTTAATACTGTAACAGAAAATAAAAGAGGAAATAAAAAATGGAAGAGTTGGAAAAAATGGAAAAAAGAATGTTTGTATGCTAGGGCTGAGTTGCAATGGATAAGTGAATGTAATGGTTTTATTTATTTATTTATTTAGTATTATAAATGGTACTTATGTATTTATCCTGTCATTTTTTTCCCCTAGTCACTCATGTGGATCAAAACAAGAAGTATATAATAAGATTTAAATGTTATCACTTTGAAATCAGGGGGAAAAAACAAAGACAAAAAGAAAAGGCAGGCAGTTTTAGGTTGGGCTTTGGAATTCTTTTGAGAAGACAAGGGTTTTTTATTCTGACCTAAGAAAACCATCAAAACCAGATAAGGCTAGTGTTTTTCCCTCTACCTCACAGCTGCTAGCTTGTACCCAAATACTCTGTAAAAGTATCTGGCAACCTTATATCTACTTTAGCCCTCTTATTCAACTTTTTTCCTTCTAGCTTCATCCTAAAATAAGAAATCAATATTTTAATAGGGATTTCAAAATATTAAAAAATGCCAAATTATAAATACTTCTTTTAATTCTTACTTGTGATAGCATCGAAAGATATTAAATAATTCCTGTTCTTATGTATTTTTTCTAACCTGTTATGTTGTGGTGGGTTGACCTTGGCCAGCTGCCAGATGCCCACCCAGCTGCTCTCTCACTCCCTCTCCTCAACAGGACAGGGAAGAAAATAAGATGAAAATGTGGGCTGCGATGAACACAGGGAGTTCACTTACCAATTGGTGTCACTGGTAAAAAAAGACAATTTGAGGAAAAATAATTTAATTAATGGCCAATTAAAAATAAAGTTGGATGGTGAGAAACAAAGACAAAATCAAAACAATCTTATTTCCATCCATCTTCTCCCCAACTTCATTCTTTCATCTCTGATGCTTTTACCTCCTCCCTATTCTGGAGCACTTCCTATCCTTCCTTCTTCTCTCACCTTGGTGACTGCAGGGCTGTCACTCACACTTGTTTTTTTGTCACTCCTCGCACACTGTTGGGTAGAATTTTGCCCTTTCTTAAATACCTTTTCCCCAAGGTGTCACTGTCTTGGCCAAGGAGCTCAGGTGTGCCCTCTGATGGGTCCATTGTAGTTGCCTGGTACTGACTGTGTCCGGCACGGGCAGCCCCGGCCTCTCCTCAGAGAGGCCACCACTGCAACCCCCCTGCTACCAAAACCTTGCCACTTAAACCCTGTACATACGTGTACTGTATCATTTCTTGGTGTCCTCTGTATATATCGGATGATGTGACTAAAACCCTGAAAGGTGCAGACAATAGAGATTTTCTTAAACATACAAACATGGTAGAGTAATGGAATCACCAGCAATTGATTTGCATTCCATTAAAGTACCTTTATTTTCTATTCAAAACCAAGAGAAAACTATTTCTGGGGAATGTAAGGGGGAGATAAACAGGTTGTCTCTTCATAATGTTTACTGAAAAAGCACCTAAATATCACTAACAAAAGGTTAACAAACTATATAACATAGAAACAAGTATCAATTTGCTCAGTCTTACAAATTCAACTTAGCTTGGAGATCTTTTAGCATGAATTGAAGGGTCTAGGGCGGTTGTTCCCAATGTTTTTGTAGCTGACTGTAATTTAAAAATTAGAGAGACCTGGAGTCCTGCTCTACATCACTCCTACTTAAATTAAAGACATTGTCTGAGAATTTATGGATGATGTTAGGAAAACCAAAGCTCAGCTGAAGTTGAGATTTGCAAGGGATATCAAGGGTAACAAGAATAACTTTTACCACTATGTTAATATTAAAAATCTGAGCAAAGAAAATGTGGGATCATTGCAGAATAGGGTGGGTGAATTCAGTGACAGTGAACAAAGTAAGGCTGAGGTATTCAATACTTTCTTTGAGTCAAAGAAGTCAAGCCTTCACCAAGAAGGTTTCCCAGGCCTCTGTGATATTAGTTGAAGGGTTGAAGGAAAAGGAGAACAACCAGCAGGGGATAGGGATCAAGTCAGGGGTTACTTGAGACAACTAGACATGTACAATTCCCTAACACCCAATGGGATGCATCAAAGAATGCTGAGACCTATCAGAATTCCTTGTGAAACAGCTTTCTACCATCTTTCAAAGGTGTTGAATACTAGAGGAGGTCCCAGACAACAGAAGTATTGATAATAGCAGAATTAACCACCTAATTGGCATTCCTATGACAGCACTGTATAATATTAATAATTCTTACACAACATTTTTCATCTGAAGATCTAATAGTGCTTTATAGTGGACTGGACAAAGCCCTGAGCTTCCTGGTCTCACCTCAGAGCTGACCATGCTTTGAACAGAAGGTTGGACTGGAGACCTCCTGAGGTCTTTTCCCACCAGAATGAATCTGTAAGCCTATGATCTTTGAAGATATAGAGTGGACAGTTTTCATTATTTTGGAACTACCCATTTTTTTAATACTGTTGTGCACTTAAAGATCAGGTTTCACTTAGGAATACAGTACCATCACGGGTCATTTAGGGTAACTAGTTTTGCCAGAGTTGGTGAGGGAAAAAGTACAATCAAAGTAAGATGTTTTGATAAGCATTATTAATTGTTTGTGACATTCTGAATGGCATTAAAACCAACATAAGAATGGGAATTTGTAAGTGGAAAATAAGGTAGCAATGTAGAATTTGATTGTCTTTAGTTGTTCAGATCACTTAAATTGCTTATAAAATTGGAACAGAACCAGAGACGTCCTGTGTGGTTTGAACACATTTCCTTCTCTCTGCATTACAGTCCTCATCTGTAAAGCTGGATAAATTGCATTCTTTTTTCAGAGGTATTTTAGATGTATTGTAAAAAGTCCATTAGAAGGCTAGACTATTTTGTATAATAATATTTTGTTTCAAAATACATTTTTTCCAGAAATATGCGTAGCCAAGAAAGCATTACAGCAATTAAAGAGATTAGTTAACTTACAAGGAGCACTTACCACACAGTTCAGAGGGATATGATTATTTGGGACATTTAGGCACTTTGAGGTGCCTTTGCAGAGAGTGGAGAATCCTCTGTAGTAAAGGGAAATACTCTGCACAGAAGTAAAAGCAAAAGACTAAGAGATTTTATTTTTCTTAACAGTCAGATAAATGCTGATTGTTCAAGTGCAACTGGGCCGAAGTTACTATTTGGGTAGATTTGAGCTTCAGATATACACAAGTCAAATGTCTAAGCTCCCACTATGATCATTGTGAGATACTGAGTTGCCCTACATTATACTCTTGAATCTAGTTAGCTGTGGCAGGAGTCTGTTCTTTAAACACAGTATCCTAAGGCCATTTTAGATGTCCTAATTTACTCCATCTGGCTTCTAACTGCTCCTGTGGAATATCATAGGTAAACTGGGTCCTCTGCCATATCTGCCAGCTCCATGCAAATGCATTGAATAAACTAAGGTGTCTCAAAAAATAAAATTCAGCCTCTGAACTTAGGCAACCAAATCACACATTTGAACATACCTACTCACTCTATACAGAATCTACTGGTTTTAACGGAAATTTAACCTAATTAATGTGTTGGTGACTGAAACAAGAGATGAATCAACTGTGACAGATGAACATGTACAAGTAGTTGACATACTTGAATTTTGGTCAAAACACCACTATAGCTTGCTGTAAAGCCTCTATTTTTGTTTCTTTTATCTTTTTGAAGAAGATAATGAGACTTACCTTCCACTATAACCCACTTCCAGGTCTTCAGATGAAAAATGTTGCATAAGAACTACCAATATTATTCAGTGATGCGCTAGGGTTACCAGTTAAGTGATTAATTCTACTATTACCAATGCTGTTGCCAGTTATAGTTACTGTTGAAGTTTTGATATGAGGGCCTTTTTTTTTTTCTTTTTTTTTTAAATTGACAGTACTCATTAAATGGTTTCTGGGCATAAATAAAAGTTGTTCCAAAGTGATCATGTCTCTCAGCTATGTGAATAAGACTATTAGAAATAGTTTTTCATTACAGTCTGAAAATCAACATGTCTGTTTATTAGAAGCTTCAGTATCGTAACACAGCATAGTAATAATGATAAAATCCAAGGGTGATCTATTCCCTTTCCCTAGAAGAATGAAAATACTCAGTTACTGAAAGAACAATGTAGGCTTTCTTTATATCAACTGTCTCAAAGGAAATGCTTCAACAATTCAGGTTACAATGCTTATGATCTGTTTTCCACACCTTTGGGTCTCCAAGTTTACCTAAATCAGGCTATGCTTTCTCCAAAACACTACGAAAGCAACCATCAGGGCTTCCATGAAACTGTCAGCATTCTGTTGGTTTCTTAGCTATTTTATTTATTCTGTCTCAAGTTGGAGATATTTATACTCAGTAGTCTGAAACGACATGAGAACTGAAAGAGAAACATACATTTTGATACTTCAGAATGTAAGAATGCCTATGAAAACAAACATGAATAAACACACACACACAGATTTTTTCTAAAAATGGTTGTAACTTTTTGCTCCTTACTGAACAGATTAGGTATTTGAGATTAAGAATTGAAGAAAAAAAATATGCTATCAAATAAGTTTTGTTTACAGTGGAGAATCAGCATACAACTCATAAGTTTATTGCATACCTCAGGGGTATTTTTTTTATTTCTATTCATAAACGTGTTTCATGGAAGGAACCAAGTTATTTTACTGTCATTCAATCCACCCTTCTATACATATAAGCTAATGACAATTTGTGTGCTGTTCCAAAAAATCTGGTAACGTACTCTGAATATGTTGCAAGATACATCAGAAATAAAGGCCAAATGATTTTATGTGCTCCTTCATTGCTGTGTTTATTCTGATAATGAGATACATGGGTTGTGTGAGTTGAAAGATGTCAAATCTATTCCTCTGTATGTTTTGCAAACTAAGAAACAAAAATTAAACTGAGAATTCAAATATAAAAACTGAATTATGGTAGATATGTTATGAACAAAAATGCTCTTACCCATGTAAAATTGTTGCTTTTTTTCTTATATTGCTCATTCATTTAAAAATGAGACTCAAATAATATCTCATCATGCTCTTAATACACCTCACAAAGTTTCATTTCTTACACTTTCTACCCTTTTTCTTTTGTCCTTATAACTTACCTGTTCCTTATTTAATTTTAGTCTTTTAGCAGATATTTCAAGGGTGTTTTTTTCTTTTTTCTTCTCTATCCTCAAATGCTTGAAGCTTTTCTAAGGTAAATCCTCTTAGTTCAGCATTGCTATGGTAGTGGAAGGCATGACAAGCCTTTAATTACCGCTGTTTCCATTGTATCTTTTACATACGTTTTTAATTTCTCAGGCATTTCCCTTTTAATTCCATTTAGCTATTCCATTATTGCTGCTAATTTTACTCATTTGAGAACCCATTAAGAAATACTAGGTTAATTAAATAGGATGAATTTCAGTGTTAAAGAAGATTTATTTTTTCATTGTGAAGGAAGAAGAAAAGAGGAGGATTAAAAAAAATAATCTGTGTATTTGTAACAAATCGTTGAAGAAAAAGTACTGAATATGTATTTCTGAGGAATATTGTTTCCTAGTCCACAGAATAGTAGACTGGTACTGATAGACAAGACTTTCTATTTGTTTGCTGGATTACCCTGGCCAAATTACCTAACCTTTCTAAGTGTCTTTCTTCTAGTCTCTTAAATCAAGATCTTTTCAATGGCACAGTTTTAGTTGCATTTAGCTAAATGTTGTTAGTTTTTCACAATAGAATTTAATTTTTAAAGAAACTACCAATACATCCACTTAGATCACACACTCTGAGAGTATATTTAGATGTTAATAGGTACATAAACATGTTTCTGGATCTGACTACTGGAGGAATTTCAGCTTCAGTAAACAAAAACAGAGCCTTTTTTTTTTTCAGTACTGAAGTTTAATAAAGCTCATAAAGCCTGAGCTTCCCACCACATGACAAAGCAGCCAACAACATTATTTTTCTAATTGCCTATTTTACACATGGTGACTGGTAATACTACATATAAGAAATACGTATATATGAAGCATTCATTGTTTTACTGGAAAGAGAGAATGGAGTTCTATTAATTATTAAATGGAGTGAAAAGTTAATTGAATTAACATTTTAAGCATGGAACTAAAATTATCTGAAATTTTGTCTATTGTTCCTTGAAAAAATATCAAAGCAAAATTTACAAATTTTGCACTGTACTAAATGAGTCCTCTGCAACCTGCCACCATGCACATAAATCTATGTCCAAACTAATGCAATAGGAAAGTTCTCTTCAACCATAAGGACCTAACAACTAGCAAATCAGTTTCAGAAATCTGTTCTTCCATCTCGGGAAACGTGTTTTATGACATAAAAGATTTTAAGGAAAAAGAAGGCAAGTTGATGCAACTGTATGGTATGCAAAAACAAGTACACTGTTAAGATATTTAAAACGAATAAGAAAATCTGTCTATGCTTCTAATCAGGAATGATGGTAGTTGAACACTTTTAACTTGAAGAATTGTATCTAGTTTTGTATCATCAACTTGACAACAAGTACTCATACTAAATATGTCATAAGCAGAGTTTTTACAAGGTTTCCCCTTCAAATTAAATGCAATTTCCTCGAGATCTCCTCTTTATACCGGCTGAATTCCCAGTAGAACTTCAGCAAACATTAGGCAAATTTCAGATCAATGCAGAGTCAATTGCTTTGCTTAGAAAACATGAAAAGAACAGCTTGCATGTGTATTTAATAGATGGGCATGCAGTTAAGTGAAGGGGAAATAGGTAGGTGGAAATACGAGTATGTAAAATCCTCTCCAGAAGAAAAGCTCTTAATAAATTATTTACTTCTGTTGATTGTGGCATCAGTGACAACACTAGAACAAAGTGAAACCATAAAACTGTCTACTGGTGGTGGCTACAAACCTTTACAAGCACACGCTCATTTGTTTTAAGAGTCACTAGTAAGATTTCAAAGTCAGGCAGTGAAAAGATCAGGGACAGAAATTTGCTTCAGAAACCTTAATTTGACCATCCTTTTTGTATAAATTCTGATACCATCTTTACTTGGATGAACTTTTCCCATTACACCCATGACATGGACAATGTTCCTTTAATAAGCAGCTCCTCAATCTTGTTTCCCCAATATTCAATGTACGGCTGTCGGCTTTATTTACCTTATGCTAACCTAGAGCTGTTCTAAGTTCCAAATTATTGTTTCACATGGTTCCTCTTTACCTTTTATTACAATAGTATTGGAATCCTCTGTTAATTAGGCAGCGTATATTGTGGCTACAACACTGTGAGAGAGGTATTATTACCCCTGTTTTACAAAGAGTGAAGACAGATCCAACAGCATTACCTTTAACTGTCCAATTCAACAAACCTATGGAATGATTTTTCAGACTATTTAGTGTGCAGTATTCTATACATTCAAAGTCCATTGACTCAGCATTTCTACCAAGTAGACTATTGGTTTTCATTAGTACCCCATAAAATGAACATTATAAGAAAGCCACAAAAGATTGTTTGCATTATACTGACTATATTATAACATGGAACTAGTTATAAAAAGCCTTAGGTAGCCATATACCATTTAACGGATACCTTAGATGCCTAAATAGAGAACAGAAAAATTCTCATAATGTATTGCTAATCTGTAAGACAGCCAGGATATTCGCTTGAAACAGAACAGCCTAGATACCCTAGCTTTCCTTAGATCATTTCAGTCAGTGTAATTTCTCCACAACAATCCCATGGTTTTGGGACATTTTAGATCTGGTACACATATCCAGCTTATATATCCAATGACACAGTCTACAGAAGCACTTCCCATGGTACATTACGGTCAAGTTACAGATCATTTAAATTAACTGGACATACACAAGTCCATGAAACCAGAAGTGATGCATTCGGAGGTGCTAAAATACCTGGCTTATGTCACTGGGAGGTTGCTCTCTATTATCTGTGAATAGTCGTGGTAATTAGGGAGAAAAAAGAAAATGTCAAATCTAGCTTTAAGGAGAGAAAAAGGAGGATTCAGGGAAGTATGGGTCAGTCAGCCCGACTTCAGCCACTGGGAAAATTATAAAGAAAACTCCTCTTTGAAGCCATTTCCAAGCACATGAGGAAAAAGGTCTTTTTTAGCAGCCAGCATCAGTTTACCAAGGACAAATCTTGCCTGAGCAACCTGATTGTATTCTATGGTGTGTTGACTGGCTGTATGGTTAATAACAAAACAGAGGGTGATGTTTATCCTGATTTTAGCAATATGTTTGACATGTTCTTCCATAGCATCCTTATTGCCAGGGCTGAGTGCACTAAAAAGACTTGATGTCTCTGATCAAGCTCACCTGGGGGTTTCCAACCCATACAGCCTACCCATGAGCACAGGAGCTGTATTTAAGCTTAGTCTTGGACTTTAGTTCTCTGGCTGTAGTATGTTGGAAGAGCACTGATGTCCAGCATGCCAGGTTCATACACCCTGCTGAACTAGACCCAAAGCTGTAGACTGCCTTCTAGCTATAGTAATCACCTGCCTGTTGATCACTGGGCCTGATCTTAACCCTGACCTGTGACAGACTTCCTGGACTGACTGCGGATCTGTCTTTTCACCATAAACTTGCTTAATTATTTGGACTTGGTCTGCTACCCTATCTTGTCTGACAGTCCTTGAACTGTTGATAGGACTTTCCCACCAGACTGGGAGGAGTGAGGAATTCTGTAAGACTGTACAAACAAATGCAGACAAAAGGGAGCAAGGAAGAACAAAGAGGGGTTAAAGACAGCAAAAGGTATTAAAAACAACAAGTTGTGTAAAACAGGGCCAGTCAGTATGCTTGTCTGGCTGAGCTTTGCACCTGATTTCTGTGGTTTGTCCTGTTTTGTTAAGCCTTTCCTTAACTATCTGTGCAATCTCACTCTATCCTGTGTGTATGTGTGCTGCAAAGATTCAGTACAAACTACTGGATGGACTAGCGTGAGACTACTGGGTACCAGCTACTAGAGTTAGGATGGTGATGGTAGCTGATGGTGTCAGCTATTGGAGCCAGTGGGGGTCTCTGTATCAGCTACTGGGGTGAGTGGGGGCATCTCACTGGGGCGGAAATGCTGTGTGTCCTAAAACCAGCTACTGGAGGGACCAGGGTGAGTAAGGCAAGTGAGGGGCTCAGTGCTCATGGCTGGAGCGGGACCATGGGTCACAAACCCACGTCCCTGATGCCAACTGCTGGGAGTGAGTGTCTGTCTTCCCTAAAGTGGGTGTGCAAAATTCAAGCTTGATGTGCTGGTGAGCACCGGGGCCTTCAGTCCGGGCTGTGACATCAGGTGGGTGGAGGGTCTATGCTGATATTCAGGGGCATCCATGAGTCTGGGGTGCCTGTGCGATGAGTGTGTGATTGCCGCATGTTTGCAGTGAGCACTGACCTGGAGAATTGGGACCTGTGGAGTGGGTAAGAGGGCCCGGGATCCAGACAGGAGTGCTGGGCAGCAGAGGAGCCATGCTCGTGCTTGGGGAATCCACAAATGTGCGTGTGCTTGTGAACCTGGAGAGTGTCGTGTGTGTGCTGCACTAGTGACCTTGTGTCTCTGCCAGCCCAAGAGAAGGAGGGGATGTGGCTGTCTGGGCTTGTGTCTGACGTGAGACCTGTATGTAAGTGTTGTTGAAGGTAGTGCCTTGTTGTGGCAGGCTGTGTGACCAGCCGCGTCTGTGTCCTCTGTGTGTGTGTCTGGGACACATGCTCAGCTTCGTTACCGGTTTAAACTGTAAGTGGAATGCAGCAGCTTTATCCTTCAGCCTGGGCAGAGACCTTGAGCCCCCCGACACCAGTCTGGACTCCAGCAGACAGGCATAAGGGAGTCTTGAGCTGGAACTGCTGTGGGTGGTTGCACCTCTCCAAGTATCCCTTAACACAAAGCAAACCATTATCTAATGGAGAATAGTATATATATGGTCCTAAACTCAGTTCATGGGGCTGTACATACAAACGTGCCAAAGCAGAGAGTATCATTTGGAGAACTGGACTAGGTGATCTCAACAGATTCCTTCAATCCCAAACAATGCTGTGATTTGGCAACTGAGGTATCAACGCAGCAAAGATTTTGGTGAAAGGGAGGCCTTAACTTTACAATTGAAAGCAACTAACAGTACAGCTGAAATATGAAATTCCAATACAGATCTCCAACCTGATTACTTTAGCTGTTTTTCATATCTGTACCCAGAGCTACGGCATTTATAAAGGATGTTCTTGTATCTGTAGGGACATTGTTCACATGAATTCATTAATTGTGACTTGTGTCACAAGGTCACTTCAGGAATGTTGGGCAAAGATCTTCAAATTCAGTAGTGCCAAGGATGCTTTTTAAATTAAAATGAACAAAAGTGTATGATAAGAAGACAACTAGAAGTACACATATGACACTGAAGCCATCCATTTATGAAAGCACTTCAAGCAAGCTTGTAAAAGCTTCTCTGCACTGCCGTAGACCTAAATGTCAAAATTACAGAATGAAAATGTGCATTAATGGAGCTTTGCAGATGGGCGTTTTACCTTTAATGTTAATGCAACAGAGCAAAGCACAGCTACTGTTCATAACAGAATATTTTAAAATTACTGTTTTACTTAACACAAACCAAAGGATTTATATGAGTATATTTTGAGTGAATAAAATCATGTGGCATCTTCATCTTACTTCCTCATAGAAGTAAAGTACAACAGAGATTCAACAGCTGTTTACTGCCCATTTTATTAAAAAGTCCGTAGGCAGTTTGATAATTTTTATTTTGCTGAGTAGGTAACTAGTTCCACTAATAGTAAAAAAACCTCCTGAAATATATTTTTCCACAAATGAGAATATAGTATGTAAGGCAGAAAATGAAATATACAGTAAACTTATCCAAGAAAGATACCATATTATTTCTGTTTCTTCTTACACCAGAAAAGATAAAGAATTATGGTCTCTACATATGATAGGTACTCAACTTACTTAGAGACTTCTTTTGACCTACTCAGTGCAGAACTGAAGGGTAATTCAGAACATGAGTACATTCCTGCGGTAGCAGTATTAAAATGATATTAATTTATTTTTTTTTTGGTCACATAAAGTTCAGAAAAGACAAAAAATATTAAATAGTTCAATGGAAATATAAGATACATCAAGCAGTGGAGCAGGTTGACCAGAGGCATTGTGTAATCTCCATCCTTGGAAATTTTCAAGACCCAAGTCGAAAAAATCTGAGCTACCTCATCTGATATTACAGCTGACCCTGTTTTGAGTAGAAGGTCGGACTAGAGACCTAAGATTCCTGAATTACTCAATGACCGTATGAGCCTATGAAATCTTTACTATGTGGTAAACCCTTCTCCCTCTAAATGCACCAACTTGGCATGGAAGCACAATTTTGGAGAGTCTGAAATACGTTTTGAAGTGAAATATGAGAATAGAAATGTGTAAATATACTCTTCTGTGCATGGAAAATGCACCTCTCCGAGATGTACACAGCAGTATAAGATAGAATTCAGACAATACAGAAAAGATATTTTTGGGAGAGAATTGCTACCTGCTATGCATTGATACAAATCCAGTGGATTCCACCTGCTAACATCAGATTAGTTCAATTGGTTCTCCTACACTGCAATGTACTTATTTTATTTCTGTTACAAGAAACTGAAAAAAAAGAAGAATTGGGATCCAGTCAACTTTTCATTTCATAAGAGAGGTCTGGGATCTTTACAGCAATTACTGCTCCAGACACAATGCCATAGCAGGGCAGTGGCTTAGAAACCAGTGCAACTCAAGAACTTTGAGTGACTGAACCACTCTAAATGATTTTTGTTGATTTGTTTTTCAAGTTTATTCTGCTGGATTGTCACAAGATACCACTGCAAATTGAACCTGTAAAAAAGTTAAGAGTAATGGAAACTACGAAGAAACATAACATTGCTATCTGAAGTAGATTTGGGTCAGCTTTAATGTGGAGTCAGTGACAGGTAGACTACTTATTCATATCATCTCAAAATAAAACTATTGATTTTCAGTAGGACATTTGGTTGCCTATTTTAGATGAGGTATTACATTGTCAACCAGTTGTACTATGATAATTTTTTATGTATGAATCCTCCTGACTTTTAAATAGTTGTCTGCATACTTTCCTAGAACACATACAGATTAATCCAAGAAGGACTACTTAGAATCTTTATATACATCTCCTCTATATGGCAATAATTCAAAGAAAAAGCCTAAGGAAACTGAGTGTTCAATTTTTCAGTGTGGAAAAATCACAAATTAGTTTAACAAAACCATCCTGTAAAAATGATTCACTGGGAAATTCTCAAACCTTTGTACTTCTCATACCTCACATAACTATCATGTAACGTAACCCATGATATTAAACCGAGGTGTGATATTGAATATAAACAGAAACTGTACTGGCTGCCTAGAGATAGTAATATTCAGTTTGCTTTATTTAATATTTTTTCTGGATAAGATTTTTATTAACAGTTAACAATAGTGTTGATAAAATAATGCAATTGTCTAGATAACAGGCAGCTCCTCAAGGTATTACGCCATTGGTGTTGAATCTGAATTTTCATAACTTACTTTTCCTATATTCTCCACCAGTTTATTGCATTGAAATTACAACTGAGTTTGTCTTCACCAATTTTTTTTGCACCACAGATAGTGCATTTTACGTGGGACAAAGAAAGATACTCTATATGCAAATTCACAAATGTACCATTTAATTGCAACCTGCATAGTCTAATAAAATAATTAGTGTTAATTCAGAACTAACTTTTACAAGAAAAAGAAAGAAAGTACATAAGATAAAAGATTTCTACTAAAGGAAAGATCTCCTTAAAATTGTTACATATGCATTTAATTTTCTTTTTTGCCATGTTTTACATATATTGGGTACCTATTCTTTGTAAATGTTGAAACACGTAGTTCCTAAGGCTGTATTCCTTCAATAAGCATTACTGAACCTTTAGTGTTTTATTAATACT
Source organism: Burhinus bistriatus (assembly GCA_013397275.1). Classification (NCBI taxonomy): domain Eukaryota; kingdom Metazoa; phylum Chordata; class Aves; order Charadriiformes; family Burhinidae; genus Burhinus; species Burhinus bistriatus. Next base: position 236,843 of record VYXH01007042.1, on the reverse strand, counting down.
CCTGATATCTCTGATATCAAGTTGTTTTCCCACATAAAGGGCACCTCTTTGACCTGCATTCTTATTCTAAGATCCTATGTGGCAAAACCAGAGGACTGTGGTATCTGTAAGTTATAAACATATTAGTTAAAATATAATTGGTATTAGTTTTCCTTGAATCCAAATGGAAGCGTACATTCAGACTTGTCAGAATAACTAACGGAGCATAAACACTCTGTAACACTGTGATGGCATAGCTAAATAAAACAGAAGCATTTTACAAAAGTAAGTGAGCAATATGACCACCAACAGGTCAAAGACTTGTACAATTGCACTTAGGGGCATGCAAAAACATGTGAACAGTGACCCGTGCAACAATTTCTTAGATAGAGAACAAAGAACACCATAAGCACAAGGGACTGCAAAAAGGCAGGGCGTCCTGCTGACCACACTGGAAATACGACCGGCAAGACTGAAAACAAGATTCATCAGCATCAAGGAGCAGGTGATGAGGGGAGGGGGAGTGAGGAGCAGAACACCAGGCATAAGTAAGGAAAACTGGGGAAGAAAGAGGTCACCTGTTTAGTCTTCTAAACACTCTCATCACAGATATCTATTTCCAAACTGGTATCTCTCTCTATATATGTACACACACAGATACACACATATATTCAGTTGCAATGCATACTTCACTCTACACACTGCTTGTTATTGCTACCTACTACGTACCAAAAGGTATCAAAATTACTGTGATGATAGGCTTTACACCACACAACAGTAGAAAATGAAGCTAATATTAAAACAGATTAGGTTATAAGACAGTTATCATTACAGCTAGTAAACTGAAACAAAAATCCAGGCAGGCCAAGATGGGTTCAAATAGAAAGCCTGACAAGGCCTTGTCCTGAGGCCTTGCAGGGTGACTGCAAAATTTATGGCCTGTTATTAGCAAGAGTGATACAATATTTCTTGGGATACTGGCCTTAGTGTGCAAGAGAACATGCATCTGCCTAGCTTCTCTTTTCTGTGTTAATCATATACAAATATTTGGTTAGTACAGAGTTGGAAAAGAAATTCAGATATGTGCTTCTTCTAATATACTGAGACTTTGCTGTTCAAATGACACTATTCACTACAGTCAAACATGTGACATATATTTCATTTAATTCACATAGGTTCCGAGTAAAGGAAGCAAAGTTTAATATTCAGGAATGGCATAATTTGATGTTGAAGATGAGCATGTCTGTGCTATAGCAACTGAACAAAGTGAATTGTGGAAACTCTAGCAGTGGTCGCTGTGCCTGCGTCTGAAGGAGCAGTCTCTACACCAGGTGTAAATTAAATTTGCTCTACCTCCTGCCAGTCTTCTAGCCACAAAGACTGAAGATTTCTGTGGGTTACTTGCAGCCAGCCCATGGTATCTGTGCCTGATGGGAAGTTTGTATATTGAATATGTTCAGGTATAAGAAGGTCCTGTGTGTTTTGAAGGATGTGTACTGACTGTGCCAAAGCCTCCTCTTGAAGGCTCGGTTTGTACACAACAGACAAGCGTGTTTAGTATATTCCATAGTCTTAAAGCTATTCTCAGAGTGCAATGTAGACAAAGCTTGTATTTATAACAGAAGCACACAGGCTAGGTACCTACAGGAGTATAATTCTCAATAAACAGATAATTATGGAAAATAAAACTTTTTTTTTTTTGTTTAAAATACTGTTTGGCGAAGTAGCTAATCCTTTAACACAAATAATTTGGAAACATATTAATTTCTTTTTGACCAGTTGCACAACCATTATAAAGAAGACTTCTGCTTTCATTGTTGAAAAGTCTGTGATATTTCTGCAGTTACTTACTTCATTACCCTCTTGTGTTCTCCCAAATTTATATGTAAATACATTGTCTATAGATAGCCTCAAATCACTTGAGTCAATGCCTCACTGAACTGTTATAATTTTGTTAGAAACAGATTTATCACATTTATTGCATAAATTCTGTGAGAATAAAGAGATTTCACATTAATACACATGCTAGAGGAGTCCTTGGAGATTCAGAGGTTTAATGTCTCTGCAACAGACACTCACTGGGAAAAAATAATTTCAGAGCTCTTTGAGTTGACTCCTAGTCTCTAAGAAAAAAAAAAATCTGAAAATTCGAAGATAAATGTTATGTAAAGGACAGTGTAATCAGACACCATTTTTCAATTCAAGTGTCTAGTTTTGGATTACATTTGTTAAATAAAGTCAGTAAATATGTACTACAATGAGATAATTATTTTCAAATATGAAATTTTTGACATGTAGGTGTCATACAATCTTCAATAAAACTTGTAGGGAGAGGAGACAGAAGAAAAAAAAGCATCTTGCAGGTACATGCAGGCAAAACAATCTGTGAGTGGATTTATCATCTGTATTAAGATAATGTCATGTATGATCTCTCTTGAGAGCTGATGATTCATCAGATATCATGATCTACAAAGAATGAATGAATGACCAATTTCCTGTGTCATATTTAACATTCAAATACTAGTTGCTACAACAGATTTCTGCCCAAATGAAAAGAATTAGTTCAGACTGAGCAAGGCAAATCAGCCTATAGAGGTTGCTCAGAAGCAAAGAAGAAACAGCTGTTAAAGACGGTGGGTCTTACAAAGCCATTAATAATGCTTACATAGAAAAAAATACAAATCCTATAAAGAAAAGAAGGAAACAATATTAAATAATTTCAGAAAATAATTAGGGCACATGCCCTTGTATACCAAAAATCTCACTCCAGAGTGATAAATGCAGAAGTAAGAAGAAATGGACATGTGCTCTTGACAGCTGGAGTTTCCAGCTATGAAACATGGATTTCCAACTCTATTAGCTCCAACATACCCCAAACAAATTTACGCTATGGTATTAAAGCAGTTAGTAAGAATTCCTGCTAAGTATGGACTAAAACAGTATTTTTTTAAAAGGCTTATAGACACTAATGGCAGCAAAGGCAGCTAAAGACCAATTACAAAAGCCTTGCAAATAATACTTAAAAAAAAGAAATCCAAACAAACCCCAACACCCCCCCAAACTTTGCTTTTGTTTCTATAATATTAAGTTAGGAATAGGGGGCAAGGTTAACCAAGATGGACTAACTCCATGAATGCAGCAAATTAAATTAAAGGCTGTCTAGGAGTGCTATTTAAAGATTCATTCCTCTGAATATGTTTTTGTATTTTGAAAAGGAGCTCATGGGGTTGGGTAGCAATTTACATCTCTGGCAGAGGCAGATGACAGAAAAATAACCTTTTGCTTATGAGAAAAGCTTCCAAATATCATAATAAATATTTCACTTTGCAGTTCCATACAAGAAAACTCTTTTGTGTAACAGTATTGAAACTGTATTGTAATTGGAAGTGAATTTGTGTAAGTAATTTTTTCTTTCAATTGTTAAACAACATCATAGATAAACATTTAAAAAATACAAAATATGGGGGTTTTGTTCCAGTCAGTCTACTATACTCTGTTTTGTCTTCAACTTATGAAACTGGATGTTAGATAGAGAACAGAAATTTAAAATAAACATATTATTTGGTGTTTGAATTATGTAACATGCCTCTTTGTCCCCTTCTTCACCCATATTTAAGAATACATTAGAGTTTGTTTCCAACAAAATGAAATATCTCAACCTTTAAATCACATTGCCCCAAAGACATTTTACTGTATTTTGCCTGAATCAATAAATAACTCTAGTCCCCTGAGATAATTATATTCTTCAGAGGAATTTCTCTTTTCAGAAAGAAATCTTCCATTTCTGCTTGTGATTAAATATACTAGAAGTTTTATTTATATATTTGTCCCAGCTTCTTGCCTTGTTAAGTTTTTAGGAGCAAAGTCTGTTCAAAAACCTGTAAAGTTGAGAGATTATATGTATTTTCCTCCCTATTAAGCTCCTTTATTCTTCCATACAGAAAGCCAGAATAGTTTGCCTGCAGTATTCTTAAAGCAGCTTCCTTATGGTCAGTTTTTCTGGTTCTTTTAATTCATCATGTTCTGTATTCTGATACACATTCTAATAAATCCTGCTCTATCCTGCTAGCAGTCAGAAAAAAAAGAAAAAAACCTCTCTCAGCTAGATTTTCTTTCATAACAGCAGAATTATCAGTCATGGTCTAATGTTTCTAAGGAGGCTGGAAGACAGAAGATCATCAGTGCAGGGGAAGCAATTGTTACAGGTTTTTCTTCTGTCTTAATTTGTTGAAGGTTCTGTTTTTCTCACTAGCCATATTTTCCTGATTTGTTCTTTTTTTTTTTGCATAAACAGAGCACAGGTATTCAACCCATACAAGGAAAAATCAGTTTAAGTAATTTTGAAACATCTGAGGCTTTTTGACTTTCAGATCACCCAATCCCACCCACCCTTCGCCAATGTAATTATGAAAACTGTATCTAGATTCTAATAAAGTACTTAAGGCTGTAAACATTAGTAGAGGAAAGAAAAAGGTGTTCTAGTACTTTAAGTATTACTATTGCATGCCTCTGTTTCCCTAACTTCCGTAGATTAAGTATAGATACTAATTTAGATGCTTTGAATTGCTTTCTGGAATGCTCTGTGTATCTCTCTCTCTCTTCCACCAGGCACTAAAATTCTAACCAAGGCACCGTAAGCTATGTCCCTAAATTAAGGCGATAGGGGTACTCTTACCCCATTCCCCTGGCACTTTTCATGACTGTACAGGTTTTGTATGGGATAGACTTAATTTTCTTCATAGTAGCTCATATGTTGCTATGTTTTGGATTTGTGACCAAAACAGTGCTGATAACACATCCATGTTTTAGTCATTGTCTGAGCTGTACTTGGACAGAGTCAAGGCCTTTTCTGCTTCTCGGACTGCCTTTCAACGACTAGACTGGGGGTGCACAAGAAGTTGGGAGGTGACACCACCTGGACAGCTGACCCCAACTGACTAAAGGGATATCCCATACAATATGATGTCATGCTCAGCAATAAAAGCTGGGGAAAGAAAGAGGAAAGGTGGAGGAGGACATCTGAAGTTATAGCATTTGTCATCCCTAGAAGCTGTTATGCGTTATGGAGGCTTGCTTTCTTGGAAATGGCTAAACACCTGCCTGCCCATGGGAAGTAGTGAATGAATTCCTTATGTTGTTTTGCTTGCGTGCACAGCTTTTGATTTATCCATTAAACTGTCTACCTCAACCCACATGTTGTCGCACTTTTACCTTTCCCATTCTCTCCCCCATCTCACGGGGGGAGTGAAGAAGTGGCTGTGTGAGGTTTAGCTGCCTACTGGAGTTAAACCATGACAATGATGATCCACCTACAAGCTTGAATCAAAGTGATTACATGACAGAGAGCTGGTTCAGAAATAAGGAAGTCAAAAAAAGGTAAGACATAAGGGAAAACAAATAAAACATACTAGGCAAGGTAGAGGCTGCAAAAGAGAGACATTATGGCTACACCTGTCCTAGTAAGCTAAACAGGACCAAGACACTAGCCCAAAGGTATGACCACCCATAGTGGTTTTTTGCTAGCACACTTCCTGACAAGGTTTTGGCCTATGCCAACTAGTGTTCTCCCAGAAGAAAACAACAGTGTTGAGATGACTGCTCTTTGGGGGAAAAAGGTTCAACCATAAGGAAGTAGACAGTACCATGCAGACAATAGCATGGTAAGCACACCAATAATGATACTGTTGTATATTTATTTAGATTATTAAAATGTTATTTGGGCCAGCAATAAATTTTTACTGTTACGTATAAGGTATGTTCAATTTGCACACAAAATTTTCAATGTAAAACCTTTCTCTGGCTTGTTTTGAAATAGCCTCTTTCGTCTATATTTGCCTTTAGGAATAAAATATTCGCATAATCAACCTTCTTAATTCAACTTTGGACAAATTCCTGACCTTAAAGTGAGGAAGGTAAAAGGCTTTAATTGTTCCTATTCACCTTTTAACATCTAGAACGTAGTAGCATGATTGTATAGGAAGCTAAAGGCATGAACCACTGAAATGCTTCCAGTACCATGGAAAAATCCCAGCCTCAGAAAAGTCAAAGTCTGAATTTATCCTTAAAAAAATAATGCATAGAAGAAGTTTAGATATGTTAGGAATTAAAAAAAAAAAAAAATGACAGAGAGACATTACTTGAGAATTGGGCTTTACCTAAATGAAAATAGAACATGCCTAATGGACCTTAATTTTAGTAAGAAGAAAGAGAGATAGACTTTTAAAATTAAAACTATAGGAAATCTGAGAAGTTCAGATGACTCTACAATTAAGTAATTTTGAAATGGAGTCATAAACCACAGTATTTCAGAAGAAAGTGTATAAAAATGAAGATCTGATTAAGTAAAGAACATAGAAATAAGTTCTTGAAGCAAGTCCAAATAAGTACTTCTGTACAAATGATACCTGACTAAAAATGAAAGTCTTAGAGCTTGCAGAACAGGGGTAAATGAAATAACAGCAATTATCAGCATTTTAAATATGAGTTGAGAAGATAATCAGTGGGATGCTGTTATAGGAGTCAGCAGAAACACCTTACAATTGCATTCAATAGGTATAGTAGATTGAGTAAGCTAAGAAATCACATTGTATCTTGAAAAAGCAAATAGAACATATACGTTAATTACATATCATTTTCTGATTCTGTATTTACATCGAAAATGTTTGTTATCTTCATGTAAATTCCATACCTAAATCTGGAGAATTTAAGCATTAGTATTATACTATTAACTATGTCAAAAGAGCATTGTCAGCATCTGCAAATAGTCCTAGGCAAATAGAAAAGTGTAAATTTCGATCAAAATTAAGTATGTCAGCTACAGGGTCACTGAGAAAAATACCCTAACTGCCTGTAAACACTGATGGACTCTAGCAGCCATTAAAAATAGGGTATAGAGAGTGATTGTAGCAGAAAGAATACGTGGGAGAGACCTTCTGCTCCCTTAAGGGTATATGATCTGGGCTTTTTCTATGTAAAAAGGGATAATAAGAAAAAGAGGAAGCCATAAACAAAATATACAGAAATATAAATCTAACACAGAAATGGGAAATTAGGCAATAATGAGTACCAAAACTGGTGAGTCAGACTAATTGACAAGAATATGTGGAATGTAAGAATGTTTATTTCGGTAGAATTATCTGATTGAAGACTGTGTCAAATGGGATACTAAGGAAAAGGGGGAAGCCGTAAAGAAAATATACAGAAACACAAATCTGACAGACAAATATGATGGAGACAAAGATAAGAAACAAACCTCGTAAGTCACACTAATCAGTGGTCTATCACAAAACTGCAGGCAAACCTGGGCTTTGATACTGGTAAGGATGCAGACCTGAGGGTCCAGGATGTATGCAAGGTGTATGGAACCCATGGGGTGGGTAGGAGGAGCTGGGATCTGGGCAGGGGTGTCAGATGGACAGAGAGGCCATACCAGTGCCTGAGAGATCCACAAATATGTTTGTGCTTGTGAACCTGGAAAGTGTTATGAGTGTGCTGCACTAGTGACCTTCTGCCTCTGCCAGACGAAGAGGAGGAGAGGATGTGGCTACCTGAGCTTGTGTCTGATGTGAGTCCTGTATGTGAGTGCTGTTGAAGATAGCACTTTGTGCCAAAAAGTTTCTGTATATAACAGTTATCATAGAATAATCACAAACTATACTCCTGAGTAAGAAAAAATTGTCAGTAAAATGTTTTTTCTTTCATGGGGTGTGATTTATTTTTTTCGTGAAAGAGTCAGAAGCAAGAATTCTGCCAGATAATCAAAAGTCATGAGAGGTAATCAGAGTGTAAAACAGGAATTCAAGGAATATAAAACCAGTGTGAATGAAGTTAAATTAATCATTTGCTTCAAAGTTTATAAAAGAGGCCAATAGAAAGATTTGAACATTGAAGCAATTTCTAATGGGGATTAGTCAGAGTAGGTTGTTGGAGTGGGAGACGGACACGGGGTAACGATGGAGTCTCAATATGAGTATGATCGTTCTCCCTTTATTCCAGTTTAACCAGCCTCTGCTACCAGATGTCGGAGTGGGAGATGGACACGGAGTAATGACGGAGTCTCAATATGAGTATGATCGTTCTCCCCTTATTCCAGTTTTCACAGAGTGTATATAGACAAATAGCAAAAGCACGCGCTAGCGATAGCTATACGATTGGATTACAGTCTTTGTTCACACGCTTGGAATGCTGACATAATTGGTGGGAACCTTTTGTCCATGCCAAGCAACAATTCCTCATTACTCTGAGGTGGTGCCGCTTATCTTGTCTGCCAAATGGTGACTCCCTTATCCTTAAGCCGTTCAAGGACAGTTCACAGTTGTTTCGGGGCCTTTGTTTAGCTCAAAGACTGGATTGCTCATTGCAATCAAATCATGCCCCTTTTCACTCAGCCATTCCTCCACAGTAGGTATTACACCTGAGTAAAGAGATTTTAAATTAAACCAATGAACAGCAAAAAACATGCTAGGATGTGATGGTATATGCAACGAGTTCTAGGGAAACTCAGATATNTGTATGCAAGGTGTATGGAACCCATGGGGTGGGTAGGAGGAGCTGGGATCTGGGCAGGGGTGTCAGATGGACAGAGAGGCCATACCAGTGCCTGAGAGATCCACAAATATGTTTGTGCTTGTGAACCTGGAAAGTGTTATGAGTGTGCTGCACTAGTGACCTTCTGCCTCTGCCAGACGAAGAGGAGGAGAGGATGTGGCTACCTGAGCTTGTGTCTGATGTGAGTCCTGTATGTGAGTGCTGTTGAAGATAGCACTTTGTGCCAAAAAGTTTCTGTATATAACAGTTATCATAGAATAATCACAAACTATACTCCTGAGTAAGAAAAAATTGTCAGTAAAATGTTTTTTCTTTCATGGGGTGTGATTTATTTTTTTCGTGAAAGAGTCAGAAGCAAGAATTCTGCCAGATAATCAAAAGTCATGAGAGGTAATCAGAGTGTAAAACAGGAATTCAAGGAATATAAAACCAGTGTGAATGAAGTTAAATTAATCATTTGCTTCAAAGTTTATAAAAGAGGCCAATAGAAAGATTTGAACATTGAAGCAATTTCTAATGGGGATTAGTCAGAGTAGGTTGTTGGAGTGGGAGACGGACACGGGGTAACGATGGAGTCTCAATATGAGTATGATCGTTCTCCCTTTATTCCAGTTTAACCAGCCTCTGCTACCAGATGTCGGAGTGGGAGATGGACACGGAGTAATGACGGAGTCTCAATATGAGTATGATCGTTCTCCCCTTATTCCAGTTTTCACAGAGTGTATATAGACAAATAGCAAAAGCACGCGCTAGCGATAGCTATACGATTGGATTACAGTCTTTGTTCACACGCTTGGAATGCTGACATAATTGGTGGGAACCTTTTGTCCATGCCAAGCAACAATTCCTCATTACTCTGAGGTGGTGCCGCTTATCTTGTCTGCCAAATGGTGACTCCCTTATCCTTAAGCCGTTCAAGGACAGTTCACAGTTGTTTCGGGGCCTTTGTTTAGCTCAAAGACTGGATTGCTCATTGCAATCAAATCATGCCCCTTTTCACTCAGCCATTCCTCCACAGTAGGTATTACACCTGAGTAAAGAGATTTTAAATTAAACCAATGAACAGCAAAAAACATGCTAGGATGTGATGGTATATGCAACGAGTTCTAGGGAAACTCAGATATGAAAGCAACTTTGCAGAAAAGGATCTGGGGGTCCTTGTGGACCACAAGCTGAACACGAAGCAGCAATGCACCCTTGCAGCAAAGAAAACCAACAGCCTCCTATGCTACATTTCGAAGGGTGCCACCAGCAGGTCATGGGAGATGATCCTTCCTCTCTGTTTAGCACTGCTGAGGCCACATCTGGAGTCCTGGGTCCAGTTCTGCATTCCCCAGTACAAGAGAGACACGGACATACCAGAGAGAGTCCGGCGAAGGGCCACCAAGATGATGAAGGGACTGGAGAATCTCTCATATGAGGAGAGGCTGAGAGATCTGGGACTGTTCCGCTTGGAACAGTGAAGGCTTGAGGTGCAAGGGGATCTTGTCAATATGTACAAATATCTGATGGTGAGGGAATAAAGAAAAGAAAGCCAGACTGTTCTTTGTGGAGCCCGGTGGCAGGATGAGAGGCAATGGGCAAAGTAGATATACGGAGAATTATTATGCATAAGAGAATACTTTTTTACTACGAGGGTGGTTGTATTGGGTGTACGTTTCAAGGTTTTGGGAAAGGGGTGGGCTGCAGGAGTGACCTCTGTGAGGAGAGGCCAGGGCTGCCCTGTGCCAGATGCAGTTGGTTCCAGCTGGTTCCAATGGACCCACCACAGGGCATGGTTGAGCCCCTCAGCCAAGATGGTAGCGCCTTGGAGAAAGTGTATTTAAGAAAGGATAAAATACAGGAGCAGCTGTGCAGGTGCTCAGCTGTCAGATGCAGTGAATCCACAGCAGCAGTCAAGCACTGGAACAGGTTCCTGAGAGAGGCTGTGGAATCTCCAACCTTGGAGACACTAAAAATGCGACGGCATGGTCCTAAGCAACCTGCTCTAGCTGAGCTTCCTTTAAGCAGAAGGGTTGGGCTAGACAATCTCCAGAGGCCCCTTCTGACTTCAACCATTCTGTGATTCTAAGAAATGACATATGGCCCCAGGTCTCTTTGGCTCAAAGGCACAATTATGTGTAGGCATGTGTTTTCAGCCCAGAGTAGCTAAAATGATATAACTTTTTTTTGCAGCTGAACAGAGTGGTATTATTCTGGTATTTACAGTACCCATTGCAGTCCCTTACACATCGCATGAAATCCTGTACAGGAGTTTGAGGTGAAAGGTTTTCTGAGACAAGATTTGCAGAATGTGAAGGACACTGGAAAGAAAACTTTCGTCTTGCCTATATTATTGATAAGGATGAACCACCTGTCAGAAGCACATCTGAGTTTTGTTTTAGAAGTAGGTCCTTAGCTAACTCCAGGAAGAAATTAAAATTTATGAGATGCATCTGATCAAAGGACTGGAATCTGGAAGTGAATGGGAAAATAAGTAATCTGACATACATGAGGGTGGGGAGGCACTGGAACAGGTTTCCCAGAGAAGTTGTGCAGGCCCCATCCCTCAAAATGTTCAAGGCCAGGTTGGATGGGGCTTTGAGCAACCTTGTCTAGTGGAAGGTGTTCCTGCCCATGTCAGGGGGGTTGGAACTAGACGATCTTTAAGACCTCTTCCAACCTCAACCATTCTGTGATTCTATATGGGCACAATCCACCATGAACTTTGTTTTCCAACAGTCTGGCGAAAAAGGTTCCTCACAAATTACGGAGTTAAAAAGAATCATGCCCAAAGCAAACAGAATACTGTTCTTCCTATCAGATGGGCTAAAACAAATGGTTATTTGTTCTCTTATAATAATGTATCTACAGTTCAGCAGCTTGGATCAGCTGTAAGAGAGCCCATTTGTTCTGTGGGTACATGTCCTGGTTTGGGGTAAAACAGGACCCATTTTCTGTTCAATAATTTTACTTTGCAGCTAAGCCTCTTCTAACTAATTGAACTCTCTGGAATTAACAGCATACTGTGGAGACGCTGTTTGTTCTCAGAGTGGTAAGACCTGATTAGTTGTAACTTATGCCAAGGGATGGTACGCAGAGAGGCTCTTGCTTATACTCACTGCTATAACAACCAAGGCCAGCTAACTTTGTTATTTGCCCCATTAGAGGGTCGGAAGCAGAAAAGCATAGAGGGGTTGCCCCATTGGAGGTCGGAAGTGGAAAAGCACAGAGGGGTCACACCTGCGGGGAGGAGCGGACAGGACAGGTGACCCAAAACTGACCAACAGGGTATTCCATCCCATCTGCATCATGCTCAGTATAAAAGCTGAGGGATCAAAGGGTCAGGCCTCCTTCTTCAATGCCTGCCGTCCAAAGGCGACTCTGTCTGTTCGTCTGCCTTTGATCCCAGTCCATGCATTCCTGAGTTCCAGCTCCCGTCCATCGCTGAGTCCAGTCTGGGCCTTTCCCAATGCCTGCTGGTGATGCCATTGTCATCCTGGGAGCTTGATACAGTTTTGTATATATTGTATGTATTTGATTTTTTCTTTTTCATTATTTTATTAATTTATTAATATTTTCATTAAAGTAGTTTAGGTTTTTTTCTAAACTTATAAGTCTCTTTCTCTCTCTCCCGCCTCTCCTTGGAGGGAGAGGTGGGAGACAACATCTGTCATTCATTTCAGTGGACAGTCTGGCCCAAATTACAACAGTACAGCAGCATGTACAGTATTAAAAGCACTTGTAGGTCTGACCATGCACAGATACAGATAGACTGGCTGGAGGGTTTACTAGATATATTTGATTGTGCACAAGCAAAATAAAGTTATTCACAGATTTTATAAATTGGTAAAATGTAGACAGATTTACACAATAACATGAGGCAGAAGTATCCTTGCTGAAAATGACAATGGGTTATTTGAGTAAAGTTAAAAACATATGATCTCTAGCCATTTTCTCAGAATCAGATGATCATATAATCCAAAAGTTTCCCAAAATTCCGGGTGATGCAGACTATCATACAAAACTTCAGCTAATTTCTGTTAAAAGCATGACTAAATGGAAACAAGGTCTGAAAACTGGAAGACAAACCTTAATAATCAAGCAGTATCACAAGCAGCCTATTACTGTGCCTACATCGTTAATCCATTCTTGCAAATATGCTAAATTGTATATGCCATATGCACTACTATTACTATGTATTCATATTTCCCAGCACACCTACGTACTGTATAATGTGTAAATCTATGTATTATAGACTAAATCCTATGCTTAGCAGTTTTTCACATACTTGTCACATTAGGTCAGAATAAAACAGGTTGTTTAAAAAAGTCATTTTGAAAATAGCACTGTGATGTTTCATAGAAGTGGAAATTAAGAACTTTATATTTTCACTTTCTTGATTGCTTAGTAATGTAATGCTTGCTTTGATAATTTTATACCAACTTCTCCCTTAGTGTGGAAATGGCTGAGTACATCATAGACCTCTCATTACTACAGTGTCTTTTTAGAAATGAAATCGAGGTGGCATATCAAAAAAGAAATTAAAACCCATAAAATGTGTATTACATCTTTTCTGAGATACTGTATTTTTTTCCAGAAGCAAAGTATTTCAGAAAAAAGAAGGTTTTCAGTGGTATCAATAAAATCTTCAAAACGTTGGAATTTCTTATTTGCCTGAACAATTTTTTGAGAAATTAAAATTTCTGCAACCTTTTTTTTCCAGCCCTCTACAATAATATTTTGTTGCTGACATGACTAACCTGGTGTCAATAATGTTTAACTCATTAATATTATTCTTCCAGGGAAATAAATCTATATAACAACATAAATCCCTATCAGTTATCCTTCACAGATCAAGGTATTCTGATTATACAACTTGTTTCTTTTAATTTCTCTTAGGAGTGATGTCCAGAGAAGATTATTTGTGTGCGAGATTTGTCAATTGTCTTAAGAAGTTGTGATTAAGTGTAGTAAACATTCTTACTGAGACACACAATATAGGATTGCTTTCATCATGCAAAAATTTGTGTAGCAAAGGGAAATAACTTTAACTGTTTTCAGAAGCAGTGGCCTAAATCACTTTGACAGTGCAACACGTGATGGGAATATTTTCAAGGGAAAAATCACTGCAGGCTATTTCGACATTCAGTAACAGTTTATTGTCAAACATAGCAAGACAAAAGGTTAGTTCACTATGATGAGAAGCTGGATATTTAAGTTGAAGTTTAGACCTATATGAAATAATATGCTTTTCTTGTATAACATTACACTGGTAAAGGATTTTCTGCATGTTGGTAAAAGAAAACACATACACATTTTATTGAGAGTCCGTGTTAAATATTTCTTATACAATTTACTCTAAATATAGAGATTTTTCTATGTGGCCATACCACAACGCAATAGTAGAAATATATTATGATGCTTTGTAGCATACAATACATTATGTTCTCGAAGAACAGAGACAATTATAATTATTAAATTAGTATATATTACTTTTTCATATAGGAAAATAAATAATAAATTTAAAAATTATCATTCTTGCTGAATAAGAATTTAGCAGTGCACCATTTAACAGTCACTTATTTGTCACAAAATGTTTCCTGTATTCATATAAAACAATGCTTGAGTTAAAACCTGTAGTATATTTAAAAGTTGCTTGCAGAGATTTGTGTGTGTCAGCAAGCCAAAAATTGAGCAAAAAAATCAGAATGTTTCAAAGTGTGCTACAAATTTCACAGGTAAAATAACCCTTTCTTTTACAAAATTAAATTTGTATGATTTCTGAATGCTGCCAGAGTTTATTCCACTTTATCAATGAACAGTAAACATTTACTTTTTGTGCCACATACGTAACTGAACATATGGATAGGTCACTATCCTTATGGTATTGAATTAAAATTCAGCAGGGAAAAAAAAAAAAAACTAATGAATAATAACAAATAAGAATACAATTGCATCATTTATATGTCTGTGTCTAAATTTAATTACCTTTAACAATATATTGAGATATTATTTTTTCTGTGACTTTTGAATGCAACTTTGCTGTATGCTGACATTTACATTATACTATTGTGCTTAACTTTCTGTGTTTGTAGATAACTCAACATTCACTGCAAAATTACTCTCATTTTGTGTTAATTTGTATTTTCACACAACACAATTAGCAATTCATATCAATATATGGGAAAAAATCTGTCGAGATGATCCAACAGAAGAAAAAAATATTTTAACAGTTACAATATGTAACCGCATTGATATGTACACCACTGCTCAGTATTGTTGGGTCTTCTAGTCTAACTCAACAAATGTCTTCTTAAAACACAGAAAATTGGCTTTTTAATTTTAATTCAGTCTAGTACATGGATGTTAATACAGTTCAACACAGAGTTGTAAACTGTATAAAACTGTATAGAGGAATGCCATTTGAGGATATGTATTGAAGCCTTAGGATATCATCCATTAGCAAGCTGGTACCTGTGGACAGACGCATGAAATCGCAAGCAATTTCTACTTTATGATTGGTTATTATAAACATCATGCATTTAGGATCACATTCTTACACAGTAACTAAATGTATTAATTTACACAGGAACTAAATACCATCACAATAAGTGATTGTATTAATTACACATCAAAAGATCTCTTATTTCTGATGTATACTTAGGGAAAATGCTCCCTGTTAAAGGAACACTGAAAACTCAAAGATTGTTTGCCCTTATACCTGCTAAAAAATTAAAAGAAGCTCACTCCTTACTCAAAATTTCACTGTGTGTTGGACCTCAGATACCTAATTGTTTTTGCATTGCCTTGATCCTTTGCTGTTAATGTTTTGACCTGTTTCTCCACTGTACACCGTGATGTTATTTTCTCCTGAAAAAGATAGTGAACTAGAAACTTGATTCAGGTAAAATGGTGAAGGAATGTAAATATTGTAATATACTGTTAAAATTCAACTGAAATAAAAAAAGCTCTATGATTAGTTAAAGGAAAAGCAGGTAATGAAGAAGAATTATACTCTTAAAGGGCAAATAATAGCTGTGTTAACACTTGACATATCTTTTGTTGTTTCTCTTTTATGGCCTGAACTTAAAAGCAAGATTTTTTGTGTGTTCCATTTTGTCATAACTTGCATATATTTTTAAGAAAAAAAAGTAATCAGATTGACTCATATTCCCTTGGAATATTTGAAGTGGGGACTTAAATTTCCTGTCTACTGACTCTTTGTTAATATTGTTTGACCCAGAGATTTATTTCCCCTGTGGCGTTTAATGTGAGGTAGGCCAGATATGAACTGCCAACATTCAGTATATTTAACATTTTTAGTCTGCTGTTGACTTATTTCTAAGGTGAAAATCAGATGTGTCAAGAGTCTCAAATATGTAACGGAAACATGGATTCAGTTTTGTGTTCCTTCTCCAAAAATTTAAAACAGAATGTGAAAGACTTTTTTATCTTCAACTTAGAAATACATAAGCCTAGTCACCTACAAAGGTGTAAATATGGCTAGAACAATTGTCTCAGTATTCCCTTTCCCATCAAATAAACCACAAAAATTAAGGAACATGATAGCATGAGAAGACTGATAGACCAGCAATCTGTTTTGGGTCCTTTTACAAAGAGAGCTTTTAAGCAATTAGTAAATGTGTTAAAATAGAGCATAAACAACACCCCCCCAAAAAAAAAAAAAAAAAAGATATTTAGAAATGGGACTTTTAATTTACTTAATTGGCTTTAAAAAGAGACAGGTCTGTTGAACTAAATGCACATATTGTGAATTTAAAGCTTGATGCGCTTGTTAGAGCTTACAGTGTTAATTATAATTTTCATTTTCTCTAATAGTAGTAAAGGTTTAAGAGTAGTATCCTGTAACAATAGTTTCAAAATGTTAATGCAAATAGTTCCATATTGCTGTTGTGAAAAAAGCATAAAAAGCTCTTATCTTTTTAACCAAATTATAGGTTTATATTTATATATTCCTCCTAAATAAGATTTCTTTTCATATACATTAGTTGATCTAAATATATTTGTACCAGTGTCATCTGTTTGCCTCCTTAACCTGCATCAGATTTCCTTGAGGAAATTCATATAGTGCAAACTTAACTAAAAGCAATGTTGTTTTCTTCAAACAGTGTATAAAGACAGTTGTGTGCTGGACTGCTAACATGTTTAGGTAATACTAAAGAGATTTAAAAATTTAAACCTTACTTCTGAGAGAAACAAGCCAGATTATAATAAGTATAAGCCAGAATATATTTATTTGCTTTTTAAGTGAGATCTTGGGTTCATGCTGACTTCAAGTCAATGGTAGAACTCATTTAGATGACTTCTACTCTGCATTTTAAGTATGAGTGTGTCCTTCAGCTCTGTCTGTGCCACATGTAGTGTATTTACTCTCCAAATTATTGTGTGTAGATTTATCATAGAATCATAGAGTGGACTGGGTTGGAAGGGACCTTGAAAGATTATCAAGTTACAACCTCCCTGCCATGGGCAAGGATAGCTTCCACTAGACCAGGTTGCTCAAAGCCCCATCCAAACTGACTTTCAATATTTCCAATGATAGGGCTTCTTCTAAGGGCAATCTTTTGCAGTCTCACCATCCTTATTGTAAAGAATTTATTCCTTGTATCTAGTCTAAATCTGTCCTCTGTGTTTAAAACCATTGCCTTGTGTCCTTTCATTACAAATTCTCTTAAAAAGCCTCTCTCCATCTTTCTTACAAGCTTTCTTCCAGTACTGAAACGTTGTGATAAGGTCTCCGCAGACCCTTTCGTTGTCCAGGCTGAGCAATCCCAACTCTCTCAGCCTTCCTTCACAGAAGAGGTGTTCCAGCCCTCTGATCACTTTTGTGGCCCTCCTCTGGACCTGCTCTAACAGGCCTGTGTCTTTCTTGTATTGTGGACCCCAGAACCAGATGCAGTACTCTGTGTTCAAGTACAGGTGTTAGAAAAATTATACAGCATCTGAAATAGAACGTTAACACTTATTATTTGTTTTCAGAAACCAAGAACAGATTTACAGCTACTGTGGATGAGCTGGGAATGGTCATAGGTTGCCTGTTTAGCTTTAAGCCATCAACATATGTTTTGCATGCCTTGAATCATAGAATAGAATCATAGAATCATAGAACCGTTTAGGTTGGAAAAGACCTTTAAGATCATCTAGTCCAACCATTGACCCTACTCTACCAGGTCTGCCACTAAACCAGGTCTCCAAGCACCACGTCTACACGACGTTTCAACACATCTAGGGATGGTGACTCAACCACTTCCCTGGGCAGCCTGTTCAAATGTTTGATAACTCTTTCAGTGAAAATTTTTTTCCTAATATCCAGCCTAAACCTCCCCTGGCACGACTTGAACCCTTTTTCTCTTGTCCTATCCCTAGTTACTTGGGAGAAGAGACCAGCTCCCATCTCACTACAACCTCCTTGCAGGTAGTTGTAGAGAGCAATAAAGTCTCCCCTCAACCTTCTCTTCTCCAGACTAAACAATCCTAATTCCTTTAGCTGCTCCTCACAAGACATGTTCTCCAGACCCCTCACCAGCTTTGTTGCCCTTCTCTGGACACACTCCAGCACCTCAATGTCCCTCCTATACTGTGGTGTCCCAAAACTGAACACAGTACTCAAGCTGTGGCCTCACCAGCGCTGAGTACAGGGCCACGATCACTTCCCTCTTCCTGCTGGCTACACTATTCTTGATACAGGTCAAGATGCTGTTGGTCTTCTTGGCTACCTGGGCGCAGAAGTATCATGTTACTGATGGAGGATGGACAAGGTTTTTTTAAGCTTCCTGGGTGCTATATGTAGACTCTGAGTTATGGGTATCATAAGGCCCCTATGTGAACAGATGGAACAAAGGTCACAGAGCATGCTGTGTTTTAGCCTGCTTTCGAGCCATCCCACTGAGAACCTGCAAATGTACCTATAAATACATACATCTTCATTAACTCAAATGGAGCCCTGTTTTCACTGGGCTAGCTGTTAACTTGATTCAATAGATATTTACAATACAATGATATTAAGCAGAAAGTAATTTATATGGACCCAGAGAATAATGTATATGGACAAAGCAATTCAGAAAGTTGAATTTAAATTTATCAGAACTACAGTAAATAGTATTATGGTAAATTTATCTTAATTTTTTAGCTTTTGTTTTAAAAGAATCAGATTATATTCACTGTTTCTAACTGTACACATAAAACTATTACTCTTCAACCTGATTTCTTTTCATGAAATTATTTGTAGTAAACTATGAATCAAAATACTGTAAAAATCTAAATTATAATTTAAATGACCATAATCTATTAAAATGCCAACATTTTCTAATGGAATTATTACTGCAATATGTTTTTTGATAAAGAAAAAATAGAAGATTCCTTTGATTTCAGAAGATATGTTTTCATACTGATTTTTACCCTGGGAAAAATCTCAAACGAAGACACCTTCCTTCATAGCCCTAAAATTCTGAATTCTTTTGTAATCAATTCTGAATCAACTGACACGACTGTATCCAATATAAATTTTGTTCGAACCCAAGAACGTACATTACTACGTTATAGAAAGCAGAATCTAAAGAATATACATTGACACTGCTACAATGTTCGATAGAACCTCCTTCACTGCAAATCTGAGAACTTGACACTGAGGGTGAATGACAATATATTACCATTCTGCTGATCCAGTCAGTGTTGTATTTGCTGTGTGAAGTGTAGAACCACAATTCCCCTACAGTCTGGCATTAAGGACAATATCTGTTCTTATATTCTCACTTACTAACAACTGTTGTTGTTGTCATAACCTTAGGTTTCTGTATCAGTGTCTCCAGAAACAATTTTTCTTGTTATACACTTTAATTACACACTAGAAAAAATGCAATGTCTTCCTTCAGAAAATGTATTGAAGAATAATGTCATACTCCGTGGGTCTCATTTTTTATGGGACAAACTATGACTGTGTGTCCATACTTGTACCTCAAACATTTGAGAAACTCCTAATTGAAAAAAGCCAAAACCAAACAAATGGACACAATTCTTCTTAACTAGCCTCCATTCCTGGAATCCTTATCTAACTGATGAGTTGACAAAAGAGATCTGGAGACAAAAGACTTTTTATCCCTCAAATATTCTCCCCTCTTTGGTATGAATTTCTGGCTTTTTTTTCATACATATGTCTCTGTCTATCACTACATCTGCATCTGCGTCTGCATCTACATCTACATCTACGTCTACAACAATCTATATCATCTATCAATAGGTATCTGTGAGATTACTTTCATAACAGCCTTGGATGGACAGATAGTAGCTATAGAAGGGATAATATTTGCTGCTGTTTGATGAACAGTGCTGGATAGAATACTATTACAACAGATATTCATAATCCCTAAAAATTTTGGCCTATTACATCTTTAAGATAGTCACCTAGACAGGCTGCTTTTGCTATCATTGAAATTATAAATATACTGAAATTTCATACCTGAAACTCCAATTCTTCTGACATTACAGATCCTCTGCTGTCACTTAAACCAAATAACAGAACAGAGAGAAATTGGGACTATATTTATGAATAGCTGTTTTCATACTGTCCTTGAAAGGCCTTGTGGAAATCAAACTAACACTCAAAATGCAATCCTGCATAATCCAATCATGCTGTGTTGCTCAAGGCTAACAGTTCTGCATGTACGCGTCGAGGAAACACCAACATCTTTGCTTGTTTCCTGCCAGCGCTTTTGCTGGGACCCCTGAAAGCCACCATTCCCACCTTTCCTCTGGGCATTCAGTGACTGACAGTAGCAGTCAGTCATTCAGAAGTTACAGGCAGAGTCCTGGTAGCTTCTGTGTCTTGTTAATGAATCTGGATCATAAATACTGCCACTGCTGACAGATGTAATTACTCAGGGAAATCCACTTCACTGTACCCCTGTGTTTGCCTTGTAAGTATCATAAATGGGCTCATCTCAAAAACCTGACATTCAAGGGAAATACAACCCCGGTTGGAAAGAGATGTGAGAGCTGACAAGTGATGACAAATGTCAGTAGTTCAGCTACGCTGCTGACAGGTCCGCTCTTGTTAACATCAACAGTATTAGTAGAATGGTGAAATAACCTATTACTCGCATGCCAAGGTTTTGCTGTTAATAACTTCCCCTTCCCCTGCGACTCCCCTCACTCCTCTGCCAGCTACCCAGCAAGCACTGCTCCCATAGGGGCCTCTTGCATACAATATTTAATTTTTTTTCCACCCAAATAAAAAGGTTAGATAAAACATAAAATTTCTGAAGTTACCATGTTCTAAAAAAACCCCACATGTAAAGTTCTGTCAAATATCTAATTACAGAGGTAAATCTGTTTATTAGTGCACATATGAGAGATCTGTAGTTCCTATAGACTATACCTGAAGGATGGATTAAGGACACGTTCAATGAAAGAAGTTTCTCTATGTGTGAATTTGTAGCTTGCTAAACAGTCATAGTGATGGACCATGGGAAACTCCTGATCCCAAGACCTCACCCTTAAACCCCTTTGTCAGTGGCCTGGAATGATCACCTGATGGCTGTCAAAAGAATAGGTCCCCTGGATCGTGGCTCCCTCGTGTGCTGAGTCCTCCAGCCCCTGCCCCAAATGGTGGTGTTGCACCTCCTAAGTCTTAGACAGTGTGCTGCTGTGGCACAGTTCAGGGCCCATGGGTTGTCCATCCCCTTTTACAGCAGCGCACACTCTATGTAACCTGGAGCAAGCCAGCCTGCCTTCCGAGTAGGAGCACTTGGACATGCAGTAGATCTGCCCTGCTGCTGCTGCAGTGCAGGTGTGAATGGCTCTTGCCGCTTGGCTGCAGCTCCAGACAAAACTGAAGCGCGGGTAGCACAGCAGTGTTGTTCATCCCCTGTGATCCTGCTTATGAGGCCCAGACCCAAATACCCTCCAGGCAGCTAAAACAAGAGAGTCAGAATTTCTGACAACATTAGAGTCAATCAAATCTCATTTTTTCCTCAGGTATAGGTGTCTTACTTATGTCTCCTGGTAGGTGCTTCCTTGAGATTTTGGAGTTTACGGGTATCATTTTTCCTGAAGATAGGTACTTCTAGCCCATTTTTAAAAGTGAAGCTAGGGACATTCTTTTATTAAATAGATTTGATAGAGACTTTCCCGAGCTCTGGACAATAAATCTTTCAAGAGCTTAAAATTTAAAGCACATATGTTCTTCTGTGGGATGTAAAAGACTCTTCTTCATTTTAATCCAGAAATTGTATCTCTCATGAGAAAATTCTTTCTAAGTTGGACACCAGAAGCTTTGAATGGTGGGAAATTATTACTTCCTAACCTTCCATCATAAAGTTTTTCTATACTGGCAGGAAAATGCAATACCAAAAAAAAAAAAAAAAAA
>VYXH01007042.1:198616-211452 GCA_013397275.1 Burhinus bistriatus | reverse complement strand
CCCCCCCCCCCCCCCCCACACACTTTTTTAAGAATTACGAGGTTGAATGTACTTACCCTCCTTTTGCTAAGCAGGCAGTAAGCAGACAGCAACTCCCTGTGAAAGTTACAGTGTAATCCCTTTTAACACGATTACTTTATAACACTCGCAAATTAGGTGGTATTACTTTTTAATGTGTGAGTGGCTGTTGAGGGGTGGGTGGTGGTGGTATTTTTGATACTTTTTGGTTGTGTAAAGTAACAATGGTCTCTTGGGGTGTAACTGTATCACAGGGTGGTGGCTTGACCTTGGCTGGCCACCAGGTCCCCACAAAGCTGCTCTGCCATTCTGTCATTCTTCCTCCCCGCCACCCCTCCCTTGCTTTTAGTGGAAAAGGACCTTTTGCACATGCCTTGGATAAGAGCTGCAGTGCACGCCAGAAAGGCTTCACTGAAGCTGACCCCAAAACGAAATGGCGCACAGGCCTGTACGTCAAGCCAGGTGTCGCCAAATGAACCGTCCAATGAAGCAAAGTCTGTGAAGATGGAGAACAGGGAGGAGATTTTGTTACGCATTTGTACAACCCCCATGCAAACATGCGGTAGTAGAAGCAGAGAAACTGAAAACAGCTCAGAACTGGATAACAGGTTAAAAAGCCCCGAAAATGAACAAGCTATGAGGAAAAAACATGAAAAGCTGGATGGATTGATAGACTGAATCCAAAACAAAGGAAAGCACAAATATAATCAGAGAAAACCAATCCGCTGAGCTTAGCTATGTCAATACAGTCCCAGAATTTGGTATCTGTATTGTTCAGCAACTTGTACTCCAAACTAAGTAGGTGTTTCTCTCTTTCAATGAAGGCTCAGGCACATTGGCAGTGAAGAGGCAAGCATGCTTACTTGTTACTACAATATTTATTATACTATAAAGCAGTTCAAATTAAGCACTTGAAAACATGCCAGTTTAGATATTGTCTACCTACCCAAAAGAGAGAACGTACATGAATCACACATGAACTTCCATTATAGCAAAAACTTCCATTCTGTCAGATACAATGGGAAGGTGCAAATATCCACTTCCCCTCTGTTCTGCTGAGGTTGAGTGAAGCTGAAATCTCCCATAGTAAAATAAAAACAGGCTGGTGGGGTCTAAGTTTTCCACCTTTTCCCAAGGGATAATCTTTACTTCATGGCCAGACATCAACATTGCTCTTCTGAAATAGTATAAACTGACATGAAATTAAAAGGAAAAAAAAAAAAAAAAGTCCCACCAATGTCAGTACTACCTTATGAACTCTATGCATTTTTGAAGACAGTAGTATGCCTGAAAATTTTTTAAGACTTGTACTTAGATTTTTTAAAAATTATTTAGGATTTTCTCATTAGTTCAGTATAGAAACCTCAGATCTTTGTGGCCTCTGTTTTGTAGTAGGAAGACTCTATATAAACTACAGAAATAGTCCTGGAATCGAGGAGTAGAAATCAAGCATTTCTTTTCCCAAGTAAATACTGCAACTTTTAGGCTAAAGAATTATGCTCGGTTCTGTTCAAAAACAGCCTGACAGATCTTACTCTTTTTAGTTTTTTATATCTTTTTTACACACTGTAACAGCTTTCTTAGAATAGATGAGGAATAATTTTACTTAGATAAAAGTATAGTCTAGATATTGCCACACTCTTTTGGCAGAGACAGAAGGGAATCTCCCCAGGTTATGACAGGAACTGAACCCTGGTTACCCGTGGTCTAGATGAATGCTTCACTAAAAGTCAATTGAATAAAAGAGGCTACAATTCTGTTTTAAAATAAAGTGATCATGGCAACACTGCATAGTTCAGATCTGGATGTGAGTTTGTTGGTTTATTTTTTTCGTAGCTGTATTTTTTAAATGACAGAAGAATATATTTTTTGCAGGCTTGTTGGACTTAAACAGGAATAAAATGCCAAGATGCTCATCCTGTCCCTTTCTGGGAAATTTTGGTTACATAACAAGCTATTAATAGAATCACAGAACCACAGAAAGTTTAAAGTTGGAAGGGACCTTAAAGATCATAGAGTTCCAATCCCCTTACCATGGGCAAGGACACCTTCCACTAGACCAGATTGCTCAAAGCCCCATCCAACCTAGCCTTGAACACTTCCAGGGATGGGGCATCCACAACTTCTCTGGGCAACCTGTTCCAGTGCATCACCACCCTCACAGTGAAAAATTTCTTCCTGAGATCTAATCTAAATCTACCTTCTTCTAGTTTGAAGCCATTACCCCTCGGCCTATCACTACATGCCCTAATAAAAAGTCCCTCTCCAGATTTCTTGCAGGCCCCTTTCAGCAGTGGAAAGCTGCTCTAAGGTCTCCTTGGAGCCTTCTCTTCTCTGGGGTGAACAACCCCAACTCTCTCAGAGTGTCTTCATAGCAGAGGTGCTCTAACCCTCTGATCATCTTCATGACCCTCCTCTGGACCCGCTCCAACACGTCCGTGTCCTTCTTATACAAAAAATTAGGCTATTGACAGGCATTAGTAACTCCCATATTTAGATTCAATGAGCAAGAGTACTCAGGGTCACAACTGGGCTTTGGCTCTTAAAATCTTTACAAGTCAAAACCTCTGGATTTTAAAACTTCTTTTAAAGTATATTGGTAATGCCTAAAGGGATCAAAACTGCATACAGAATTTACTGCTTTAACTTTAGCTTTTCCCAGGCTTTTTTTTTTTTTTAAATTATTATTATTTACTTTTATTACTGTGTAATCCTATACCTTGAAAAGGGTGTGCATTTGAGTAGCTGAGTCCTTATTTGGGTCTGGCCTCCAGTCTTTGAAACCAGCGGATTAATACAGTAGTAACTTAAAACGTTTTGGATTTTAGCTCTGTGATCTTCAGCTACTGTTGTTTAACTCTGTGCTGCCGTATTTTGTCATTGTCATGTGCATTGAAAGTACGAGGCTTATTTGGCATTTGAGTAATTGAGATGTGTGCAGAGCAGTTCTTAGAAAATTTTAAATATATAATTTTTAAGTTATTATTCAATGTAGTCCCTTTGGTCAGCTTGGGTCAGCTGTCCCAGCTGTGTCACCTCCAAGATCTTGTCCACCACTAGGCCACTGGCCATTGGGGGAAGGGGGAGTGTTGGAGAGAGCCTTGATTTTGTGCAAGCACTGCTCAGCAGTAACCAAAACATTGGTGTGTTATCAACACTGTTCTGGCTACAAATACAAAGCACAGCACTATGAGGGCTGCTATGAAGTTAACTCCATCCCAGCCAGACCCAATACACGTAATCATGAAACTGAAAACCTAAATTGTTAAATATTTGTCCTAATGCATGATTAATTTATTAAAATGAGATATGACTTAGATAATTTATAACATATATATATAAGAAATGTTATGTGAATATGAAAGATTCTGTATTTATTTTGCTCACTGTTTCTCAGAATATATTTGTCGCCCACACCACTCCTAACTTGTTTAAGGGTCTACTGTAGTTTTGCAATCTCTTTGAAAAGTGTCTTTAAATAAATAATCATATTTTAGTTCTTTTTTTTGGTGGGGTCTTGTTTCTCAAACTTTTCTGACAGCTATCAAATACCTTATAAGTAAGAAACAACAAATGTGTTTTCCTAGCTCTGTTATTCACAATAAATGGAGACCTTTGTAGGATACGCTCTATAAAAAGTTAAATAAGATTTTATATAAAAAATTTCATTCTTATTTGTCAAAATGCTTTTAAAATGTGCTAATAAAAAATCATTTGTTCAAAAGAAGTTGTTGAAATTATAGTGCAGAAAGGTGAAATGACATAAATACTGAAACAAAGTTGCTTCCTCTATGCTGTTATCAAAGATATGGCCTACATGAACCATGATTAATACCAAATATAACATGGATTTCTAGTAAAAAAGATACTAAGATTAGGATCTACCTTTGACTGATGTAATTCAAGAGGGCTTCTTTTGTCTTTAATCTGGATATATTCTTAACAAGATGTGAGTTCTCTGATATTGCTTGAAATGACGAAAAGTACAGTTCTGGTCTTCCTAATGATCATCTACATGGAAATTCGAGCAAATACATAATTGAAAAGATGACCCGGTGCCTGGATATCTGTTTCTTAAGTATTAGGAGTACATTTCATTTAAAGGTAAGTACTTCCTTCAGAACACTATTAATTATATAACTTTACTCAAATACTTCACACATTCCATCTTCATAAAATCCAGCAAAGGCAAGCAGTGCTGTAGGAAAATATTTCCTTCTTTTTGGCTTCTTTTGTAGGTAAAGTGTGAGTTAAAGCATGGGCTTGAGAGATGAATCAAGATTCCTGTACATTATGTTTCTTGATTTGCCACTCTGCATTGCTGCTTGTAGAAGAGGCACACCTGCCATCCTAAAGAGTATATACATTTGACCCATACTGTAAAAGTCATTGAACCCTTTTTCTGTGAGTGTAGAACTCCCACAATACCTACGTACCTCTCCATATATTTTGTGGTGCCATTGCAAAGGATGTTGGTATAGCTTATGGACATGAAGTAGGTTCAACCTGTTAAACTTTTACATGCAAAGTGTGGAACTATTTTAAAAAGAAAAAAGAAAAAAAGAAAAACAGTACAAGTATAGTACAGTGTAACTGAAAGTGTAAGAAATTAAACTTTCTGACACTGACAGCCAAAGAGCATCTTGAGTGTCAGAAACCCTAAAAGCTACATATCTAGTCAGAAATTGTTTTTAAAATGTGTAAGCAACAATCCAAACATATCACAAAAAAATGAACTTCACAGAGCTAAGTAAATGTAAATAGACTATTTTTCTAGTTACTTTCAATCAAATAAAATAATTTTATTCTCAAATCATAGCTGTTAGTCTGTTGTGTAAATAGACATAAAGATAACGCACTTAGCATTTTGAAATTATGTATAAAAACAGCCTAATGGAAAATAGTTAATTTATTAAAGATCTTCTGAACAAGGAAATGTCAACAATTTTTACATCCATAAGGAAAAACATTTATATTCCTATAATCCATCCTGAAAGTGATATAGTATTTTAAACAAACTATATTGAAGAGTTTTTAGTGGAATATTGAGCAGTTTCTTGACTGAATTAAATCCATACAGCTCTATTAATGCCAGAGGTGCATCAATTTATACATTTCAGTGAATATATGCTAATTTATACCGGCTGAGAATCAGACCTTTAAAAGACTGCAAATTTGTATAAAGGTTTATTCATAATCCTGGATAATAGGAGGGGATGTTTGGTAGGATTATTTCAGTCATTTTAAAGAGGCAATTAAGCCAAACATATAGACTTTTTAAATGTCTTTCAACAGAGGTTTTTCTATTTTTAAATGACCTTTTTTGTTGTGAGAAGAGATTTATTTACCAATAAATTCACCTCACAAAGAACAATTTAGCTGCTTCCTTATGGGTAAAAAGAGTCCAGCACGCAAGTAAACCACAATCCAAGTTTCCTATGTACCTATTTATACATTTAGGTCATTGAATCTAAGGTTACTAAGATTTAAAAAAGATCTTAATCACCATTAATATATAAATTAAATAAGATCTAAGTTCCTATTAATACGACATAAAACCCATTTAACCCTTGCATTTCTCCACAGTTACTCTTCTATCATGTAAAAGTTCTAGCTGCCTTACAGAAAGTTGCTCACTCTATACATCAGAAAGCATCTTCAGCTGTTTTAGGTCACCTAAAACTTAAAGTGAAAGAAAATTAACCAGGAAAGAAAAAAAAACCAGTGTCCTTTCTCATAGTCCTTAGTCCTTTCAAGTAGAATATGAAAGATCTGATTTTATGTACCTGCTACCATTCTGTTCTCAACAGAGCATTTTGGGCTCAGAGTTCTCATTTTCAGCAGTAGCTTCCTAATGCTAAGAATTTTGAGAAATTTGATTGCTATTCTGCATATGACAAAATTAGACATGAGCTACTTAATTATCTTACCTAAGATCATAAATTCATATCTGAGTATCTCAAATGGAACAATGAAGTTAAGGTTTCCGCAGATTTTGGCCAGAAAGACAGTGGTAGATTAACTATAATCTGAGTTTTAGTGAGTTTCATTTAGAATACTCATTTAGAATACTTATAACAGTGCCTGCTCTAAGAACTGTTCAAAGGGTTCCTGAAACAGTGCAGTCTATTTTCTGTCTTTAATATGCAATTACTAAACTACATAGTCATAAGTGTTCCTATGCTCTTTTTGGACTAATATTAAAATTTTTCTTTCTGTCATGTGCCAGAATTAATATAGGCAGAGAATGAAAGAATAATTTAGGTTGGAAGGGACCTTTGCAGGCAATCTGGTTTTACCTCCTACTTAAAGCAATGTTAACTTCAAAGTTACATTAGGTTGCTCAGTGCTTTGTGCAGCTGAGTTTTGAATATCTTAAAGGCTGGGGATTCCACATCCTCTTTCAGGAACCTGTTTCAGTATTTGACCACTCTTATTGTGAAGATTTTTTTTCCTTATATTTAATCAGAATTTTCCTTGCAGCAAGCTGTTGTCTTTTTCACTTTGCATCACTGGGGAGAGTTTGGCTCTGACTTCTCTCTGACCTCCCATTCAGTAGCGGAAGACAGCAGTAAGATTCCCCCAAATCTTTTCTTCTTCAGACTATACAAACCCAGCTCTCTTAATTTCTCCTTACCTACACCTGTCCCTTGACAATCTTGATAGCTCTCTGCTGAATTAGCTCATCTTTCTTGTCCTAGGGACCTAAAACACAAGACTTCAGATAGGGATTCATAAAGGTTAATAGAGAATAACCACTTCCTCAGCCTTCTAGCAATACTCTTACAAATGCAGCCCAGAGTATGATTAGCCTTCATTATCACAAGTGCATAAAATTGACTCACAGGCAACTTGTTGTCTCTGTAGAGTCCAAAGTCTTTTTTCTGAAAGGTTTCTTTCTGGCAAGTTTGAGGCACCCAGCCTATATATGCCTTGGTTTTTTGTATTTGCCTTTATTGATAACCACAAGGTTTCTGTCATCCTATTTCTCCAGCTTTTTGAGGTCCCCTTTCATGATAGTCCTGACCTCCAACAGATCATCTGTACACTGAGTGTGTCCCATCATCCTTGTCTGTAATGGCAGTATTGTTTCCAGTATCAACCCTTAAGAAATGCCTTTCATTGATGGCTGCAGGTTGGACTTTGTGCCCAATGGTCCAAGCCACTATTCAACATTCCTTTCAATCTACCCATCTAGTCAATAACTCATCAATTACGCTAAAAGAGTACTATGGGAGACCACAGTGAAAGCCTTGCTAGAGTTGAAGTAAATAGCATGGGTCCTCTCCTGTTATTCACAAAGTCAGTCGTTCCACCATAGAAGCCAACTGTGTTGGCTATACACATTGGTAAATTAATGTTGAGTATTCCCTGTCACTTCTTGCCCTCCATATGTCTGGACATGGCTTCCAGAAGCATTTGCTCCATTACATCCCTGGGCATTGTGGTTAGCCTGACCTGCTTTTAATTCCATGCATCCTCCTTCTTGAAGAGAGGTGTGACATTTGAACTCCTTAAGTAATGAGGGAAATCCCTGACTGTCAAACCTTTCAGAGGTGGTATAGACCAGCTTCATAAAGACATTAGCCAGCTATTCTATATGCAACTCATCATCCCCAATCTGCTTAAGTGGTCCCCAGATTGATCCTTCTGGTTGTGCAGACAAGCTTTTATCACATAACATAACATAACAATGTGATCTCCAGAATGTGTCCACCAAAATCTCACCTTCACCACTAACCTAATCTCTGATCCTGACCCATAAATTCTCGCCCACCCCTTAAGAATATAAATGTACACTCAAGCTACTCCTTCATGTAGGATATAAGCCTTTTATTTGTCTCTCCTCTCTGTTATGCTTTCTGAAGAGCTTGAATCCAGCCAGCCAGCTAGCATTTTAATCATTGAAGCCATTCCACCATGTTTCTCATTGTAGTCACATTGTGATTCTATGATTGGGCACAGCCTTTTAATTCTTTCTTTTTCTTATGTTCCATATGTTCATGTACACAGACAGGAGATAGGACTTTAGTTGTGCCATTTACCCTGGGGACAGAATATTACACTGTCTCACTTGCCGTCCCCTCCACCCTGGCCCTTAGGTCCCTGTAGTGATAATATTTAGTTGCAATAGGAGAAATAGCGGATGTTACTACCACACTGTATTTCAAAACAGCTGTTGACTTTCTAGAATTGCCTTTAATATCAATTTGGTCAGAGGCATTGAAACAAGTATTTTTGGATGCATATTTCATTCATGGTCCAATAGTATTAAAAGAGGGGCAGGTATTTCATTAACTCTTTTCTACTTGAGTAAGTTTCAGAAAAGAAGTTGTAAAAGTACACCTTTTCATATTTAGACGAAAGATTGTAAGCATGTATCTTTAAGAGAGGTTCTGGGTCCATAGATTCTCTGTGGTCAGAAGTACTTTCTTACAACCTTGAGTTAAACAAGTGATTTAAAATGCAACTCTGACCTCAACGTTTGTAATTACCTAGCAGTACGTAACTGCATGATAATGGGCAGCTCTTGTTAAGCATTCAGTCTGTTTTGGTCTTAATTCTGAAGCACCAATCATTCTCACACATTGAAGAGAGAAAAAAATATTTCATACTCAATATCTGTCTGTGTTTCAGCAGCTGGCCAGCATTACAATCAGGTTATTTTGGTTTTGTTTTCTTCTGGACATGTGCTTGAATTTCACTTGTATTTCTAATATGTTTCTTAACATTGACACTGAATTTCACAACAGAAGCAGCCTGGAGCGCACAGCAGGAGAAATGCAGGAAACGCAAACAGCATATCAGAGCTGCTTGGTAAAGGGGTTTTTTTTGATTCTCAGTATCATATAAGCATTAGTACTTCATAGTAAAGCTCAGAAAGCCAAACACGTACACAGAATACAACTGTCAAAGTCCTGAAACTAAATTTCTGTATGCTCCTCACTGTTAAGGAAACTGAATCTGACAGTCCTCAGGGCTTTGGGAATTCCTCCTTCCCAGTCTGCTACAGCCCTATTAGGTGCACTCTCAGACGCCAGAGGAACCCATCCTGGTAGTTGTAGCTGCTACTGTTTCCTTCAGTAGATCCAGCTAGTAGATAGGTGTTCCCAAAAGACACATGTGCATGTGTGTGCACACAGAAGCACACGTGCGCACACACACACGTGCAGACACAGAGACCAACACAGGCCAGTGCCTTTAATGACAGCAGCACTCACATGAATATGGACAGCACTGAATTCTGTTCCTCCTCTCCAGCTGATCAGGACTGAAGTTTTTTGTCGATAAACAGACATTCCTACTTCCTAACTCACAGTCATCCCTGCACTGACAGATCTCTTGAGTATTAGCACAGGCTTTAAGTTCACCTAATATCCATGCCTGGTTCCTAGCTCCTCAACTCATTCACTAACTCAGAACCTGTGTCTTTCCACAGCTCCTCCTACGCACTGGATAGTCCAGCCTGAAGTTTACTAGCAGAACGTACGCTCAGACACACACACAACATAGGGGCTTATCCAGCAGCTGGTCACAGATAGAGACCTCAGTCTCTCCGATTGCTGACTCCTATATCCATATCTGGACTGAAGTTCACTAGCAGTTCCCACACAGGATCTCAAAGTAGAGAGTGCACTCACACAGAAAATAGTGAGGAACAAAGTTTAATAAGAAGGTTGGACAGACTAATATCATCAGGTACAGGGCTCAGCAGAAAAGCAAAATGACTGAGTCCTTTTTAAACACTGTCAGCCACTGGTATCTTCCTGCCTCTCCACTTTCCCATATTTGTTCCTCTCTCATCTACATTGATCTCTCCCTTTCTCTTTCCAACTAAGTAGTTCACACCTAAGTGTTCCCTTTTAGTCCCGGGTCTGCTGCATCTGTATCCAAATTAGGTATTTCTGATAGAGTTACTGAAACACTGCTAGCCTTGCAGTCTCAGTCCCCAGCAGGTCCTCAGTGTTCCCCTCCAGTTATCTAAGAGGTGTGTCCGTCTCTCACATAACTTTCCTTAACCACATGCAAAATCCTGCCATTTCTCATGGTGCCATCTAAAACTTTTGTCAGGTTATTACTTTCTTATTTGTTCTGTTCAGCAGTTTCTCATGCTAAGCTCATGTTCTCATGTTTTTTATGTTCTGTTCAGTTAGCTAAAAATCAGGTCAGGGCCTAGTCACCTGCCTGCATGCCTTAACACCAGTATTTATACGTATAAATTTATGTGTGTGTGTGTGTTTATTTTGCTTTAATCATCCTGTTGTGGGGGAAACATGAAAAACTTTGATGTGTATTGATATTATACAAGAACAGACATGCCAAATCTACTAAGCACATGCTAAAGTAAGGTGTACACTTTCAACATAAAAGAAATAGGTGTTCCCAGTAATATATACTGCAAGACTTCACTTGCTTCTCTTTCCCCATATGTATGGTGAAATTCTGATCATAATGAAAAGGTAAGAATGACTGAATATTCTTTGATGTAAGCACAATCAGAATTCATTTTTTATACAGAAAAAAAAGTACAAAAACTAGCCATCTTACGTAAATAAAGGGTCAAGTGATTCTGACTTGAAGCATTACAAAATAATGTTTCTGCTCCTAATATACTACTTAGGAACATTGTCCAGAGGAAAGATGCAAAGCCTGCATAAAGATAGTTTTCCGGAGAACTTGATATAATAATTGTCTCAGTCCTATGTCAACACCATTCCCACTTAAACTCATTCTGAAGGCAGGGAAAGACAGACAAAAACAGTTTTGTTGAGCTCAAGTCATGAATTTGCACATTTTCAGTGGCCAACCAAGTCTATTATCAAGGAAGAGAAAGACAGTTGTATCCCAGTTGCAAGTTCAACATTAGGCATGGAGGGCTGTTACCTAAGTGAGAAGGTAAGTCAGAAGATGCTTTTTGGTGGACAAGGTTTTCTCTTCTTCCACTGCTGTCATGATTGCACAGATATAGTAGATGTAAGAAGCCAACCCAGGAGCAATAAGGGGTGAGAAAAAGGTGGAAACAGTTCTTAGCTCCCTTTTCTGTAGGAGACAGTATCAGCTGTTATTTAGTTACTCGTAGAAGCAAAGGGATTGCTTTAGGGGAAATTTGCTGACTCCCTGGAGACTGGTCTGTGAGTGACAGTCCAAAACAGCTAAATGGCAGCAGTGAAGAAGTTTAATTGTCAGTTCGTATGAATGGTGCTTGGCAGGCACATGATTCTATAAAAATGGGTACACAATTATGGTACGCAAAATCTTACCCTGAAAGCAAAGAATAATCATACTTTTTTTTTCATGATCTTATTTTGTTAATAATGAGCTATGTAAGGTCAGCCCTGTTTTATGCAACAGTGGAGACCACAGTTTATGACTGTTTTATCAAGGCTGAACCTTCATGCACTTGTGATTCTGTGGCCATCTAAAAATAAAACAAGTAAATGATTTATAGGACATAGCCATATAGTTCCTATATAATCAATTCAGTAGAGCAAGGAAATTAATTATTTTCCTTCCCCCATGCAAAATAAAACTAAATATTAATCAGTACATAAATTGGTTTTAACAATTATTTCATCACGCTCTATAAACAGACAATATGAAACCTCCTTTAGACGTAAAGTTGATTTTGTAAGAACCATTGCAAAAATAAGCATCAATCTTTTGAATTTTATGAGTTGCTGTTGTTCATAAGTCAGCAAGGCCTTTCTGTATTCAGCTGTATTGGATTTTTTCATTAAACCCTTCAGACCATCCCTATTGGGCTTTTGTTTTGATATGATACAAACAATTCTGCATGTGTTCTCTCAAACTTGTTTTTTTTTTTAAATCTTTTTACTTGTTTCATTTATTCATGTACTATAAACATTTGAGCATCCATGAAAAATAAAATGAAACAAATTGTCTATGGTGATAATCCTGTAATTGCCACTTTGGATGGAAAGATTTCTTTGTGTGATATATTTGTCAGTGAGGAAGTAAAACTGATTTTGTCTTTTTAGTTTACAGGAGCTGAAAGAATAGTTTGTATCACCCCCATTTACAGGGCTTCGTAATTGTTGTAGCTAACTATGGAATGAATATTTTTTTTGTAGTTGTTGAGCACGTTTTTATTTGAGAGCAATACAGAACATTTGTGTAGGAGATCACTTATTTCTAAAGCACAATTTCAACATTAAGAAACTTTGAACCATCTTCAGAATTTCAAAGTTCTTAATGGAAAGTGAATGCCTCACAAGGTCCTTCTACATTGACTGTAAATAATATGAGGGAAAAGTCAGAAATATTAATCTAAATTGTGTTATCATGCTGTAATTTTCCACTAATGGATAAAAAGATTGTATTATTTATCACATAACTGCTTACTGTTAATATAAGGATAAGTATTTTATATTAGATCTTTAAAAATGTAGAGCTATTTTTAATTTTGATTTTAACAATGAAAATTACTTTTAACATACCTTTATTCCAATTAATAAAATGAATATACCTATTTTGAGCCAATAATAATTTGTTGATATATCCAAAGTAAATGAATGATAATTTACAATTTACATTACTTAGTTTAATTACTTCCTGATTTGGACCACAGGGTAAAAGAGAATTAAACGAATTTTAGTTCTATCCTATAAAATTCCAATAACCCTTATTCTGACAAAAAGCTTATGGCACTTGTAAGAAATACACACATTGATGAATATGGCCCACCCCACAAGATCAAAAGCTACTTATAGATTAAGTAGCTATGTATGAATCAACATAGACACATGAGCAGACTTACCAGATGGACTAAGCATAAAAGCAGCATAATACAATTTAAT
>VYXH01007042.1:140114-198576 GCA_013397275.1 Burhinus bistriatus | reverse complement strand
AAAAAAAAAAAGGCAAAAGACAACCCTGGTCTGCAGAGAACTTACGTAGTGCAGTTACAGTCCCTGTACTCAACTTGTGTTGATATTTAGCCATGAACACCAGGGTTAGACTTATGCTGGAGTTAGAATTTGAAGACTTGGAGATTCTTCAGTCCCTTCCCAGAACGTGATTCTTTATTTCTTTTTTTTTTCCAAGTTGTATCGTATTTATTGATATATAATGATATGCATTTGTTTCTGAATTAAAATTTTCTTTTTATGTGTGTGTGTTTAAATGTAGGACAAATTTACCAGTTAATCTGCCTGGAGAAAAAAAAATTAAAAAAAAAAAAGGGGGGGAAGAAATAATTTGGGGCAACTGAAGAAGAATAAATGACAGCAGTGCTTGTCTCCAGTCCCTTAGATCAGCAGCCTGAGGACTCAGTAGATTATGGAAAAATCTCAATTCTGTTCTCTGTCAAAGGGATTTAAACCAGTATCTCAAGTTTTGGGGAGTCTAGATAAACTACACAGTGCAAAAAGTAGTAACTTCTTTTCTCTTCTTGCAGTTGAACCTATTTCACTTCAGAAATACTCCAATACTCCGTTCAGAGGATGTTTCTCTTTGGTTTGGTGGGCAGAATATTAATACAGAAAACAAAAGGAGAATGGTTGCTTTACAATCCCATCTAAAGCCAATTTTTTATTATTTGTATAAAGTGGAAGAGCTCCAGCAATAGTGCTTATGCCAAACTAAGTTTGTACTGATGTCTATGGTATCAAATTTCTAGCTTAACTGTGTAACTTACATCAAGGGTCTGTTATGTACATTTTCATCTATTCAACACTAAATATTCTCAACCACTCTCATCCCAAAATAAGTAAAAAATTAAAAAAAAAAAATTAAAAAATCAGTGTTTTTTTAAATAATTAGTTTAGGTCCTAAATTTCATACCAACCTATTTAAACTGCTTGAATTCACACTGTGACATTTTGCATTGCCTTCAAAGGCATTTTAAAAGAATCTATGCTTGCTCTTTCCTTTTTAACATCTACATTTTCTTTGAAGTATATTTGCTGAGTCTACATGCTTGTCATAGCTGAAGAATATTTAATATTTAAATCTTACTTGATGAGTAAGATCTTTACCTTTTGCTGATATAGTACAACTGTTGTGCAGATTCAGGAAACAGGGTCTTTCACCTGCTTCTATCATGATAGTAAAACTATGTGAGATGGTGTAAAAAAAAAATAGCAACAATTAATATTGCTATAATTAAAACAGATTGAAGAAAGACAGTCTTGAGGAAAATACTCATCCATCATTACTTTACATCTTACTGACAGATTACCTTACACTGCCTAGCTTTGTTTGCAGGATGTCCTTATATTTTTTCTATTTGAATATAAAAAACAGCACAAAAGAAAGTGTATCTACATTTATGCATGTACATGTATACACACACATGTGTATACTGCTATACACTGTTTTCCTCAAAAGTCCTGATGCAAGAAAGGTGAAAACGTAATTAATTTTCTTCAGAAATGTCTCCCATAAATAAAAGCATCTGACTATTTTAGTGTGAGAATTCCATTGTTTGATCACATCTTGATTGTTCCTTGTCATAAATTTCCATTATTAATATATTTACTGGAGAAACATAATTGCTCCTTTGGAGTCACATATTTGCAAGCACAAGTTCCATTCCTTAGACCTTGCTCTCTGACCTTGTTTCATCCTTCTTAATTCTAGCCACTTGTTCAAAACACATAATTTAGGATCCTATTCATCATGAACACTCTGTAGTTAGTTGAAAGTAAAAAAAGGAGCCTTTAAAAAGCAATTCAGTCTTAGATATATCAACATCTGAAGAGGACTATGTCTTTCTACTTATTAGGGAGGAAGTCCAGGTAATCATATTCCTGTTCTGTGACTATCAGCTAGATGCTTGTTGCTAGATGGAAACACCTTTTTTATATATATACTTCAGCCAAATTATCTTTTATCAGCCAAATACCTTTCATGCTCCACTAATTATGGCACCATAAACATAGCAACTACTCTTTATATTTGGCTTCCAAAAGAGAAAAACACCATATTCCTATTTTACAGAAATAAACAACCATTGTAGATTAAATGCTTTTCCCAAGATAAGAGTGAACACAAATCAGAACTTCAGTGCATGTTTTTACATGTTAATTGGAGGGTGGGAAAAAAGAAAAAAATCAAATTGATCAGTATATATATGTACAGTATTCTTCACCTGTTTTATTTGTCTTACTTAAATCTGTCTAAAAACTGTAAAGTAGTTGTCAAGTTGTTTTCCACTATGGAAATACCTATTTTCTTCCTATGATAATAGAGGGAATTTTGCTGGATGAATTATACTAGATGCCTAACTTGTATATGGCTGAAGTAAAATGAGAATAACATCTCCTCTGACTAATTCATAGCTTTCTTACAGTTGCACATGCTGAAAATTTTTTGGTTTTGAAAGCAGAATACTAAGGATCACACTCTCTAATTTTAGAAATCTTAAGGACAGACATCTGAAGCTGAGGTAGTTATGAGAGGAACCGTTTGCATGATTTGGAAATAAATACTGGGGAATAAACCACAACAACCTCGTATACATATCAAATTCTATTAAATGCACTGATTAGATTCCCATCGTAAAATATGAATTAAGATGACTAGCTCATATACATTAATCTTCCTCTAGAGAAAGAGGCAGACAGGTGAGGCAAATCCTATCCTGAATGTTTATATTAAGTTAGTATAAGAATATTTGGAAGTGAAGAAAATCAGTGAAGCAGAATACCAGATCAAGTAACCACAGTCCTGAGCATATCCGTCTCAAGCAATTAAGCGTAGGATTCAACTCTGTCTTAGATGTAAAAAATTTAGATGTCTAAATCTGATTGAACATGCTAGACTGCCTTTGCAGTCAAAGGCAAAAAACAGACACTTCCAGAGATTGGTTCATCTAATTTATGTCACCTTCTCACAAAACAAGATCAATCACCTAGGGGAGGTGCTTATTTTTCTATATTAAAAAAAAAACCCAAGACTAAGGTGACCTACTCAGGCTTAGCCATCTAATGTGCAGACACTCAGGTTAGAGCAGATTAATCCCACCCATAACCCTGAGAGATAAATGTAAAGAAATATCTGGTATCCCCATTACAAAACTTGTCCATATAATTATGAATGGGTATTTAATGGGAACTCTGGGAGATAATCAACAGAATAAGGACATCCTGATAACAGCCACAGGCCTCTGTTATATCTCTGGTACTCCTTACCTCTGATTCAGCCCCTCCAATATACATCTCATCCCTCCATTTTCCTAGTGAATAGATCCTGTCTTGATATCCACAGCTAGCAATTGCCCTGGATGAGTCCCCTGTAGAAGAATCTCAGATCCAGCTGTTCAAGTAGTTAGTCAATAGGACCCCCTGGGAAACTACCCTCAGGGACAAGGGGGCAAAACAGAGCTGGCAGATCTTTAAGGACCCTTTCTATAAAGTGCAAGAGCTCTCAGTCCTCAGGTGTAAGAAGTCAGCAAAAGAAAGCAAGAGACCAGCATGACTCAGTCGAGACCTGCTGGTCAAACTAAAGGGCAAGAAAGAGATGCACAGGCAGTGTAAGCAGGGACAGGTATCCTGGGAAGAATATAGGGACACTGCCTGGTTGTGTAGGGATGGGGTGAAGAAGGCCAAGATGCAGCTGAAGCTGAACTTGGCAAAGGACACAATGAATAATAAGAAGGGCTTCTATAGGTATTTCAGCCAGAAAAGGAAGGTGAAAGGAAGTGTACCCCCTCCTCAATGAGAAAGACTGGCAAACTGTGAACAACAGATGAGGAGAAGGTTGAGGTACTCAACAAATTTTTTGCGTCAGTCTTCACTGGCAACAACTCTCCCCACACTTGTCGTGGTTTGGGCCAAACTGGCCAATGAAAATGAACAACAGATGGTCTCCCCCATCTCTCTCTCCAAGGAGAGGAGGCAGAGAGACAAAGAGACATGAGTTTAGAAGGAACTAAACTACTTTAATGAAAATATTAATAAATTAATAAAATAATAAAAAAAGAAAAGAATTAAATATGTACAATATATACAAAACCGTATCAAGCTCCCAGGATGACAATGGTGTCATCAGCAGGCACTGGGAAAGTCCCAGACTGGACTCAGTGATGGATGGGAACTGGATCCCAGATCTGGATTCAGGAATGCATGGACTAGGATCAAAGGCAGATGAACAGAGTCCTCCTTGGACACCAGCCATTGAAGGAAGAGAGTTGACCCTTTTATCTCTCAGCTATTATACAGAGCATGGGGCAGATGGGATGGAATATCTTGTTGGTCAATTTTGGGTCCCCTCTCCTGTCAGCTGTTCCCCGCAGGTGTGACCCCTTTTTGTTTTTTTCACTTCTGATCCTCTAATGAGGCACAAAACAAAGTTAGCTGATCTTGGTTGTTGTAGCAGTAAGGGTAAGCAAAAGCCTCTCTGCATACCATCCCTTTGCATAAATTACAACTACTCAGGTCTTACCACTCTGAAAGCAAACTATTTCTGCACAATATGCTTTTAATTTCAGAAAGTTCAGTTAGTTAGAAGAGACTTAGCTGCAAAGCAAAATTACAAAACAGAAAATGGGTTCTGTTTTACCTCAAGTCAGGACAACACCTCTTGAGTGGATGGACCACAAGATGGAGACTGGGGGGAGCAAAGCCCCTCCCATTGTAAGAGTAGATCAGGTTCGACACCACCTGAGGAATCCAAACATACAAAAGCCTATGGGACCTGAGAAGATGCGTCCCAGAGTCCTGAAGGAATTGGTTGATGTAGTTGCCAATGATATTTGAAAAGTAATGGCAGTCAGGTGAAGTCCCTTGTGACTGGAAAAAAGGAAACATTGAACCTATTTTTCAAAAGGGTGGAAAGGAGGACCCTGGAGATTATCGACCTGCCAGCCTCACCTCTGTGCCTGGGAAGATCATGGAACAGATAGTCCTAGAAGCTATGCTAAGGCACATGGAGGACAGGGAGGTGATTCAAGACAGCCAGTATGGCTTCACCAAGGGCAAGTCCTGCCTGACCAACCTAGTGGCTTTCTATGGTGGAATGACTACATCAGTGGACATGGGAAAAGTTACAGATGTCACGTCTCGGGACTTCTGTAAGGCCTTTGACACGGTCCCCCACAACATCCTTCTCTCTAAATTGGAGAGAGAGGCATTTTAGAAATAGACTATTCACTAGGTAAGGAACTGGCTGATGGTTGCATCCAGAGGGTAGTGGTCAACACAGCAATATCCAGATGGAGATCAGTGACGAGTGGTGTCCCTCAGGGGTCTGTATTGGGACCAGTACTGTTTAGTATCTTCATCAGTGAAATAGACAGTGGGATTGAATGCACCCTCAGCAAGTTTGCAGATGACACCAAGTTAGGTGGGAGTGTTGACCTGCTTGAGGGTAGGATGGCTCAACAGAGGGATCTGGACAGGCTGGATCGATAGGCTGAGGACAATTGTATAAGGTTCAACAAGGCCAAGTGCCGGGTCCTGCACGTGGGTCACAACAACACCATGCAGTGCTACAGGCTTAGCAAAGAGTGGCTGGAAAGCTGCCTGGTGGAAAAGGACCTGGGGGTGTTGGTTGACAGCAGGCTGAATATGAGCCAGCAGTGT
Source organism: Burhinus bistriatus (assembly GCA_013397275.1). NCBI lineage: Eukaryota > Metazoa > Chordata > Aves > Charadriiformes > Burhinidae > Burhinus > Burhinus bistriatus. The sequence goes on along the minus strand of VYXH01007042.1, from coordinate 192,900 downwards.
GCCCAGGTGGCCAAGAAGGCCAACAGCATCCTGGCTTGTATCAGGAATAGTGTGGCCAGCAGGACTAAGGAAATGATCGTCCCCCTGTACTCAGCACTGGTGAGGCCCCACCTTGAATACTGTGTTCAGTTTTGGGTCCTTCACTACAAGAAAGACATTGAGGTGCTGGAGCATGTCCAGAGAAGGGCAACAAAGCTGTTGAAGAGCCTAGAGCACAAGTCTTACGAGGAGCAGCTGAGCAAACTGGGGTTGTTTAGCCTGGAGAAAAGGAGGCTGCGGGGAGACCTTATCACTCTCTATAGCTACCTGAAAGGAGGTTGTAGCAAGGTGGGGGTCTGTCTCTTCTCCCAAGTAACAGCTGATAGGATGAGAGTAAATGGTCTCAAATTGCGCCGGGAGAAGTTTAGATTGGGTATTAGGAAAAATTTCTTCACGGAAAGGGTTATCAAACATTGGATCATGCTGCCCAGGGAAGTGGTGGAATCACCATCCCTGGAGGTATTAAAAGCTGGGTAGACGTGCTGCTGAGGGACACGATTTAGTGGTTCTTTTGGCAGTGTTAGGTTTATGATTGGACTTGATGATCTTAAAGGTCTCTTCCAACCTCGGTGATTCTATGATTCTAAATACTCAATGAGGTGAGAAAAGAAGACAGACCTTGAATCTTCTCAGCAATGTGCCACAACAGGACAAGAACAATAAGAACCTATTGAAATACAGAACATTCTCTAAACATAAGAGATCCCTTACTGTAATGGTGATCAAATGCTGGAACAGGTTGCCAAAAAAAGCTGTAGGTCTCCATCCTTGGAGACAGTCAAAATTTTAGTGGAAATGACCATGAGCAATTTGCTTCAGTTGGCCCAGCTCTGAGCAGAGATGTTAAACAAGGGGAGGTCCATAGGTCCCTTCCAACCTCAACAACTGATTCTGTGAAAATATATTTTCAAGAAAAGTAGCTTTTCACCAATTTTCTAATTATCTATGTTAGATTTTAAAAAAAAATAAATCAAAATTACTTGAGGAATGTTTTATCAAGCATTTGTCAGCCTATGGACTGGTCACTGCACTACTTACCCTGGTTATTACTTAACAAACTTTGTTTGTGTAATAATACACAAAAGCCTATTTGGTATTTACAGGTTGCCATCGGTTCACTAAGATGTGCTTTTTTTCCTTTCTTCAAGCAAATAAGGGCATTCTTACAGACAAAGAAACAGTATCTGGGGCCATACAACTGCTTTTGGAATGAATGTAAATGTTTGCAAGCATTTGGAATTATTTTCATTCTATAACCATTTCAGGACATAAATCTTTCTACATTCAATCTTAGAAAAATTGCAGTTATAGCCTTTGAGTATTTCCAGTGAAATTTTGTCTTTATTCAAATAGACAGACTTTATTTTTTTCAATAATCAGTCAGCTCTATTGCTGAGTTACTAAATGACTGATTTGTTTTCTTTTTGTAATTAAAACTGAATTTGAAATATTTAGAGTTGAAATTTTGCATCTCTTAATTGTTTTGAAATTATCTTGATAGAACGGGTTGGTTTTATTTGAGACAGGTATCTGACCCAGCTCCAGTAAATAAATCTCACACAGAAAAAGTTCACAAGCAACATATCAAAAGAAAAGCACCACATGAAATGGGACATCTTGCAGAGTTGTTCTTGTTAAGTGACAGTCAAATTAACAATTACTGACAATTTAGCAGTTATTGAGCCCCGAATTTAAAGGTCACTACCCGTTATTTTAAAATCACTGTCTTAGAAATAGTTTTTGTTACAAATTAGAGACATAAAAAGAAACAGAAACTTACAGCTCACTAAAGGGCAGTCTGTGATGTATCTTTTTATCAAATGTGTGGTCAATTATCATAGCAGAGTTGGTTCTCAGAACAGTCTGTGTTTATACACAGTGGGACTAAGATTGGATTAGTCACCATGGCTACTAATAGTGCTGTTCTTTCAGGACAGACGAGGTCATCATATTGTGATCCTGGTGTCAGTAGGTGACCATGCTGATTTTATTTATTTTTTTCTGTGTAGTTCATGTTCCCAAGTGAACTAGCATTACCACTGTGTATAATCCTACATCCTTCTATCGTTCCCAGCAGATGTGCTCCTAGAAGAGTTTCTCTCCACCTGCAGAAGCTCTCTGTTTCTCAGTAGGCACAACCCAGCAGGAGATAGATGATAGGGTAAGTGTGGATGAATAAACACTGTTGATGTTCACTTGTGGTGATAAAATGGAACCCCCCCAAAAAACCCCTTGTTCGTAGATAGAACCTGACTGTACTGAAACTCGATAAACAAAAAGCGTACCAATCTGGACAGAAGAATAATACAATTTTTGGTGTATATATATCCTAAAATATCTTTTTAGAAATCACGTCTGCCTTTCAGCAACCACAGCATGAAATGAAACACAGAGTGGAATAAAGTCTGCCTTCTACCTGACACAGGTATTTAATTTTCAAAGACATAAACAGAAAACTTTAGCAGCTGAAATTTCTGTCAATAATTGTTACAGATGCAGAACATTCAACTTGCATTCTCTTTCGTGTGAAATTTCAGTGTTTCTTCAAAACCCAAATTTTTTGTGTGTATGGGTCACCAATGATAATGGGGAACTTCCCTATGAACTGTGTGGGTAAATTAATATGTATTACATACAAAACAGTTTATGGTTTTTTGCTGTCATCTGAGGTAATTTACAGGTTCATTTTAGCTTTTAATTTCAGTGTTTTTAACTTAATATTTAAGTTAATAATTCTTAAGTGTATAATTTCAGATCCTAGCTATTTTTTGTCTTCTGATTTCTTGCTTGGAGAATGTGTAAGAGAAAGTTGCATATGTTTGCAACCTATCTACTGTAGAAATAGATGTCAAGTATTCATTCACTTTATTCAAGGATGCACAATAGAAATGAAGACTATTTTAAAATATGACCCTGAAATTAAATTAAGTAACTTATATATTCTTTCATAAGCACATACTTTACATTCTGATGAAATCCTGATTGGATAACTGATTCAATTCATATGATTCTTAAGCATCTGCTATTATTTGCCTTTGTTAATATTCTTTTCTTGTTCTACTTTGTGATACCTATTATAGAGACTTCTAAAGATATACTGCAAAAAATTAAATTAATCTGGTTACACTTAGTAATATTTCATGATATATGCCAGATTGTCAGAATTTCTTCTTTGCTCTTTTGGGATAAAACAGATGTAGGCCCAAAAGTTCGAGAATGCTAACTGCTTGCTTAGTCCCTCACAAGAAAAAAGGAGCAGATACAAGCAGCTTAATATAATTGAATCAATACAGAAACACAAATAACTGTTCTGGAAGTAAAGGATAAGGGAGAGAAAAATGAACTGCTCTTCTGAGATTTCAGGGATAGGGCAAACACATACAGATTTTTTTCGAGTGTTGTGTCCTCACATCTGTAACCAAGTCTTAAACACTTAAGCACCTTTTTTTCTCATATGTGTGGTTCCTTTTCTGTGCCCTTTATATTGGTTTTTCTCATTCAATTATTCAGAAGCTACATTAGACTACTAATAACATATTTTTTGAGTAATTTTTCTTTTTCTTTTCTGTATTTTTCCTGCTTTTTTCCCCTTTCCTCCTTTTTACTTCCCCACCCCGTCCTTTTCTGTTACTTATTTGTTGGTATGTTATTCAAAAATTTAAAATACTTTATAGATCTCTCTAACTCCAAAACCAGCCAACACATGCTATTCTTTTTTTCTTTTTCTATGTGTTGTGATTTAACTCCGGTAGGCAGCTAAGCCTCACACAGACACTCGCTCACTTCCCCCCCGAAGTGGGATGGAGGAGAGAATCACAAGGGTAAAAGTGAGAAAACTCGTGGGTTTAGATAAAGACAGTTTAATAGGTAAAGCAAAAGCTGCACACTCAAGCAAACCAAACAAGGAATTCATTCACTACTTCCCATCAGCAGGCAGGTGATCAGCCATCTCCAAGAAAGCAGGGCTCCATCATGTGTAACACTTACTTGGGTAGACAAATGCTGTAACTCCAACCATCCCCCCTTCCTCGTTCTTCCCCCCCAGCTTTATATACTGAGCATGACATCTTATGGTATGAGATATCCTTTTGGTCAGTTGGGGTCAGCTGTCCCAGCTGTGTCCCCTCCCAACCTTTTGACCACCCCCAGCCTACTTGCTGATGGGGCAGTGTGAGGAGCAGAAAGGGCCTTGACTCTGTGTAAGCACTGCTCAGCAATAACTAAAAGATGGGTGTATTACTGACGCTGTTTTCACCACAAATCCCAATCACAGCAGCATACAAGCTACTATGAAGAAAACTAACTCTATCCCTGCCCAAGCAAGTACACTATGCAAAGGAATACAACAGCAGAGAATGTTGGAAAGATACAAGTTAGGTAGACGGCAACTCTTCACAAAATGTCAGAGATCCTGTCATAGGTGACTGCACCTATATTCTTTGCAAGTTCTTCTAGCAATTTTGGTTAAAAAACCCGGTGAACTTCAAAGGAGAAACTACAGTCTTTCCATTGATTTCCTTCTTTCTCATAGATACTCTAATTCCTGGAAAAGTTTTTCGTTTTTTGTTTATTGACGCATGGCTCCATAATTCTGCTGTGGTCTACTCTTCAGCTTGCCTGTCTTGATTGTTTGCTGACTACTGAATAGTTCTTAATTTCACTGGTTTAATTCATATTTGGAACAGAAATAAAGAGTATATCAGTGTGCCAGTTCTCTTTTTAATGTATGTGTTAAGTACTATGAATGATAAACATTTTATGAATTAATAATTTTCCAAATAGTCAGTCCAAAAATTTTTTTTGAGGTTCAACAGTTTTTTGCCCCTACAGCTTGGATTCCAAATGCAAAACATTATGCTTAGGTGTTAACAGTGTATGATAAAGAGATCAGCAAATGTGTGCTGGAGTTGGGAAGAATATAATTCCAGATCATGAATTCACACAGAGAAAAACAGATTTAAATATCCAGATAGCTAATACTTTAACTGAAAGCATTTTTTTAATACTTGGGTCCTTTTCTACAGCTGCTTTCAAAATCACCTTAAATTACAACTGTAGTGACTCAAACTGGTTTCTAAAAAAATCTTATACACAACTATGCATTCCGAGTCATATAACTGCAGCTGAGAACATTGTAGGCAATTTCTTTTTGATAGATTTTATGCCTCTCAACAATTTAATATCTGGACTTCATTTCTCATCCTGTTAACTGATAATCACTAGAGGCCAGAATGTATCATTAAGTTTTCAGGAAGGTTCCACATCGTACTTGGAAATTAATGGTCCTACCTATCCTTGATCGCTGAAAAGCACCAATGTCATAACGTTTTTCACTGGTGAGCAGCATCATCATCATCATCATCATCATCATCATCATCATCATCATCGTATTATTATTATTATAATAATAATCTGCAAACACGGATATCCACCCAAAAAAAAGGTTGTTTTGAATTATGAGAAATTTTAAAATCTGTGGAATAACTCACATTTGATAGATAACTCAGTGAATAACATTTCACAAAAGATTATTTTATTTTTTTTAGAAAATTTTTAAACTATATTTTCTCTCTTGACAGGCATGATTATGATTTTCCAGAATAGAGATCATTAACCAAGCCTTGGCTGAAAACTCAAAAAAGAAATTTTGCAAATCTGACCTAGTTTTGCAATAAATAAACAATACTTCTATTTTGTTCTTTATTTCATTTCTACTTTTTCTTCCACATAGTGTCATATTTTATTAGTTTTATGTAAGTGTAATTAAGAAAAATCATATGATTTTTAAAACATACTAAATTTTACAGGGTATGAAATTAACAAAATTTAAAGAGGAATTTTTCCATTATTTTTAGTTGTTTTTGTGAATGGTAGATATCAAACAAGCCTGATATTGCCTCAGAGTACACAGAAGCACTCAAACTGTACAGTAGATTGTATTAAGCATAGCACTTTTAGCAGACTGCAAATTATGTTTGAGGTTATTCCCTTTAGTAACTGCATATCAAACATATATTTATCACAAAGAGGAGATTTTAGCTGGAGGTGGAAGTGGCAAACTGTTTGGACATGGTTTTTAAACTATGTTTGGATCTGATATTATTTCCATATTTAAATGACTACATTAGAGTGAGTCAGTGTAATGTGTAGACATTTTATGTAATAGTAACTATATCTCCCTTTCAGATGCTTCCTGAATACCTTCACTATTTTCATATGCGTTTATCCTATTATTCTACAGCAGCAGAAATCAATCTACAGGCAGTAGTCTTTGTCCTTTGAACTTCTCTGTGAAGAAACAGACCTTGAATTGTCCATAACATTCTTTATTGCAGATTTTGTTTGTTTGATGATAGTTTGGGTTTTCTTTGATTTTTGGTGTCACATATTATTAGATATCAGGAAAAGTTGTATGGTTTTAAATACAGATTTTCTTTTATCCTAGTATATCTATCCTAGTTTGAGGTAGGACAAACCCAATTTTCTTCTCAGTAACTTTACTTTTCAACTAAGTTTCTTCAACTGACTGCACTCTCTGAAATCAACAGTATGTTTTTCAGACACTACCTGCTTCAAGCGGTGATAAGGACTGAACTTTATAATTAAAACCAAGGAATGGTATGCAGGGAGGCTCTTGCTTATATTTATTGCTGTAACAACCAAGGTCAGCTTTGTTACGTGCTCTGTTGGAGGGCCAGAAGCGGAAAAGCGTAGAGGGGTCACACCTGCTGGGAGGAGCGGACAGGAGAGGTGACTCAAAACCAATTAACAGGGTATTCCATCCCACCTGCCCCATGCTCACTATAAAAGCTGAGGGATAAAAGGGTCAAGTCTCTTCCTTCAATGGCTGGTGCCTGAAGAGGATGCTGTCCGGCTGTCTTTGATCCTGATCTGTGCATTCCTGAATCCAGGTGGGAAATCCAGCTCACATCCATTGCTGAGTCTAGTCTGGGCCTTTCCCAGTGCCTGCCAGTGATGTAATTGTCATCCTGGGAGCTCGATATTGGTTTTGTATATATTTCATTATTTTCTTTTTATTATTTTATTAATATTTTCATTAGTTTAGTTTCTTCTAAGCTCATAAGTGTCTACTATATTTTCTTTTTATTGTTAATAGTTCTAGTTTCAGATTTCATTAAAGTAGTTTTAGTTTCCTTTTCAACCCATAAGTGTCTCTCCCTTATTCTCTCTCTCTTATCTTCTGGGAGGGGAGAGAGGTTAAAGAGAGCATCTGTTGTTTGTTTAGTGGCCAGCCCCACCTAAACCCCAACAACATCTTTCCATAATGTGAAAACAGAAAAAAACCTTAAAATGTATTTAAAATGAGACAAAGAGGTACAAAAGAGTGCAAGATTAAAATTGAAATCTATAACATTGGGTAAAAAAGAGACTTTTTAAAATTTTCTTTTTAGTTCAGGAAGTATTGCTTTAGGTTCCAGCTGATACTGCTTATATTAGGAATTTGAAAGTCAAGAGGGAATTGATTTAGAGTGCATGTAAAGACAGAAAGAGATTTTTTTTTAAGTATATAAACAGCAAATTTTAAGTTATCTGCTTTAAACATGCATAAATATTTATACGCTAAGTTGTTACTGAGCGCAGAATTTATAATTGCAGAGCCTGTCAGGCTCACCAGAGACAGGAAGCATGACTTGAGGACCTGCAGAGTGAAGAAAAACGTGTTTGGAAAAATGTCTAAGATGAGTTTGGGGAAGCACAGAGAGGACATCAAGGACACAACTGTGAAAAGGACTGACAATTAATTACAAGGAATGTACCTGGAATTCAGGCAGGCAATTGAGGAGGGCAATACAAAGTTGAGTACAAATAAGGAAAAAATGGAATTGGGAATATAGGCCAAGATTGGATGGGTCATTGAAGTGAAGGTAATTCAAGAGCAACAGAAATGGTAGTAGATATGAAAATCAAAATATGATCCTTGAGCAGTCTTGAGAAAATGCAGAATGTCTTAATAAAACATAAATTGGGGAGAAAAAAAGCACAAACATATTATTAAACATGACTTCCGTGATCATTTCCAGTCATTCTGTTTTAAGGCTAAAACAGACATGAACAATACTTCTGACAAATAAATGCACAGCTGTTACAAAGCAGTTAACCACAACAAAGAAGTTTGGAGACATATAAAAGTAAATAAAACAAATCTTCTCAGTGTATGAATGGGGGCTAAATGTAATTTAAAGTTTAATGTAAATATATTTGATGATGAAAGCTGAATATTTTTAGACTGTTTGCTTCTATAAAATTGCATTCAACCTTAAGGTTGATTAGTGCTTAGCAAAAAAGAAGAAAAAAAACAAACACAAAACCACCAAGCAACATAGGCTAAAATGATATCCTCTTAAAAAATTCTGTGAACATTTTTTAATAGAGTGAGATTTATGAAATCTGTTAAAAGATACACTACTAGGCAAGATTCCAAGGACAGACTTTAATAATGACAAGATGCTGCAGTGTGATAGCATTCTACTTTCATCAGTCTCTGGTGTCTTGAATAATGCATTTTGATAGTGCCATATTAGTCAGTCTCACAAACACTTCTAGTGACCAGTGTTTGAGACTGTCAGAAGCTTTCCCTAGAATTTACAGGTACTAGATGTTACTCAGCCCTGTTCTCTGAAGGTTTTGTACATGTTTTCTGTATCCTGGATTCATTATTATGTTTTTAGATCAGTATTTTTAATCGTTGTTTTCCAGCAAGCTTGTACATGACAAAACCATGTTTGCAAAGCAAAACACGTCTCTGTTTTCAAATAACACACTCAAATATATTCAGAAGTTTGAACTGAAAACAATATACGTATAAGAAAAAATCTTCATCATAGACAACTAAGTGCAAATTTTATGAAAAAAATCACAAAAAAAGAAAGACTTGCTGTCTTAAGTACTAAAAACCTATGCCGGTTCATTTACTGGAACAACCCTTCAAACTAAAACCTACATATTTTAGCATACTTCACATGTGTCTAGATGTGTCTGCTTTTGGGTACACTTCTTGGACCAGTCCACTGATTGCTCATGTTGGGGATTTGTTGCGTAGTACCCTAATTTCTAAAGAACCTGCACGTTATATTTTTCCTCTATGGACAACAAGCAACAAGAGAAAATGGGAGGGAACTGGTATGTGACTGATCTATTCCTGACATGAAGCTGGGATACAACGTGTGGATATATGTAGATCAAAGATCTGGTCTCTTATAGAAAGAGAATTTTTGCTTATCTTCAGAAAATGATCACATATGTATTTTATGACCTTGTCTTGACACTACTTTTGGTACTTTGTTGGACAGTAATGATTGGTATGGGCTCTCAGCTTGGTTCCAGTGAAAAAGAACATGTGATATGTAAGTATATATCCTAAGTGTATGTGTGAATGTGTATGTGTGTGTGTGCACATGCATCTGTCTGTCTAGCTATCTGTCTGTGTGCACGTATGACCATAAATAAATAAATTCATATAAAAATGCATAGGAGGGCCAATTACAGGTAACATCCACAAGATTCTGACCCCAAAACTAAAATTTTTATATCAATATACTGCACCTACAAAGATATTCCAATTATAGTAAATAAAATATAGAATAAATTTGTGTTTATTTGTCATAGTTTCTTCCCTTCTTGGGGGGAAAAAAAAAAGAATGTATTGAAATGGTTAACAATACATAACTTCTTCGAGGTTAAAAACCTTGTCTCACACCACTGAATAGGACACCATAAAAATATGACCTTTGTGCAGAAAAAAGCAAAGTTTGGTTTTCATAAATATCCAGTTGAGAGTCCTATCTGCTTTATAGAAGCTCTGACTTCTGACTTACTGTGTGTCCTAGTAAGTAAAAAACTGGTTTATGATAGCTTCCTGAGGAGTAAGGTATCCAGTTCACTCCTGTTGAAGTTACTTTTTACTGGAATATCTGATTTCCAGTGTCCACATCATTTGACAGCAAACCTATCAAAATAGCCGCTCTTGACTTTTTTAGTATATTAAACAGGCTTAGATAATTTTGCAGAAATAGAGGCTTTTGTGGCTATTTCTTTATGTGAATGTCTGTGACTTTTTTGGATGAAAAGGACAAAATGTTTAATGTTTTTAGTTGTGTGACCAGTATTTTGTATTCTCCTTCCATTTTTTTTAATGCATATTTTTATGTTGCTTCCCTCACAAATATCAGGAACCAATGAGGAACTCTGTCCTCATTTGCTATGTTATCAATGCAGTGTTTTGTCATACACTGCCAAAGGCGTTCTTTGATTGCTATCTGAACCAGATTTTATCAACATCTTCTGGGCATTTAGACCATGTCTACACTTATTTATTAATACACATCACAGTGCTCCACAGGGCTCTAATCTGTGATCAGACTGTCAAGCAGCTGCTTGGAGCATGCCCTTATCGCTATCTCAGCTGTTTCCCTGGATTTAATTTCACCTCATTTTAGATTTATACAATACAAAATTCTACCACTAGAACTAGTTTTCTAGATGTGAAATTCTTCTGTCAAGCCGTGACTGGTATCTATAAAGGACAGGTTGATTTTCTAGGGTCGCTAATAAATACTAGTTCAAGACACCACTTGGACACCTGGGAAAATAAACTGTCTTGATACGCAATGTTTTATAACTCTCAATTTGCAGACAAAAAATGAAAAAAATGTACTTCATTGATGGAAAGAAGAAATTGACAGTAAGAAAAAAAACAAATAGAATAACGTGTGATAATCACACAGGTAATGTCCAATATAAAATAACAATCAGATGAAGATTAAATTCTTGATAAGCCATTTACTAGGACAGATCCTTACCTTTTAAATTTTTCCATAAAGCTATTGCAGTTGCCAAATCACAGAGCTCTGCCACCCGTCTTTCTCGATAGCCAAGTCTCATGTAGTCTGCTGCTGATAAATAGTGTTAAAGTGGTTGCTATCAAATCCAAAGAGTTGCACTTGGGTTTTAGCATACTGTTTTTTAAGTTGCAGCAAGTAAACATAGTCATCATAATTATATACAGTGCCTGCTGCACAAAGTCTTCTAAAGCAGATTTTTTCAGTTCTTCACACTTTTGCACTCTGAAATTGCAGGTTTTCTCCTTGTAAACAAATTTAGATGTGTCTAGTCTGCCCTGAATTTTCATATAAAATGTTTCCAACATAACTACACTGATTCTTATGAAAAAACCATTTGAACGACTTCCCCCCCCACCCCCCCTACTGGTTTACAACACAGTGCTATTCCTCTCCTGGCTCTCCAATATTCTTGAACTCTAAAACTCCTTTTTAATATCTCAGCCAATAGAGTTACACAGGGGAAAAGCAGGAATTCCTAGCCTAGAGTTTTTCTGTTTTAGATATTTATAGTAGAATAAGGTGAATTGCACAACCGAAGTGCTTATTACTCTGCACAGACTGTAAAAGGAGTCTGTCTGATGCGATCAAATTCCGATGCCAACAAGTTGGTCATCTAAAATTAGACAATATAAATTGAATCCAGATGACAGAGATCTCTTTTTTTTTTTTTTTTTTTCTCTCTTTAGTAAAACGCGTAAAAGAAAAATATTCCAGGACTATCAGATACACATGTAGGAAATCTAGCAGGGAAGAAAATGCACAGAATTAAAAGTCCCATTACTCTGAGATCTGAAATAAGTACTATCATGTTTTTACAGTTTATGTTGTCTTCTATCCTGTCTTTCATTGCAATTTAGACATAAGGTCTTCTGTGTCTTACTGTGTGTTGTGCAGAATGGAAATTTGTGGATCTCTACCTACTACAGCAATAAGATATTACAAAAACCTCAAAATTACACTACCAATGAAATAAGTGAGGGGTTCTTTCATTTTTCTGCCAGAAACCATAAGATTTTTGACTTACAATACTGATTTTTAAAAAGAGAATAAAAAGGTAAGCATCATGACACCACTATGAATTGCATATAATTATACTTTTAAAGCAAAGGAATACAGGGTTTGGGGGATTTTGTAAGTAGAAACAAATTTCCCTTTTTCTTCTCGCACTTATACTTTTCTTCTTATTAAGTCTGATCTCCCTAATAACGTAAGAACTTAGCAGATATCTCTGCCACCGGGCACGTCATTGTGCAAATGCTGAGCTGGAAGCACTGTGATTTTCTCTTCCATCCTTGCACCCAGACAAGTTCCTCACTTCCTTAAGTCTTGTAGCTCTGCTTGGTCGCATTTGGGTGACTAAGGAGTAAAACCACTAGCTAGAAACAGGAATACTAAAAGAAAGGGAGTTTACCTCTCATCTTCAGTCCCTTGTCTTCCCCATCACGGAGTGGTGACACCTTGCAAATAACACTAACTGGGTTGTGTCTAAGTAGGGCTGAGGCAGAAAAAATTTCAAGAGAATTTGTCTCTGTTATTCAAACAATTCAAATATGTACATCTAATCTAGTGGAGGAGTAAAAATTTATCCACATAAAAATGAAGACCTTGTTCAGCACAAAATGAAGTACTTCACAAAAAAAAAGCCTGGAATATGCCATCCATTTTCCCCAATCTCTTGCAGAAATCAATGGCTTTTGAGATATAATTTGTTAACTCCCATAAGACTAGAGTTTTATCATGATTTATGGAAATATTATTGAATTTACTACAAATATAAATGTATGTATATTTGTATATAAAAAATAATTTTAAAAAATACTATGGTGTGTGTTTGTCCATTTGACAGCATCTGAGATGGTGCAAAGCAGTTTTCAATCTTGAATTTTTAACTAGCAATGGCATTGGATTGCATATTTGAGATTTTTTCCTGACTCATCTTCTATTTTGGGGATTCTTTTGAAATCAGTGGATTTTTTGAATCAGTGAAAACAGACCTGGAACTGGGCAATATAATGATATGAGGCGCAGGAATCTTTCAGGAAAATATTTTTATGCAGTTACATTTAAAGTTATTTACTCTGTAAATACATAGAGATTACAGTTCCCTTCTCTAATGCCTGGAAATTTAGCCTGCTTTTCCCTATCATATTCAGTATTAATCCTATTAATTGTAAGGGTCAATCTCTGAACTTTGTCAAAATCAGTAGGACTTTTTTTTCCCCTTACATTTTGCTTTTTTTTCTTATAGTCAAAACCAGTAAAGCAAAAGTACAATAAATCATTAAGTTATTACCATCAGAACAAAATGCACATCACTTACAGCAGCTGATTGTTTAAAAAACCGATGCATATGCTATTTGATTTTCTGTTCACGAGAATGACTTTCTTTTTCCCTTCTTAACAAAAATTCTCTTCTTTTGATCTTATTCAGAAAGGCAGTAAGAGTCTTTTTTAGGAACACTTGAAACCCTCAATAGATGCTGATTTTTCCACAACATCTGCCACGTTCCTATTTTTCCATGCTGAACAGACATTTTTTAAAAGTAAATGCAGAGCAAACCAGATTTTGCTAAACCTTAATTAGCATTTTTATAAAATACTTCACCCATAGAATTTAATATGAGAACTCTTTATGGCATGACTGGTTTAACCCAACAGTAGAAGTTGTATTATCATCATATTTGCCTACTTGGTAGAGGCTGTAGCCTTGATTTAACCTTTCATATGGTTTAAAACTAAATTTTAAACCAAAGCAAAGCTATCATTATTGCTAATCTGCTCTTTGAATTGTATCAATACTCATTTAACTTTTTATAATACCAAGACAGTGAAAATCTTATACTGTCATAAATTTGTTACAAGAAACACTCAATAGTGAAAACACTGTGCATCGTAGAGGCTTTGTAACTCAAAGGGAAGGTTTACCATGAGGTACACTGAAATAGATAACTAATGTTCATATAAAAAAACTTTTCATAAAAATGTTCTGTATAAATTATTTAGACAGAAAATTATATTTAGAGTAAAACTTTCTTTTCCTTCAGAAAGTGACACTTTTCTAAGAATAATTTCTGTTAATAACAAAAGCTCCCTAAATCTTCACAAATACAGTACTCAGAGAAACATTTTTTTTTTCCCAATTGAAGCTGCCACTGTCACATGTTCCCATCTTATTGTGATGACCAAGCCTCACCTACCCCGATATGAGAAAGGCAAACATTAAGTCTTGCTTCTCATCACCACCAAACAAAGCTCACAGATGTATCTCTGGTCAAACAGTATAATGAAGAGGACTGCTTTCTAATGGGAAACATGAAGTACAAAAGAGCTCAACAGTGCTCAAATGAGCTGCCACTGAAGCATCTCTTAAAATGCAGAGGTATTTTGTCAGTATCACTGTTGGGGGGGTGGTGAAATTCCGAGGCACTCATACTGAGGTAATACTGCCATATTGGTACCTTGTGCAGACTATGTCATTTTTACTTGGTTGCTTTGAAGATTAGATGAATATTTCAAGTCTATCCAAAATCATCATTTCCTTAATGAATCATCCATTTAAATATCGTTGTGATATATTTTAATTGTTCTAGAGAGTAGTGATGAAATACTGAATTAAATAAAGAAACCAAAACCAATTTTTTCTTAATTTGAGAAAATATATATTTTACCAGACATTATGACAATGAAACCCAGTGAAAAAAAGCTTATGTTATGAAAGATGCAGTGACTTTCAGTATTTCAGCTTTATTTCCTGTTAATCTCTAATTAATTGCTAAAAGACGGGAAAAGTTTTATTTCTGCTGTTATGATGATGTTAGCCATTTTAACTGGCACAGTTTAAAATAAAACAAAGATAAGGAAAAGAGAAATCTGTATATTCAGTTGATGAATTCTCATCAAATTGCATTGTTCCTGACAGTGAATGAATATTAAGCATATTCTAGTAGTTCTATTGCATTTTTATTATTTATTTAGCTTTTTTATATGCTAGAATGCAACTTTTATAATGATAATGAAAAGTTATATTTAGTATTTGGTCAGCATCCATAATTCCTTCTTTCATTGATATTTACTTCTATAAAAGTGTCTTAAACATGAGCTTTTTTTCAATATTTTTTTTCCTAACAGTCTTTTTATATTGATATTATATTCTTAAAAGGAGTGTGAGGGGATCCCAGTTCTGAATCTTTTGGAAGACATAACATTTTTAATGTTTCTTCACCTCTGCATCTCTAAAAGAAATGATCTCAAAGCTTTGTGCTACAGAATTACTGCATTCATTTTCTTCCACCAGCTCCACTTTAGCCAAAAGTTGGCTTTTATCTCTAAACTATTACTGTTCCACCCAGTTAATTTCATTTTCCTTCTAGATCCTGTCTCAGTTTACACTGTATGACTGCTTGCTAGATGTTTTGGTATCCACTTCTTAAATGCTCAAGATCCTTATCTCTTCCTAAGTTCCTACAGATCACCTCTGCTTTATTATGCTTATTGACATTTTCAAGGTAGCTAAGGGATGTGCTTCTGTCAGCATGTTCCTAACGTCCAATATAGCCAGTGTTATGGGTGTGGGTTGCTGACTAAGAGACTTTTTCACATTTCATTTTTGTTGTTGATTGTTTGGGGGGGTTTTGATGTGGTTGGGTTTTTTTGTGTGTGTGTGTTTTGTTTTGTTTTGTTTTTTTCCCACAAATACCTTCAGCTGACCTCACATGGAGGCTCTGGAAAAAGACTGTTCCTCTTGCTGTCTCCCTGGAACCGCTGGTGAGTCGCTGGAGCAGGAATTAGAGTTCTGGAGAGTCCCAGGGTTCCCTACGTTGGGAAGTGCCTTATTCAACTGAAGGTTGTTCTGAAATGTGTCTTCCATTGAGTTTGATCTCTTTGCAGATCAGTTAGCACGGTTCACAGACACTCATCTATAGTGGTAAGATACTGAAAAAACAGTGCTTTGGTAATACGCATTCCCCTCCAAGAGTAATACGTGCTTATTTTTCTGCCATACCAATCTATTTTAGAACCTGTTGTGTGACTATTATTAAACTGATGTAAGTCTCACCTTAGAAAAGGGTTGAGTCTGTACTACTTATTTCAGTCTCGGTTTACTCTGTTTCTGAAAACATCTGGAACTGTGATAAGCCACAGATTCCTTCAAACTAAACAAGCAAATAGGAAGGAAATTAGGAGCTTTATTGGCAAGATAAACATTAAACTATCATGGCATGCTGGATCCAACATGTATTTTTTCTTAAATGATTAATTTCTAAGGAATAAGAGAGAGAAATAATGAAACATCATATATTTGAAAAAAACTTTAATAGAAATGAAAAAAACTAGAAATTTTGTGACACAAACATCCTTTAAATCAGAAATACCTTTCTTTTGATATTCCAATGCACATTGGAATGTATATTTTGTTTCCCAGTTGGACATTCTGACTGAATGAGCTGAATCATTTCATTATCACAAAATAAAACTCAACAAAACATATTTTGACAAAAGCAACTTATCTGGAAAGAAGAGTGCAAATTGAAAACATGCATTAGAAAGGAGTGAATCTTAGCAAAATAATCACAAATGAGACCTGTGGAAAGAAATTCTGACTATAAAGAAGTAAAAACAGATACAGTCTTATGAATTTTTCTAAGTTATTGACAAGACAACCATCAAAACAATGCATGTGTGTCTGAATATCCCTAGCTGGTGGAAAAAATGAGAGAGAAGAAAGTGCAACTTACTCAGGAAATGGAAAACAAAGCTACCAATAAAAAAAGTGAAGCTTGACATTTTCACTGTAATATCACAAAAATGTGTGACATTAAGGTGTTTATTTCTCAGTATGGCTGACAAAGCATATGTGGGCTGAAGATGGTTAGGGAAATTCAACTATAAAATAAAATAGAACTTTTTTTTGTGACTGTCATTAAAAACTGTATCAGGTGATGAGAGAGCTCAAAGAATATTCTGAGTATTTAAAAACAAGATGAACTGTGCTCATATAGGAAGTAAACTCATTTATACTCAAATCTTGTCACCATGGTGATGGTAGTCATGGTGGTCTTCAAATTATGAATCTATATATCACCTTAGTCATGTAATTCCTTCTGGGACAAAAGGAAAATAGTATTTTTTGAAATTTTCTCTCTATCATCATAACTAACACAAATATGTGAAGACAGCAACCGTCATAAAAGATAGGTTTCAGTGATTCAGACAGCTGATTGAAGGAATTATCTCAGATCTTTTTGCTTCTTTTCTGCAACTAACTACATATATTCTGTATTTTGTCTTTTCCTCATTTCCAAACTCACATGTCTTTTCTTTCAGCAGTATTAGGGGTTTGCCACAACTATATCTAACACACTAGATATGCTGCACAAACAGTCTAAGATAATATGTTAAATGCTATTTTGGAAATATATGGTTAGTATGTTTTACTAATATGCTCAGGGTTGAAGTGATCACAAAATTAAGATCCTTTTCACCTAAGAGAGATTGGTAGAGACCTTTCATTTTGTGAGTTTTCTTTTTTTCCTTTCTTTGCAAACATCACCATATTTGTCTTTTGGAAAATAATGAAGCCACTAATTACATAATTAGTAACAGTAAAACACTAAATAATTACATGCCTTTATGAAGACTCAAATATCAGTAGCAATCTGTTCTATTTAATACATGTAAGTTTTTCTGCTTTCATAAATAGGCACTTAATAGCAATATCTGTCATTTAATAGAATTATTCACTCAGGCTGGGACAAATCATCCCTATACCTCTTCAGATGCAAACATCTAAAATGTACAGGTTTAGAGTGGAAGGAGAGGAGTCCTGTCCTGAAAGATTAAAATACATTAAACCAATCACATTATTTAGGTATAACACAAGGATATCCAGATTAAACGTTATCATAGAATCACATCTTCAGCTTGAGCGGAACCTTTGGAGGTCATGTGGTTCAACCTTCTGCTTAAAGTGAGGTTGACACCAGGGCAAATGGCTTAGAGCCATCTCCTGGGAAACTTCAAAGATCTCTAAAGGTGGAGAGTCCACACCACTTCAGAGCAGCACGTGCAATTTTTTATTACTTTCCCTCTGAAGAATTTTTCTTACATCTAACTGGAACTTTCCTTGTTGCAAATTGTAACTTGCTATCTCCTGTTCACTGTGCACTTCCAAGATGAGCCCAGCTTTGTCTTCTTATTCCAAGAAGAATGGTCACTCTAATACCTTCCCATTAACTGAGGACAGCCATTAATACTTGCCTTTAGACTTCTTTTCACCAGGCTGAGAGAGCAAACTCTTTACGTGATGTGCTCCAATCCATGACCATCTTAGTGTCCTTCTACTGCATTCACTCTAGTTTGTCCACATGTTTTTTTGTACTGAAGACCCCAAAAGTAGACACAGCACTCCAGATGTTATTTCACAAGTATCAGAGAGAGAAGCATAATCACTTTCCTCAATCTGCTAGCTCTGGCCTTACGAATGTAGTTGAATATGTGACTGGTCTTTGCTATCACAAGGGCTCTCTGCTGACTCACATTCACGATGCTATTCATATTGATCCTCTGGTTCTTTTCTGCAAAGCCGCTTTCTAGCCAATTAGCAGCTTCCAGATTAGATTTTCACATGGGATAATCCTACACCAGAAGCAAGACTTTCTATCTGACTTTGCTGAACTTCTCAGCGGCCCATTTCTGTAGCCTGTTGAGAACCCCCTAAATGACAGCCCTGCCCTCCAGCATACTGACTACTTGCTGAGTTGAGCAGAGCTAATGTTAGGTCAAACTGCCCAGGGCCTTCTGACAGAAACTAGAATACGTCACACACAGTAAGGAAGGGTTTTTATTTGTTTTGTTCTATCTTTTAATGAGCTTAATACTTGAAAATACAGCTTACGGGTCAGATAAGCCTTTGGAGGACTCATCTCAAATCTTGCCTTATTTCACACTTCTTCCAGATTCATTTTATCTGAAAAATTCTACTGTTGTATTATATATTTGCTAACTGGGGCCAAAATATTTTTCAAAGGATACCTTCTGGGGGAAGATGAGGAAAGCCTGAGAATGAAATGCCTCCCTTGCCTACTGTCCAGAATTAGAGATTCTTCATAAAAACACTTCCATTTGTTAGATTATGGTATCCAACAAAAGCACCTTATAAACAGGATGGTATGTAACTCGCTGTTGCAGGGGGAAGGACTGAAGCAGTTGAAAAGCTAGGCATTTAAGTACCTCTTACCCATCTTGTAACCAGGAATCCAACTTGGTCTCTTGTAACTGGGAATCCAACTTTGTCTGTTTGTGCCTAGAACCGCCTAGAATCTCCAAGCAGAAAACTGTAAGCACTTTGAAGCTGATGATTTGATTTCCCTTTGATTCAGGTCACACTGTTATGAGAGTCTGCAGGCATTTTTTCCCTCTCAGTATTCATGTTTCATGTTGTTCAATTGGCTTAGTTGCATTTAGGTAAAAAACATGGATCAAAGTTGAAACCAAATATAAATGTTTGTTAGGTATGAACCACATGTTAATATAGCTATAATTGATTAGTGTTAGAATTATTCCTTCTCCCCCTTTCACGAGTTTATTTCATGTTTTGTTTCATCAGTGTCTCTTTTGCTCACAGTTCTATAAATCTTATTTTCTTTTCTTCTGTATTTTTCTTGTCCCCAAATGTAATTGTTATATGTTACATGAATTTCTCTCGTACATAGAACTCACAATCATAGCTTGTTTTTTCTCACTCTGTCTGTTCGATGTTTGAAAGCATATTAACACACTTGATTTGGAACATTTTAGAAGTTAGTAGCAATCATTAATTGTCAAGATAACAGAAAAATGTAGTTACTCTGAATTTCCATGAGCTCACTCATCAAACAGTGGTGATGCTGACAGAATTCTGATCTTACATTATAAATTCCAGGGGCTCTGTTTCTTAACTGTCCTTTCAGTTCTTCTTGCAGTTCTGCATGACATGCAGTGCAAGTTTCTTAAGGTTATTTGTTGCCAGTATAATAGTGATAATACAAGGAGACAGCAGAAGAGATTTTGCACATTTTAGAAAAATGTAAAATCCAATTGCAATTCTGACAGAGGTAGATAACAAGGCTGTCCCTCTGTGCACACCCACTGCTCTTACTAATTCCTGGAGTGGTCCAGGACCTCACCCTCCAGTTACCTGCAGATATGAGTTAACAGATTGCCTTGAGACAATGGACAGACTTGGAACTAGGTGACTAACTGGACCTTCCCATTGAGTATTTCACTCATTGTTACAGCAGCCCTCCAGGGGATAAAGTTGGGCAGCTCTAGAATTCCCCCCATGCAGCTCCTGCTGTGCCCAGCGCAATTTGTATGCCAAAATATCTTGATTAACACCCTAAAAGGAATGTCTCAAGTAGTCATCTTTTTATATTCTATTTCAGTCAATAAAGAAAGGCTACAGCTGTCAAAGGTCTACCTGATTTGTTTGTCCAAAGGAATGAAAAGTTTCTATAAGTTCTGTTTCATATTTGTCATTCCATGTCGACATTTTGGAAATCCAGAAACAGCTGAAATAGTGATAATGCTTCATTATCACTATAACCCAAAGTGTGTGGAGCTTAATTTGGTTTTAAATGTTCAAGGTTAAAGAGTTCTGATATTCCTTCAGTCATGACTTCTATCTTTAGCTCTATAAATAATTTGTTCCATTATGCTGGAAAATATAGTGATGCTACATTCCTGTGCATTTAGGTTTTTTAACAACGTGAAAAGCATTAGTTCTCATAGTTAAAAATCCCCTAAATAAAAAAAATATAAGTGCCTCAATTTGAAATTTATCCTCATCCCAGTTGCTTTCCTTAAGATGTCTGGTCACAAAAGAGCACATATATCATGTGTAAATCGTCTATTACAGAAAGTGTTTTGTGATGACAGAGTGTTTACATGAAAGTTAGAAAATTACAGGTGATTTTACTTTTATTATATTAACTATATTTTAATATTTAATGTTGTATGTATATTTAATATTTAAACTAAATCACCATGAAATAATGGTATACTTGTGATTTAGTCTTGGATGTATTCTGTGTATTTCAAAGAGACCAAAGTGTGCTGGAGGCAGGTGTTGTCTGGTACTTATTGCAGTATGAAGAAGCATCATGTGCTTAATGCACTTCTCTATAAATAGGCTTGTAGAATTATCTGAGACTCCCTGGAGTACCCAAGACATATGCCAGCATCTGACAGATACGATACAGAAACTATGGGAAACCCAAGTCCTTCTGGAGCAGCACCTAGTGGTGAGGAGGAATGCTTAAGGGCATTTCAAATGATACCAGACACCTCTCCGTTGTCAAATAAACTGTATTCAGTCGTACATTTTCTGTGTGCCATCATACAATTTCATCAGACTTGAAAGGATGCTAAAGATTAGATCACAATTAACAAAATAAGTTTAGTAACATATTAATTGACACATTGACTTTTTGCTAGGTCTAGAAGTAGGCAAGTATATATTACTTTCATTTATAGCTCAGAAAGGTCCGTATAAAGGTGACCCTTAAGATCAGTTTTAAGCGGCTCAATGAAGAAAACATGTGTTTATCATTATTAAAAAAAAAAGAAGAAAACCAAAAGAAAATAAAAGCAACACCAGAACAAGATGGAATAAAATGGAAAATTAATATGATTAATTTACCTTTATTTTTCACATCTATTGTACCTAATAAACACAAGAGCTTTCTTCTTGTGCAACCAATCTGATCAGACCTTTTAAAAAGAAATTTTGGGTTCACAATTTGCAGGGAAATGGGCAAAATTCAAAACAAAGCTTAGATAAAATCCTTCAAAGACTATACATAAGCAACACATCTGCATAAAACAAAGAAAAGTCCTTCATAAAAGTTGGAAACAATTTTTTTGTAGGTGTTCAGTCAAATTTTGCAGCTATTTGTTGCAGATCTCCCATCATCTCTCCGCAGTGTTGTCACAGATGCATTTTAGTTGTGTAATTTTTCTAGAAGGGATGTTGAATAATGTGTACTGTCATAATGTGTATACAATTGTACTGCTCTTTGTGACTGCGTTACACTACTAAGGATGTACTCTTCCCACAAGGTATGAATGGGTTTTCCATCCCTTCTTTCATAGTAGATTCTCTCTACCTGAAGGTACCATGAAGTTTTAAGCTATGATTAACCTCCCTGAGAACAGTCATAATGTTTTTCAGTGACAGAAAAATTGTAATGATATTTCATTGATCCCATGAGGAAATCTTCAGCAGATTTCCAAAGGCAACCAGCCATTGGTGTCCTGGTAGAGAGGATGTTTAGTACAGGGCTGGTTGCTCTTTCCATCTCTTTGTCCAGTTCATCAATAGATGGCAGCAAATAGCTCTTTTACCTCTGATCTCAGGCCCAGAGGGTTACACATACTTCTTTATTTACTTCTTTTCTATTTCTGCCTTTCTTTCTAAAAAGGTCATATACACAACTGTATGTGACACTGCAGTTACACTACAGAACATATGTAACTTAAGTAGGTAACTTCTTCACCAGGTCCTTGCTAAGGAGAATTCATAAGATTTCACCTAAACTATAAAGAGTTCCTGCCAAATCCAAGTTAGCAATGAAGTGTGTACATATCTTGTACATGGAAACTCACTGAAATAGTAGAATTAGAGATAGAAATATCCCATATTTAAGTTACAAATTATTAAGTAGCCACAAAAAATCAGGCTCTAAAATCAAGGTTCCAGTATATCCCTTTGGTAATATTTTTTTTTTATTCTTCAGTTTCAGGTTTTGAAAAAGATTTTGCTCCACTTAGACATTTCCAGTGCAGCGTGTCCTAGAAAAGCCCCTTGGGCCTAGTCAGTCTGGATAGAAAGGATGTAGAGTTATCTCTGAGGGAAAAAATGCATTCTAAAACTGCAGAAAATCTTGGCAGATTCCACTGTATGTACTCAGAAATATTTTTTCACTTCCTATAACTGTGTCTTGCAAAGATTTTGCTTTCAAACTTTGGCACTTTCTCTCTTTAAAAAAAAAAAAAAGTAAAAAAGAAAGAAGTGAAAGTAGACATCAAATCCAAAACCCAAATGCCTCCCTGCCCCCAGTATTGTATAGAGAAAGTAGTGAAAGATATAGTAGAGAAAACTTCGCTCAATCTCCAGTGAAATCACGTCTGACTT
The DNA here is from genome assembly GCA_013397275.1 of Burhinus bistriatus. Classification (NCBI taxonomy): domain Eukaryota; kingdom Metazoa; phylum Chordata; class Aves; order Charadriiformes; family Burhinidae; genus Burhinus; species Burhinus bistriatus. The sequence continues at coordinate 169,827 of VYXH01007042.1, read as the reverse complement.
TAGAACAAGTACAGATATTTTAAGCACAAGGGGCACCTGTTTAAGAAAATAAAATCTTGTAGAAAACCAAATCTTTAGTTAAGGTTGACCATGATATTTCAAAACTTCATATTTAAATATTATTGTGCAATTTAAAATAAAAATATATCCATCTTTAAATGAAAGCAGATAAAACAGAAAACTGATTCAGTAATCCCTAAGAAAATCCAAAAAACCTAAGATGAATCAGTAGAATATGTTCAGAAAACTTTGCTGAGAATCTCCTCTGCAATCAGTTTGCTGATACCTGAGCTAACGACACTTTGTTTACCTCACACTGCAGTAAGAGTACTCTTCATCACAGTGTGTTGCCATGATGATATTCTTGGGATATAAAAAGAAGATGGTAAAAAGAGATTAATAGATAGCTAAAAATATTTTGATGCAGTGTACATTAGAAAATGAAAAGAAAAAGAAAAACTATGTTAAAATGTCAGCTTTTGTGTCACCGTTATGTAACAAAAGTAGTTAATTGCTTTCTACTGAGAACCATGGGCCAGACATCCCTAATAAAAAAGGACAGCTGGAAGAAATGCTGACTGTTCATGTGAGATCTCATTTGGTTTGAGGACTTCATTTACTAGCTTAATACATCCCAGTAAAATGAAAATTATATGAGTCATACTTTTTCTTTCCCAGAAAGGTACTTTTTTTTTTTTTTTAATTTATGCTTTTTTTCTATTAGGAATCTGAATTCAGCTTGGTTGGTTCCAGAAAAAAAAAAGAGGTATGATTTAATCCCAAAGAAAGATAGGTATAACATAAGAAAGGAAGAGAGAAAAAAATTCAGAATATATGACAGTGCACCATTTAAAATAGTCTGTAAATGATAGATGTTAAAAATGCATTTAAACAATTACCAATGTGAAATGAATCTAACACAGGCTGTGTAATTTATTAAGTCTGGCAGTGCTCAGTTACTTACACCAATAAAGTTATTGAAATTTGGAAAGGAAAATGAGAGTTTGTCTTCATTTACTCAAGATGTCCTTCATTTGTTATTAAAGTTTTAATTTATACATACTGCAATTTTTATAAAATTAATTTTCTACACTAGTCACAATTTTTTCTTTGGAGATTTAACATGTCATATGTGAAATGGATTATAAAAAGTCACATTTTATTGCTGCATCTTGAGCCAATGTTGTGATGGAATTGAAAAACACGGTGTTAAAGGTTCAAACCACTAGAGTTTCTGTCCTTGCTACATTACCTGTGATAGAACAAGGATGTTGCCAGCGTAACAAACACTCTTGTATGAAATCAGTGAGGTTGAATTGCCAGTGACCAGTCCATTACTGCCTGGTAAGTTTGTTTTGCTGTTTTCTTAAATTGTCATGTTTTAATTATTTTTGGAGAAAATATGTGAAAATCCATCACTGTGTTATTATTAGGCAAACAAACGTATTTCAGTGTTACAAAGTTCAAGAGTAACCAACATAGATGTTACATAAATCATGAACAACATTGTTTTCTTATTTCTGTGTAGTGCTATACAGTATGAAAATAAGATAATGTCTGATCACAGGAAAGATAAAAATACTGCTTTATTAATCTTTTTTCCCTTAAGAAAGAACACTGTTTTTTGGGTGGGTTCAGCTGTATAACTAGCATTGTACTGTAAAATATTTATAATGTGTGGAAAGTCAGAGACGAAGATCTAGTGTAAGGTATATAACTTAGCTAGAACATTCAGTAGAAGTTGTTAATTTCATTTTTTGTTTTGGCAGTCAATGAACACTGTATGTATTTTCAGCTGAAGGAGTTGTATTGCTGTATTTTAAAATAAAACCAAGGAAGGAATATAGGCTCTACTATGCTTAAATTCTTTCTGTGATTCAGGATTGGAAATGCAAAAATTACTTCATGAGAACTTTATGTTTACCCATGGTTGGGCTTCATGCCTTACTATGAGATAAAGCAATTTGAAACAATTTGTGTTGTTTGGTCACAGCCTCAAGAACCGACACGGAGGACTACAAAGCCGTAACAGAGGTCTGTTTCCCTGGATACAGCTGTGTACAACATACTTCAGTTACTGCTCAGTGATATACTGAGGAGGTCTCTTTCTGGTTAACTAAACCAGTTTACTTCCATTTTGAAGCTATAACACCTGCAGATGTTCTCCCCCACTGCAATGTGATCCCTGTGTTGTCACAGCTCCGGCAGGGGCAGAGATGGTCTCTCTGATAGGACAAGGGTTGCTTTGGCTAACTGAAGGTAGCTTGGAGTCATTTGGAGCCCTTTGGAGCTATTCCCTCCCCAACCCTGCACCGACAAGGCTCTCTGCTTCTGGTAAATTATTTCCTGTTCTTGAGGGTTCTGGAAGTACTCGTGATGTAACAGCCCCTATGTTATGGTCTTTCTTGTTAAAGAGAAGCTGAAGATGGTGATTTTCAGGACCCATGGCCATTCACCTTCCTGGCCTGCTAAAGCAAGGCTGTTATGATTTCTTGACACTAGGTCCAGCTAATGGCAAGGCTGAGCAGGTATCCCCTGGGTGTGTGCACGCACACACACACAGAGGCAATCAACCAGCACTAAAATAAATACAAACAGTACAAATAGCCTGATCTTGTTCTTACTTTCCATTTTCAGTATAAAAGTAGGACAAGAGAAAAGACAGGTAACAGGGGAACAAATCAGGGAAACCAAAGGGATGGGTTAGGGTGTGAAAAAAAAACGACCAAGTGTGACAACGTGCTCCACCACCAACCTGACTCTTATCTCCTGTAACCCTGCCCAAGCAGTAACCACCAGTGGTGGTCTGAATGGGCGCATCTGGTCGTGATGGCTGCACCCAGCTCAATGTGGATTCAGAGTAGACAGATAACAACGCAATAGCCAAAGGCTAACTTGAACAATGTGTCCAGCTAGCCATAGTACTGGTACCGTGGTCCATACGCCAATATGACTATAAGTCAATCATCTTACCCCTATAAATAGTGAACAGCCCAAAAGCCCTTTGAGCTCTCCTGCAGGGCAGCAGGCTGCACACCAGGATCTTCCCTTGAGTAGGAACGCCTCTCAAGGTTACTTCTCGAGATTCACAGATTCCTTGATGCAACAGATCCTCAGTAAGTGACTAATAGCATGCTAAATTTTGAAATCTTAGCTAAGTGAGATAAACGATTGATTATGCATATATAATCCTTTAGACATAAACTGTTGGCCAAGTCTGGGACTGGGACTGGATCTAGCCACACCTAGACTCCTCTCTGAGAAAGAGTTTAGAAAACAAGGGGGTCCTCTCTGAAATTTGTGATTCAACGGGAGGGTCTCCCTGAGAGTTCTGCCTAACCCTGTCCTCTATGCAGTAAATAACCAAGTGTACCTTGCCATTGAATCTTGTTAAACTACTGTTACATTTACTGTCAAGCTTTGTTAAATCACTGTTTTAGATCAATAAATATATTATTGTTTCTTTCTTGTGAGTGAAGTGCATCACTCCATCCATGACACCAAGGAAGGGTCATAGCTGAACAGAGCAGAGGCAGAAGCAGAAATGAAGCAGAATCAGCACAACATGAGATGGTCTGAGAAGACAGGTTGTAGTAAAAATGGGAAATCACCTTAAACAAGCACCCTGTTGCATCCTCAGCTGGACAAAGTATTCAGTCATTGAGACTCTCTACAAATGGCCATTCAATCACCTCTTTTAAATGTTGTAATTACATGGTCATATCAGTAGGAATGACTTTAAATTCTGTGATTTAGTTTTCAGAAATGCATCCCTTTGTACATGTATTTATCTTTCCTTTCTGAAACCAATTTCCCTCTTCAAATAATTTTTTCTGTTCACAAGAGGCTTCATCCTTACTTTTTGTGTTACCATGTGTCGGGATTATATCTTCATCACAGATCCCTGTCTGGGAAATTAATAAAGAAAATAATTGTGCAACATGATGCTAGTTGAAGGTGGCCCTCTTCCAAAAGCACCATAAGCTTTAGCAGATGTTGGCCAGACTGCACTAAATGTGTGTCTGCAACTTTAGGAATCTCAGAACTCTTCAGTCAATGACCATAGACTGCTGCTTTCAGATTTCTGGTTTTTTGAGGTTTGCTTTTTTTTTTTTTTTCCTTTAAATTAAGTCATACTCATGTGAGAGAATATGCAAACTCACTGCAACAAGCAGGAACTCAAATTCATTGTGCACAGTGGTACAAAGTGTCTGAAAGCAAAGAGGGCCAGCTGCTCCCTAATGGATGGGGAGTAGAGTGCAATAACCTACCAGGAGGGCGTTGACAGCCAGGATACTGTCCTACAGTACATGAGCAGAGGGGAAGCAGACCAGTCCCAGGGGTAGCAACCAGGCTCAGCGAAGAGTCCAGATCATCAAGTAAGTTCATAGCGATAAGACAGATCTGAGGTCAAGCCACAAGATCAGCCAGGTCAGGGTCAGAATCAGTCAAACACGCTCCATTGATTAGACGGCAGGTCCATGGTGACAAGACAGATATGAGGTCCAAAGATATTAAGGGATTGGAATGTCTTTCATATGAAGAGAGGCAGAAGGAGCTGAGATTATTTAGCCTGGAAAGAGCTCTGGGGAATCTCATCAATGTGTGTAAAAGCATAATAGGAAGGAATAAAGAGGGAGACAGACTCTTGTCAATAGTTCCCAGATAAAGGGCAACAAGCAATGGGCACAAAGTAACATGAAATTCCACCTAAACACAAGAAAACACATTTTTACTGTGAGGTTGGACAGGTATTGGAGTCGGTTGCTGTGAAGGGCAGTCAAATCTTCATCTGTGGAGAATCAGAACCCAGCCAGAAACAGTTCTGCACAATTTGTTCTAGCTGACCCTGCTTGAGCAGGGGGGTTGGAATGGATGACCTCAGGAGGTCCTTTCTAACCTCGATGATTCTGTGATTCTGAGGTGGAGCCAAGAAGTCAGTCTTCAGGTTGGAGATCAGAACAGTGGGGCCCCTGGCCAGACAGGGGCACAACTGTTGGCTGAGGTGAAGACTGGTACTCCTGCAGTGTAGGTCAGGCAGGGACAAATAGTGACACACTATGTTACCAGGCACCCAACATGTGACTTGATTGTCACCAAATACAGGAAACACTGGTGTAACATGTACTGCAAATAAACAGTAAGATGTGAGATTTGATCTAATTTAAAGCATCACCAGGGAGGAATCAAGGGTCTTGTGCTAGTATAGAACAGTTTCATTTGGAAGGGACCTAGAATGGTCATCTAGTCTAACTGCCTGACCACTTCTGAGCTCACCAAAAGTTAAAGCATATTATTAAGGGCATTGCCCAAATGCCTCTTAAACACTGACAGGCTTGGGGCATCGGCCACCTCTCCAGGAAGACTGTTTGATCACCCTCTCAGTATAGAAATGTTGTGTCTCAGTAGAGAAATGTTATATCTCAGTAAAGAAATGTGTTTATCAAATCACAGAATCACAGAATCGCAGGGGTTGGAAGGGACCTCTGGAGATCACCTAGTCCATCCTGGTCTTATTCTTTCATGTGGATGAAGGAACTCAACTCTTCTCTTCTCTTTTTCTCTTTCTTTTTTTTTTTTTTTTCCTTTTTTTTTTTTGTTTCCCAGGGGGGTTGTGGAGTCCCCTTCTCTGGAGATTTTCAAGACCCACCTGGATACAGTCCTGAGGAATGTGCTCTAGGCATTCCTGCATCAGCAGGGGAGTTGGACTAGATGATCTCCAGAGGTCCCTTCCAACTCTAACAATTCCGTGATTCCCTGATTCCGTGATTCTGTGCTCCTCCACTGCTACCACGTGCCCCTTACATGTTCCTAGGTACCATGCAGAGGTAATTCCTTCCATCACATCCTTATGTAAAAACCAAGTCTCACTTCACATCTTTTCTGATTCATTGTGGTCTTCAAAGTGCTTCATTACAGTTATCAATCAGGTTAAGATGCAAGTAACACATTCTTTGTTATAAGGTCAGCCTTTTCGCACTTCCTCATCTGGCAGCTCTTCAGTGGACTGTTCTGGGGCTTGTAACACCTTTGAATAAAAATGCCTTCCATTGATTATGTAATGCCCATTTGTGACTTGTGATGTGTTGGAAAAGATTTTTAAGAATAACTTTATTTTGAGGGCCTATTAGTCTTTACATCCTGGATTTCATGCCATTGTCCCAACTAAATAAGGATGTTGAAGAGGGAAAACAGTTAGTAGGGTGTCAAAAAGCCTTGAAATGATTAAGGGTCATGTAATTAAATACACATCATATGTTTATATAAACATTATCTTGTGCCTTTAATTATCTCAACTTTTGTATCCAGAAAACACTTAGAACATATGTCCCTAAGATTCATTTTATAAATATTTTTGCAAATGCAGAAAGAATCACGATGTATCTCATTCCTGTAATCTATACAGCAGCATACTTCCTCTGACTCTGACACAGAAACCTTTTCTTTATAGTTACAGGTGAAGGAAAACAAAGATTTTATTTCAACACAACGTTTCTTTGGAACTGATGGGAAATTGTTGACTACAGTATAATCTGTATTTTAACTGCCTGAACAGTAACAAACAACGTGAGTTGCCTTCAGTTCCACAGAATTTACTTTCCTATTGATTTTATCAACAAATATCAAAGGAATCTTCTGAGTTCTGTGCACAAACATTTCTCACAGATAGATAATTCTCTCCTCATCTTGTCGGTACATTCTTGTCCCTATGTTGAAGGCTGCTATAGGCACCTTAAGTCTGCAGATCAGATTAAAATTGGAAAAAAAAATAGATATTTGTAATATCATCTTGGCTCCCATCTTCTCCTTAATTTAAATCTCAGTTTTTCAAATTCTTATATTCTAACCCCAGAGGTACTGGACATTCTTATTTATGTTACTAGCATGGCTTCTTATCTCTGTCATGGAGTCAGTAACCTGTGCCTCATTAAGTGTAGGAAACTATGTTATAGGGAACACACTATAGATCTGCTAAGAAAATAGGTTGAAAAGCACCTGCAGTAGAATGTGACAGACTTCTTAATGATGTGAGTGATAGCTAGCAGTTTAAAACTTGTATTACTGTAATCCTAATTAACTTAGATTGCTTTAAACAGTAGTGTGTCTGTTAGCTACAACATAGCTCATTAAGAATTAATATTTGAAAATATATTAATAAATGTAAATCCCTCTTATCATTATAAAAGATGTTATATTTGCCTCAGTGAAAGGATGTATACAAAAGGACAAAAAAAAAGGTGAAAGAGTATAGGAAAATTAGATGCAACAAAATACAGAAAGAAAAAGGTAATATTAACTTAATTTTGAAATAAAATTTGATAATAAAAAGGAAAACTACATGGAAGAAAGGAATACATTAATCTGTTTATAACTATAGTTCAAAGTAAGAATATTTTTTATCATAATACATGTAATTAATGTGTTTCATAGTTTTCTTTAAAGATTAATGTTCCTCAAGCCATGCTCTGAAGTTTTTATGTTAGAAACACAGTTTTTTAAAACACTTAATTGAAAATTTCACTTTATTATTCTCTTATTTTATTTAGCAAATTTGTTACACAAAAGGAATTAAAAACCCTGTTTACTTCACAGCACAAAATAACAAAACATATTCAGTGTTAGTGGCAATGTCACAGAATTTGCACTTCTGAGAGAGTGTAATATGTGAACTGCATGACCACTAAGTATTTTTATTATTCTGTGTGATCTTAGATTTAGTAATGAACATAAACACATTTTAAGACAGTTTGAAATGTATTTATAATAAAACTTAAGGCTGCAAGCCTCCAGCAAAAAAAAGGATACTGTGGCTTATTCCTTCTTCTAACCAACCCATTGAGAAAATGAAAGACAAAACACAACAAAATAGCTGCCAGAAAAAAAACCCAAACCTGCAGAAAATATATCAACTTTCAAAAAAAATCCCCAAACCACCCCAACAAAAAACAAAGAAACTCTCAACACCGGAAAAATAATCCTCAATTTGCTTTATATTTAGTTTTTAAATACTGTAAAGAATGTAAAAATCTATTTTATAATTCTTATGTGGAGACTTCTATAAGGATGCACACTGCTAAAGTGCTGCTACCTGATTGAAGAGGCAAATTCTCTGACAAGTAATATTAAAAGGCATTGAAAGGTTTGTTTGCTGTATCTAACTCTCAAACCAGCAACTCAAAATCAACGACAATAAATCATTTCTTTGTGTTCAGTATCTATCTTATTTCTGTATCCTGATGTGAACTCTCTTTTTCTGTTAGTTATACAATATTAATTATAGCAATATATTAGAATTTGAAAAGCTTTTACAATTATAAGAAAGTATTATTTAGACAAAATGCTTTTAGTACTCAGGAATTATGACTCCTTGGATAACAGATCAGAGGAGACATTAGAAGGACTCTAGCATCTAAATACCAAGGAATAATGGGATATAAACATATATTTTTAATCCTTTAAAAAAAAAATTAATTCATTATCTCCTGTGTATAATTTGTAGCACTGGGTTGAGATCATCTATGCATAACTAAAAAAAACCCAAAACTGCTCATCAAATGTTTTAGTTGTTCATTAAGTGTTTGCTAACTGTAGAACCAAGTAAACATTGAAATTATAACTTGAGCGCAAATGTGCAAATCTATGCAGTTACTTGTTAAATTTCATATTTTGTTCTGGTGAACTTAGTTCTCTAGTGTCTTTAATGAATGTTAGTGGTACTTTGGGTTACCTTGTCTTAGGTTTCTAAAAGTGAGCTGTCTGAAGCTTAGGTAGTCATAAGCTTGCTTTTAGTTAGTGGAGAGAAATGGACACCTCCAGCAGAAGATTCTTCTTACTGTAGTCTAACACACATGAATAACACTTTTGATGCACCTGTTTCTCCTCTGACTGCAAAGGGAGACTGTATGGACAGCTTTCATTCAGCCACATAGTTTTTTGATTTCTGAAGTTAAGGAGGCAGACCAAAAAGTACTTTTGATCAAATCAAATAATAAAAAAAAAGCCCAGTTGTGTATGTGTGTTTTTGTATGAGTGTGTGAAAGACTCAAAGAGATTTGTTTTCTTATAATAGGAACTGTTTTTCAGAGGAAACCAAGGCGCTTGCTGGAATAATATGTATAAGGACCACATTTCTGTTTGAGTAATAAGAATTTATCAGAAATTAAAAGAAAGTTTTTACCCCTAAAAGTCCTGGAACAACCTTCCAATAAATTTAACAGAGAGCTTGTTAAGGATGTTTGTCTTTCTAGAAGAGATAAAGACATGTATCGTTATTGTTTGTAATAGTAAGGGGCTAAAACCATTGCTTGAGAGATTTTTTCAGGCCTATTTCCTATGATTCCAGTGAGCTGCCCCAACATTTTAAGCTGTATTCCCAATGACATCAAGAATAACTTCAGTCTTTTACTGCTGAGGAGGTAGGCAGCTTAATTCTGCATAAAAACTTTCCTGATTAACATATTACTTATTCTCTTCTTTCTCACCAGCAGTCCTACAGTAGGTTACATTTTTAGAAAAAAAATATTAGATTGGTTTCATCAGTAAAACTTCTTTAGGGAAAGGTGTTCTTTCATCTCTGTGATTAGCAACCTCATGCAAATTGCAAGTGACCTGATTAAAATTTTTGTATCTCTGTAAAAAGAGTTTCCAAGCCTCTAACTTACTATGAAATAAGTTGATCGACAGAAATTCTCTAAGACCATAAAGGGTAGCAGTTGGAAAAAAGTGTACTTAAGCTACTGCAAGGAGAACTATCTCTGTAAGATACGCTTGATCAACTTAGTTAATGTACTTGTACTTCTAATTAAAGCACAGAACAGGAACAATGAAAGCAAGACATCAAATTTTTTTTCTGATATGGTAGGGCTCGTGACTCAATTATAAACAACACCTTCAATAAACTTTGAGCTTTGCTTACAAACAATATAATGTTGTTTTTACAGTAATTGATTTAACTACGCCTTTTGAAATGCTGATAGAAACCTTGCACAAGGAAGTTGGTGATAAATGCTACTAAGTAAGATGCCAAACTTGCCTTTTTATTTTTTTTTTATTCCTTGATTCAGAAAACAGAAATTGATTTATTTTACCTGAAATAAAATTGAAGGTCAAATTAAGCAGTTTCCAGGGGGAGTTTTAATTAGATAAGGTTAAAGCCTCACAGAGCTTCTCTGTCTTCTATCTTTAATTCCCACTCTGTAGGAACCTTCTGAACTTTCCCTGCTGCTTTATTCAGACGTAATCAGCACCCTTCAATGAAACTCTAATTTAAAGAGAATTCATTACAGTAGGTGACTTACTTAAATAGGTGAAAATGAATGCCTCTGAGGGTAGAACTCCATGTTCTAAAATGAAGGTAAGGTCTTATAGGTAGGCTATAACAACACTTCTCACAGTTGGACACAATTTATGTCTGTATATATAAATAAATGCCAATATAAATAAAATTTATGATGAAGTCTTTCAAAGTGTTTTACAAACATGTTAGAAGTGTCCCTTGAATATTGAAATGTAAATGAATATTATTTTATTTTATTATCCTTTATTTTCCAGATGAGTATTAAATATAAGAAGCCCAAGAAAGTCTAAATTGTTTATAGTTATGTAGCAACTCAAGAACAGATATGAAAGAAAAGAAACTGTGTTTCTTTTTCATACTCTCTGGCTGTAATTAACAGGAAACAACAAAGCTGATTTTCAATTACTCTGAACTTAAAGTGGTCACGCATTCATGCACTGTAGCTGTAACACATAATTTTTGATTTGATGGCATTCTAAAGTGTATTTTCACTCATCCAGGTCAATATACCAGTGACTAAAGATATTGAACACCTTGGATAAAGAGACTAAAGCATATTATCAAAACTTAGTGGTGAAATACATTTGCATTTAAAGCTATAGCACACTGGAAAATCAGTCCTGCTGCCTCCACTGGACATACCAGTATTGCAATATATAAAGTGAGACAACGTTTGTACGAAAATATATACTCCTTCATTAGACCAGATGTGTATTCAGAAAAACTGAGAAGCTTTCAGGCATGTAAATCCATTTTTAGGGTTGAAATAGAAGCAACAAACTTGAAATTACATGCAAGCTGAGAACAATTTGTTCTGACTTAAACTTAAAAGTATGTTAATCATTAACATAGTTTGACAGAAGAGTTCATCCATAGCCATGCAAGGGAAAGAAAGAGTTTCTCATAGAAAAGATGAGGATATCATTATCTCTTCTGAGAGAAGAGACAGATTAATAGTAAGAGACAGAGTAATAGTAGATGTTGGCACGGGTGACACGTGGCGTATACTGTAAAATATAAACCCAGTGTCATCGGGATTGCATTTACCCATTTGACTTATGAATATAGTTTCTGGTCTGTCTTTGCACCTCTTGAACACAGTAACTGAGGTCAGATACTGAGTGACCGCTTTGTGAGGAACAGTCTTAAATTTATAAACTGAAAGAGGGTAGATTTAGATTAGATATTAAGAAGAAATTCTTTACTCTGAGGGTGGTGAGGCACTGGAACAGGTTGCCCAGGGGAGCTATTCAGGCCCCATCCCTGGAAGTGTTCAAGGCCAGGTTGCACGGGTCTTTGAGCAACTTAGTCTAGTGGAAGATGTCCTTGCTCATGGCAGGCGGGTTGAAACTTGATGATCTTTAAGGTCCCTTCCAACTCTAAAGATTCTGTGATTCTATGATTCTGTATCTGCATGCTGGAGATCTTACTGTTTTCTTACACTTAATTATGCTAGGTAAATGATTACTACTCCCCTTTGTAGAGTATCTCGTGGAGTACTATGAAGATTCTGTACCATATATTCCCCCAAACATAAGATAAAATAAGGATATCTGTTTTTCTGAACATAGTTCTTTCCAGAATTGAACTGGCTTCTCAGCTCCAAGACTACAGCAGTGACAGAAGCAGTATGAGGTAAATGGAGATAGCTGTGGGATAAAAGAACCTACAAATCACTAGTTTCAGCATGTCCTGTTCTTTATCAGTTGTCTCCAAGTTGATCCTTAGAGGGTCCTACTATTAAAACTGTAAGACTCTATAGGGAATCTCAACAATTTCTTGCTCTTACAGTTTCTTACATTTACTCTTACTGAAGAGTGGCTATTATATCTGATGATACATTTAATATAAGAAAAGAGTTCTAAAGCACAATTATGATTTTCAACACATGAATTCTTGATGACAATAACATTTGCTCTGATTTTTTGATGTCTGTAATGCATTCTGTCTCATATTCAAATGTCAATGGCAGTGCAATCAAAAAGGCTCATACATACTTTGCACACCTATGCATACTTATGCAGAAAGAAGTTGGAAGTGTAGGGTTATGTGGAAGGAGCATGTCTGCTCCTTTGAGTACATCTGATCAAAGGAGCCACAAACCAGAATACACAGAGACACACCTGGCCAAACACATGATAAGGGAGGTCATGATAAGAACAAGCCTGGTCAGTGGCATGAATTTGTAAGAGTATGTAGGGTGTGAAAATGTTTATTTTTTCAGCTAGGAGGATAAGGAAAGGGAGACAGACAAATACACAGAGATATAAAACAAGGCCAATTAGCGTTGACAAACAATAACCAGAAAAAAAACCTGGTCAGTCACACTAATTGACAGGCTGTCAAGAAACTGCAGTCAAACTGTCACTGTGCAACGGGTGAGGATGCAAACCTGGGGGTACAGGATGTTGGGGCGGCTGGTGGGACTGTGCCAACTGATGAGGCAATGTGCAGGGGAAGGGGGAGCAGGGAGGAACAGAGAGGGGGTAGGCACGAAGGGATACAAAAGGGGCCAGCTGTGTGTAAAACAGAGCCACTCAGTACACTTGTCTTGCTGAGCCCTGCACCTGACCACCACAGTCTATCCTCTCTTCTTATATCTTATTAAATCTTTTCTTAACTCTCTGCTTAATCTCATTCTCTATCCCCTGTGTGTGAGCATGTGCTGCAAAGACTTAGTACCAGCTGTTGGTGAGACTGGTGCGTGTATGAGTGAAATCTGGTGCCAGCTACTGGAGTCAGGCTAGGGGTTTGGGTGCCCCTGGTCCGGGATGTCAGCTGCTGGAGCCAGTGGGGTCTCAGCATCAGCAACTGGAGTGAGTGGGGGTCTTTAACCCTCCGCCTCAGGGGCAGGAATGATGTGTGTCCTGAAAACTAGCTACTGAGGAGACTGGGGTGAGTGAGGTGAGTGAGAGGGTTAGCACCAGCCACTGGAGCAGGATTGTGGGTCACAGCCCCATGTGCTTGGTGCTGACAGCTGGAGGGCAAGTGTCTGTATCTTCCCCAAACTGTGTGTGTGGGGTGTGCATGTATTCACTGCCAAACTTCAAGCTATACTCACTGACGAGTAGGGAGGCCTTGGGTCTCAACAGGGGCATCGGGCGGATGCAGGTCTATACTCCTATTTGGGGGACATCCATGAGTGTGGGATGCCCATGGGATGAGTGTGCAAGTGCTGTGTGTTTGCAGTGAGTACTGAGGTGTACCAGCCAGAAAGCAGGAGACACGAGTAGCAGGTCAGAGGGGACAGGATCTGAGCAGGGGTGCCTAGCAGGCAGAGGGTCTGTGCTGCTACTTGGGGATCCATAAATGTGTGTGAACCTGGAGAATTCACTGTTGGTTGAACCTACAAATGGGAAAGTGGCAGCTGTGTCCCTCAGCCTAGGCAGAGACCTGAGGTCCCTGGGCACTGGGCTGGGCTCCAGCGGCCAGGTGTGAGGGACTCCTGGCACAAGCAACTGGAGGAGGCAGCCACTCCTAACATGCCTTAAGAGGAAGTATCTCTTCATATGTGAAAACCTATAAAGAATTCGGCCAAATTAATTGCTTCAAGGATCTTAAAACTGAGGTTTATCAAAGAATATTTTGTTTCATGAGACAAAGTTCGTTTCAGAATACATTTTCATTTTGAATAAAAATAAAATTTTAGAGCTCAGAATTTTTTTAAAGATACTTCAGTAGAGAAAAATCACATCTGGCTCTACCTACAATCCGATCCTGAGTCGTGTGTGTGGATCAGAGCACAGTTACTGGGTGGCATCCATGCTAGACAAATTTGTGTGATGTTACTTTGTTTTCAATATATTGGGTAAGATTCTGTAATCAGGCTTATAAAAATACAACAAAGCTTGTGGCATGTGTATGTTTCTTTGATTGTTCTATCCCATAAGTCCTCTGAGCCTAGGAATATGTAGCCTACCTCCAGCTGAGACTATGCGTTGCTAGTTACATATGTGCAATAGGTAATGTCTCATTCACTGTTCTGTTTACATATTACAAAATCCTTTTGTTGCATTTACTTACATTTTTTGGATATTTTTATTAGATGTTATACAATGTAATAGATTGCACACAGTACTCAGAGAAGAATGCAGTTTGTCTGTTTACAGATATTTTAAATTATAGAACCATAGAATCATATAATCATAGAATGGTTTAGGTTGGAAGGGACCTTAAAGGTCATCTAGTTCCAAGCCCCCTGTCATGGGCAAGGACACCTCCCACTAGACCAGATTGCTCAAAGCCTCAACCAACCTGGCCTTGAACACTTCCAGGGATGGGGCCTCCACGGCTTCCCTGGGCAACCTGTTCCAGTGTCTCACCACCCTCACAGTGAAAAATTTCTTCCTGAGATCTAATCTAAATCTACCCTCTTCCAGTTTGAAGCCATTACCCCTCATCCTATCACTACATGCCCTTGTAAAAAGTCTCTCCAGCTTTCTTGTAGGCCCCTTTCAGACAGTGGAAGGCTGCTATAAGGTCTCCCTGGAGCCTTCTGTTCTTCATGCTGAACAGCCCCAACTCTCTCAGCCTGTCCTCATAGCAGAGGTGCTCTAATCCTCTGATCATCTTTGTGGCCCTCCTCTGGACCTGTTCCATCAGGTCCCTGTCCTTTTTATGTTGAGTGCTCTACTTCAGGTGGAGTCTCATCAGAGCAGAGTAGAGGGGGAAAATCATCTCCCTCGACCATGCTTCTTTTGATGGAGCCCAGGATGTGGTTGACCTTCTGAGCTGTGAGAGCACATTGCCGGCTCATGTAGAACTTCCCATCTAACAACAACCCCAAAGTCCCTCTCCCTCAGTGTTGTTTTTGATCCATTCTCCTCCCAACCTGTATTTGTGATTGAGATTTCCCCCACCCACGTGCAGGACCTTGCACTTGGCCTTGTTGAACTTCCTGAGGTTGGCACAGGCCCACTTCTCAAGCCTGTCCAGGTCCCTCTGGATGGCATCCCTTTCCTCCAGTGTGTCAACCACTCCACACAGCTTGGTGTTGTCGGCAAACTTGCTGAGGGTGCACTCAGTCCCTACATCCATGTCGCCCACAAAGATGTTAAACAGTACGGGTTCCAGTACCGACCCCTTACGAACACCACTTGTCACTGTACGCCACTTGGACATCAACCCATTGACCGCAACTCTTTGAGTGCGGTGATCCAGCCAAGTCCTTATCCACTGAGTGGTGCATCCATCAAATCCATGTCTCTCCAATTTAGAGACCAGGATATCATGTGAGGCGGGTCAAATGCCTTGTACAAGTTCAGGTAGATTATGTCAGTTGCTCTCCCCTTATCCACCAAGTTTGTGGCCAAATTAGACAGAATTTCACTGAAGGCAGCAAGCCTGTTAAAAGAATCCAAAATATGTGGCTTGCATTGAAAAAAAAAAATTCACTTTCTCTGTTTGAAATATAATTATAATTCCTTCTCAAGGGAAATAAGTCATTTGTCTTAGAGCTCATTTGTTTAGAATGCATGGTATTTTTTCTGGACTTTGAGTATATTCTATATACTTACTCACAGAGAAGATAGAAAACATCAAGCCAGTGAACTGGAAAATCAGAATAACTACAGTACTTAGAGTATAATATTACTGCCCAGTGGGATCTTTATTAGCCACTAGCTATAACAGAAAACAGTGCAATATGACTTATAATATATATAATTTTAAGCATTCAGTAATATTCTATGACCATACAGAAAAGGGTCATAATTTTTACACAGCTGCACATTGGTACTCAAAATTTCTTTCTATAAAAAAAAGTCAACAGCCTGGAAATTAGTTTCCATGGATTGAAAATGGTTCATTCAGTCTGAAGAAATTGATTCATAAAAGTCAGGGATATAAATATTCAAATGAGTTTAATCAAATATTTAATCAATAATAAACAAAGCTGACTGTACATCCAACATCGGGTGATGCAAATGAACATTGCTACAGGAGGTACAAAGGTATGAATGATCTGCCATTTGAGACACAAAGTACAAATCATTCTGAGTCAAAGTCAGACAAGGATTTTTAGGCATTGCTTCTCTTGATGGCTGGGTTACTGTTACTTACTCCCTTTATTCACTGCATACTTACTGATATTAAAGTTTAATTCAGACTAAACCTTGATCTCCCTGAGTGCTATTTTCCCATAGTACTTATAGAAGAATAGAGGTTCACTGTTCTTAAGGGTGACAAATAATCCATTTCATGAAAACAGAGCACAACAGTAAAGTATATTCAGCTGTATAAATGTCTTAGGTCTAAATTCCTACATCTCACTTGTATGCTTGTAAAGCTCCCATTCTGCTGTTCTCTTTGTATTCTGCTGTTAAAATAAGCTTCAAACCATTGACAGGTTCTTGGAATTAAAGCTTTTAAATAGCAATTAACTTCTGACCATGTAGGGTTACACGCTACACCATCGTGTTCCATAATCTCATAGATTCTGAAATACTGAAATAAGCCTAGGGTAGAATATCAAGAGAAGAGAATGGTAAAAGTAGGATTAGCCTTTTCAGAGTAATGTAATGTATTTCATGTAATAGTAATCTGGGTTCTTAAGTGGAAAATGTGTTGCAAACCATGCCTTTAAGCAAAGACAACCAAAAAAAAAATAAGACACCGAAAATTCTTATGCAATTGTCATTGGCATAGCATCAGTTAATCTTTGAGCTATCTTTCGATATAGATAGATCCCCTTTTATTACTAGAGACCTGTACCTATATCCACATGAATGTATGTAACTGAGAGGAAAAAAAAGGAAAAAAAAAAAGAAAAAGAAAAGAGAAAAAAAAGAAAAAAAAAAAAAGAAACTGAATTTTTTTTCTCCAGATGAAAATTAGAAGAGTGGACTCTTTTTCCAGATGAAAATCACAAAAGTCTACTCACCAAGGAGCTGGGAGCTGAGAGATAGTGACTGCCGAGAAAGACAGTTGACTGCCAACTGAGAGACAATTGACTGCCAAGCAGGAACACTCTCAGAACAGAGAATATTTGTGCGAAGTTTCTTATTGGAAACTGATAGTGGGGAATGCCAGCAAACCAAAAGCACTATAAATATGTCGCACAAAAGAGAGCTACATAGTTTGTACAACAGTTGGTGTAAATGGGGTAACACCAAAGACCCAGATATGCTGCTTGAGACAACCAGTCAGCTCAGCACAGTGATACAAAAGGACATAGTCCAGTTCATGTGACATGTAGATTAATAGAGGCATTGACCCAAGAGGGACTTCCAAGGGGGATGTAGTCATTGAGTCTCGGGCTGCAGGGTGAACTTGATGCTCTTCTCTTAGGTGGGAATTGGGAGTGACGGTAGCTTCCCCTGCAGGAGGTGTGTACTGGTTAAGCTTCTAAGCCACAAAAGGAAGGAGATGAGGGAGAAAATGACCGGATTACACAGCATCAGGGAAGATATATGGGAAAGTGAAAGGATCTTTGCAGAGATCTGGCAGAGTCCAGAGCCTAAGCCCCATTGTCACACAGAATGAGGAATGTTCAAAAGCTGTGCTTGAGCAGAGGTAGGACAAAGATTCCCAGGACCATGGGACCCAGAAGTTTGGGACTCTTTGGGCTGAATGAAAGGGACAAAACCCAGGTGGGGATGTCCTCAGTCACACTGTTAAAGGGAAAGGAAACAGAAACACATGCATCTTGCAGGTCAACTCCTGGCTGCACAGTTGTCACGTTCAGGGTTTTGGCTCCTATAATCATGAACCCACTTCAAGGAATAAAGCTGCTAAAGAGAGATGGGGTTCACCTGATAAAGTGGGGCAACACAGTTGCCTCTTGCTAG
The DNA here is from genome assembly GCA_013397275.1 of Burhinus bistriatus. NCBI lineage: Eukaryota > Metazoa > Chordata > Aves > Charadriiformes > Burhinidae > Burhinus > Burhinus bistriatus. The sequence continues at coordinate 151,743 of VYXH01007042.1, read as the reverse complement.
CACAATGAGGAGAGCTTCAACCAAGGGTCATCAGAGAAAGGAGATCAACGTTTGAAGATAAACAGGAGAACATGGGTGGGAAAGAGCAATGGGGGAGATGCTTACATTCCCCTTGAAACAGTGAAGTGAGCAGACATCCATCTGAAGTGCCTTTGCTCTAATGTGTACAGTATGGGAAAGAAACAAAGGACTGCATGTTAATAAGAAATTACAGAGAATTGTAAATATATAGCAGGGTGGCATGAATAACTGGAGTATTGTGAGGCATGGATAGTAGGTCTTTAGAAAAGATAGGCAGAGAAGGTGATGAGGGGTGTAAGGAGTAGCTGCATGCAGGTCCTGGATGAGCTAACTTTAGGTGCTCCTGTGCTTGTCCTGCAGCTGATAAATAAAGAATAACTGGTTCATTATAATGACAGTAAATGGCAACTGTGACTACAGTGACCATGAGATGATAAAGTTTGAAGATCCTAAGGGAAGAGAAGGCAACACGTAGCAAGGAATTTGGACCTCAGGAGAGCAGATTTATTCAGGGAATTGGTATGCAAAGTTTTGGTTTCCTAAATAATCTTATGGCATATAATGCATTTTCATTTACACTTTATTATAGCTTGATGAGAAGGAATATGTTGTCAAGTAACTGGACTGGAGTGGGTTACTAAAGAATAGCACAAAGCGCCATTCTTTTTAAGTATGCCATCTTTTTTTAAGGATGACCTTCAAAAATAAAAAAAAAAAAAAATGTGGCAAAGACTTTTAAGTTCTTAAAAGAAGAGCTATGAAACTTAGTGATGGAAGAGACGAGAAAGAAACTGGAGATGATATCAAGACTGTAAGGACAGAAAGGATGGTAGGAAAAGTGACAATACAAAGGTTTTAATAAGGAAGAATAGTAACTCCATGTTCAGCACATGAAACTAATGAAACTATGTCCAAGACACATTATAAATGTTTTTAAGATGAAAACTATAACAATCCTTCAGCTAACAAGTTTTAGTAATCGCAAGATTTATCAATACCATTGTACTTTGTACTTAATTTTATACTATTCAGAGATGTGTGCCCTATTAAAAGTGCTCTGGTCATCCAGACTTCCACTTTGAAAACCCATTCCCATTTTCAGCCTTCTACTGTTTTCTGAAACTCCTTATGCATTCATGAAGATATGAAAAGTAGATTAGGTAGTTTAGCTAATAATAATATTTGTTTTTCTTTTTACATTCTTAAATACTTTTAGTTAATTATTGGGGGAATGGATATAGAAACTCAGCATTTCCAACAGTCTTTTCAAAGCTTTTCAGATTACTGAAGTTTAAAGCAATACAAAAAGTCAGACTGATGTACCTAAACTGAAAATAAATTCAAAATTCAGTTAAAAAATATTTTAAAGCTGTTATTTCATTTAAAAATTCTTGGTGGTTGCTGCATAGACTTTTTTTCCTATTTGGCTTTCTCAATGAACGTGCTGCCTAAATGTCTGAAACAAGCTGTTTTGACTTGTACTCACAGTTTAATCTTTTATGGAACTCTAGTTTAGTAGTCTTCGTTTACAAGCGTGAATTCAAAGAATCAGGGGAGATTGGTAAAAGTCTGCTTTTGCAAAACAAATCAAGTGTTAAACTAGAGGATCCATCTCACCTTCAAAAGTATGTAGACATATATCTGCCAGTTTATATATCATTGCTATCCTTTAAAATAAATCATTAGCTATTTTGTTATCTAAAGTACTTTAAATTCTGATGCTCCATAAGCACACATAGTTAATTAATCTTCATCTATGAATTAGTTGGAGCATAAATTCAACTAGAAGCCTTAGTAACAGAATATGGCTAAGAAAACATAGGCAACAACAGTGTATGAAAAATGGCTAATATTTAGGAAACTGAGGTTTAGTTACATTTCAAATCCTTAGCCTGAAGTCTCAGGGTGGGTGCTTAAGTTACCTTCTAGTTTGGCTGGCTTTAAATCTATGTTCTACATGACAAGCAGAGTGAGTCACAGTACTGATACTCCCCATATGGTCAATTGAAAGGTGTAAATATCTTTGAAGAACAATTTAGACCACTGAAAAGAAACATTTACCTCTTTAGGCATTTAATTATTTACTATAATAGGCGTAAGCACCTCTATAGGCAATTTAATGTTCTCTAACAACAGACCAGGAGCTGCATAGAATCAGCCATTAGAAATATAGCCATTAGCTATACAGATGTGTTAAAGATCCGTCATCTTAGAGCTGAGTGATCTTCACATTTCTTCATCTCTGATTCAGAATGCAACCTATTTTCCTGTGACTGGGCTCCTCACAAAGTAGAATGAGGAAGTTACATTGTAAACCTTTTCGACAGTAGTAATTAAACAGAATTCTTTAAAAACTTCTTAGTCAGGTACTGAGACAAGAACAATTTCTAGGGAAACAGTCTCTTGAGCCTACTGATGATGCTATTTCTTTAGGAGACTGCTACCTGTTCTCTGGACATCTTCTATTCCAATCTCCCTGCTCAAAGCAGGGACACCTAGAGCTGATTGCGCAGGAGTGTGATATAGGGAACTAACTGTCAGCTTCACAATTTCTAAATCGCTTAACAATCCTGTTTGTTTCAAACATTCTTTTGGAACTTACTTACCAAGGACTGGCATTTGTCAAGAACTGATATGTCAGACAAACGGAGTGAACAACCAGACCTTGCTTTAAGCAAATTGTATAGATAACAGGAGCTGCTCACAGGAACATTATTGTCTGCAAGAAGCAACCATCTGGTTACGACTGGTCTTGTGGTTTGGAGCCCAGCCAACCCAGCATTCTGGGACAAAGGTGAAGTGTACATGGTGAAGAAGACTACAAGCCTTCCTCCAAAAGACCCTGGCCCACGACCACCAGATGGAAGTGCGCATGCGGCAAGAGGAGGAGACTTATGATAATGAGTTCCCAGAAAAGAATTATAATAGTCACGCCCACCCGAGAACTGTTTGTAATAACCCCACCTATGCTAATGCATATGTGTGTTTAATCCTACGAATATGTATATCTTTATTGTATAAATTTCTGGTAAAGTGTGCTGTCGGTGTGCGTGTACTTTGGAGGAACGATCCCCCACGCACCCAGCGCTGAATAAACATACCTGCTTTATAACTCTCTCCGAGTTATAGAGTTTGATCCACGCGTCAACTGTGTCCAATCAGATTCTGAATATCTCCATAGCTGGAGACTCTGGGCAACCTGTTCCTTGTTCCAGTGCTTGACCACACTCATGCTCTCATGGTATTCTTATGTTTATCTGTTTTCTTTACTCTTCCCCATCAGATACTTACACACATCACTAAGATCTCCTGTAAGCCTTCCTTTCTCCAGCTTAAACCATCCCAGTTCTCTTAGTGTCTCCTTGTATGACATATGCTCCAATCCCTTAATCATATCTGTGGTCCATTGGTGTGCCCGCTCCAGTATGTCCATGCTTTTCTTGTACTGGACAGCCCAGACCTGGATCCAGTATGCCACATGTGTCTCACCAAAGCTAAGCAGTGGGGAAGGATCACCTCCCTTGACCTACTGACAATGCTTTTCCTAACTCAGGAAAGGATGATGTTGGCCTTCTTTGCTGAAAGGACACATTGCTCACCAGGAACTTCTATGAAGAGCTGCTTTCCAGCTGGTCAACCCCTGACCTGTAGTGGTGCATGGGGTTATTCCCCTGTCAGGGTTAGGACTTTGCAATTTCCTTTGCTGAACTTTCATAAAAGTCCTGTCTGCCCATTTCCCAAGGCTGTCAAGGTCCTTCTGAATGGCAACAAACACATTTAGTGTATCAACCCCTTCTCCCAGTTTTGTATCATCTGCAAACTTGCTGAGCATGCACTCCATCCCATCATGTACGTCCTCAATGAAAATATAAAAGGTATTGTCCCCATTATGGACCTTGAGGTATGCCACTAGAAACTGGACTGCTGATGGACTTCATGCTGTTAGTCACANTGTAGTGGTGCATGGGGTTATTCCCCTGTCAGGGTTAGGACTTTGCAATTTCCTTTGCTGAACTTTCATAAAAGTCCTGTCTGCCCATTTCCCAAGGCTGTCAAGGTCCTTCTGAATGGCAACAAACACATTTAGTGTATCAACCCCTTCTCCCAGTTTTGTATCATCTGCAAACTTGCTGAGCATGCACTCCATCCCATCATGTACGTCCTCAATGAAAATATAAAAGGTATTGTCCCCATTATGGACCTTGAGGTATGCCACTAGAAACTGGACTGCTGATGGACTTCATGCTGTTAGTCACAAGCCTTTGAGCCCAGCAGTTCAGCCAGTTTTCAGTCTACCTCACAGCCTGCTTACCTAGCAGGTATTTCTTCAGTTTGTCTATGAAGATTTTATGGGTGACAGTTTCAAAAGTCTTTCTTGACTTGAGAGAAACGACACTCACTCCTCTCCCCTCATCCATGGTGTAGTCATTTCATGGCAAAGGCTATCAGGTTGGTCAAGTATGATTTATCATTTATAAATACATGTTGACTAATCCCAATCACCTTCTTGGCCTTTATTTCCTTCAAAATGTTTTTTAGGATTATTTGTTTCATCTTCTCATGGATCAAGTGCCCTGGATCATTCTTTTTGCCATTCCTGAAGATTGGAGGGATATTTGTTTCATTCCAGTACTCGGGAACCTCCCCAAGTCACCATGACCTTTCAGAGATGTTCAGAGGGGCCTTGCAGTATGGAGGTTAGCTCCCTCAGCACCTGTGGATGTATCTGTGGATGGCCTTAGTTTTGTCCATTTTGTTCAAAGATTCCCTTTCTCTTCTGAGGGTAAGTCTTACTTGCTCCAGACTCTCCCACTGGTCTCAGAGACCTGCGATTTCTGTAGTCAATAGATTTTCCTATATTAAAGAATTAGGTGAAGAAAGCAATGAGTACATTAGCCTATTCTATGTCCTCTTACCAAGTCCCCTGCCCACTCAGCATCCAACCCATAAATACTGTCTGAAGTAAAATGTACAACCCATAATTATCTCTATGCACCAGTAATTTGGATTTTTCTGTAGGCCACAGATTAGGAATCTTTCTCATGTTATTGACTTGCATTTTTTGCTTCAATAGGAAGGATGGAAAAACATTTCATGTGGGAGTACTTAAATTCTTCAGCAACTACGTATAAGTGTCTGACAGTTTCACATATTGAATTTAATACTATCATTTATTTAAGGCATGGTTTAAGCATATCTAATGGATTAATTTTTTTCAGGAATTAAAGCAGAATTTTGTCTCTTCTAGCCTATCTTTGAATCAAAGTTGCTCTTAGTCATCCATTGTCCTAAAAAGGAATGTTTATGAGCATGTCTAGGAAACCACGATTAGGTACCTAGACAACTTTGCCTAGCAAGACTGAAAAATATTATATGCATCAAAGATCAGGAAGCCATGGATAATAGAAAACCTAAGACAACACATTTTGCCTAAATCAAAGTGAGATAAAAAGTAAGTGGGCTGAATACTTCCCATAATATCTATCTCTTTCTAGTTCAATTCATAATGTCATGTATACAAAATGGAAGAAATGTATCTTCTCCTTGGACAGCTGGAGGAAAGCAACCTCTTTATGATCAGTAGGGTGCGGTCTGTGATAGTCTCTTTCAATACACATTGAGTTTCTATTCTGAATTAAGCAGAGAAGGGCTTTGAAATCATCCCACTGAAATCATTAGGTCTAAGCCATTAATGGCCTTCTTTCTTTTCTCGTCTCTTTCTCCTCTTTCCTCTCCTGCTTCCTCTCTTCTCTCTTCTCTTCTCTTCTCTTCTCTTCTCTTCTCTTCTCTTCTCTTCTCTTCTCTTCTCTTCTCTTCTCTTCTCTTCTCTTCTCTTCTCTTGTCTTCTCTTCTCTTCTCTCCTCTCCTCTCCTCCTGTTTTACACAGGCATTTCTAAACAACTTTTGCAGCACATCACAAGTCACAAACACGCTTTACATAATCAATGGGAGGCATTGTTATTCAAAGCTGTTACAAGCTCCAAAATAACTTAGTGAAGAGCTGTCAGGCAAGGAATTAAGAAAAAGCTGACCTTGTAACACAGATATTAACACCTGAGAGTCAGCACAAGACCCTGAATTCCCCACTGGTGACACCTCTAACGGGATCAAATCTCACATCTTTGCTTATTTCCAGTAAATATTATGTTAGTGTATCCTGTACTTAGTGACAATCAAGTCACACGTTGGATATCTGGTAACATAATTTGTCACTATTTAAAATTTTAAATGTCATAGTGAGCTAGGCTATCTGTTCATCCTCTCTGGTGATTTCCTTGCCCACACCTCCGAAAGTCAATTTTTGAGCTGACCAGAAATATTCACTCAAGCACCTGGCAGTGAATCTCCCTTGGTGTGTAACATATGCTGTTTAAATACATTAGAAAGGAAAATATATTTTTTTGGTGAAAAGTGTCATTTATTTATTTAAAGATTTAACATATTGATTTTAAAATAAATGTTTTCTAAATGTGCAAGGAGCGGAATGTCCCGCATTTCTAGTATACTCAGTGCTTCTGAAATTTAAAGATTTTGTTGCCAGCTGTGAATGTGAGATGAAGTTTTGTTTGCTATCTGATAACAAGGGGAGTCCAGTGTAGAAAATGAAACTATGCAGATTCAAAATAAATTATGCTGCTCACAGAGAATAAATTATCTGATAAACTATCATGTGTCAAGAAAGAAAAAAAAAAACAAATGAAAGAAACATGGAACAACACTGATATCATCTTGAAAGAAAGATGATAGAAAAATCCCTTTTTCAGTCTCATGTCAAATTAGTTACTAATTGTGCTTCCTTGCAGAGCAGGATGGGCAGGTAATGCTTTAATGATTGATGCCACTGCAGAGGTGAACAGCGGGGTGTAAATGAATCAAAATCCACAGGAACGTGTAGTATGTGTTCCTCTTTTTCTAGAATATAGGGGACACTTCTCTAAGTAATTACTGCATCACATTGACTTTCTTGACCTGTTTAGGTGCAGAAAAAGAGGCCTGGGAACTGGTGCTAAACTTTATATTGGTACAGAATACCTAGCAGTAGAAACTATATCTAAAATTCTAGCGAAACATGGCTAAAAATATTATACCTGAAATAATGAAATTTAGCATCTATTTAAATGTAATCATGTCTTGTGGTTATAGGAACAGTTTGGGTGCCTAAATATAGACATCTAGTGCCACTTGCAATATCCTGAGATCTCAAAAGATTCAGAGAACGCTGACAGGGGTCTCAGAGGAATTTAAGACTGCCTCCACCCTTCTGGTTCTCAACCAGTCAGTGGCAAGATCTAGAATAGGTCAGTTTCCACGAGCCATTCTTGGTCAGCTGAGATGAAGCCTAAGGATAAGAACTGACTGTAGATGTCTTTCATACAGATACATCTATCTGAGTTTGACATGTAGGCTTCCTTATAGATAATGAACAGAAGTAATGATTTCTGTGATACAACTCATCTAACTTATTTCCTATATCTAGAAATGTCTCTGAGTTGATACATTCAGATTTAAAGATGAGGTTCAACTCCAGATTATAGAAATCAAGTTTAGGCACCAAAATATAAGGATTTACCTGCGAGCTAAACTCCCATTCTATTCCAGGGATAACCTAATAGGGCTTTTTAACTCTAAGTTTGCTTTTAAGCCTCACGTTACAGATATCTAATTTTAGGTGTCTACATGTTTGCTAAGTGAATAATCTTCAATCACAGACAGTAAGAACCTAGTCAGTACACCGAGCGGATCTTGTCTTAGTTGTCTATAAAGTTGTCCAGTGCTATTTGAGATGTTCTGCAGCATCCTCCAGGCATCCAGTTGGTAATTTTGAAGGATCAAGATACCCTGCAGATCCTGTGTCACATCTTCCAGCCCCATGCAAATACTCTGTATATCTTACAAAGTCTCAAACGGTACTCAGGCCTATTTTTAGCCTGCTGAACTGAGCCCTGTTGGCTGTATTGACTGTGCCTTCATCAAATGTGACAACTCTTCAGTATGTACCTGCTTAAATACCTTATTCTATCTAGATATCTAGAATCTGGGGCTCAATCCCAGTCCTAATGAATGAAGTTCATTTTTGCTCATGTAAGCACATTCATATATAATTTATCAATCTATTATTAGGTGACTTATTACTACCACACTCACAAAATCCATGCATTCCCTTTTTCTGCCAAAAAAGGAAACCTCTAACATTTTCCTTTGTTTTCTCCTACTGTACAAATGACAAATTGGCTAAGCATCTCAGCTTTGTCATAGATTTCTGCTTATATTTTATAATTGTTAAATTCTTAGATAACATCTGAAAACAGAAGAGGCAGAGCTAAACTTCTATTTCCTTGATCTGTAAAATATGTCAGCTGCCAATAATATATCTTTTCTTCACCATATACTGCCTTTCACATTAATTTTTTATTTTATAATAAAGAAAACCAAAAATAGTCTCTTAAACTATTTGTTACATCAGACCTCATAATCTATATCTCCACCAAGTTTTGTGTAGGTAGATATTTTTAAAGATAGGTTGTCAATGAAAACTGAGAAAGGAAGAAATTCAGGCATAATCCATTTTAAAAATGTTCCTAATGTGCTGTAAATTTAGAGACATTTCAAAAGAAAGGCTATGTTTTAAAAACTATTTTAAATGCCGTAATCAACCTTTTAAAATTTTGTAAAATTTCACATGAGTATGTCACTTAATTAACCCCCCTGCAAACACAGTTTTGTAACGCAACTGAAATTTTTGAATAACCAACAAATACATTCATGGGGATGAGGGTTTTGTCTTGTTGTGATTTTTTTAATATATTCTGTAAAATGTAGCACAAATAAGTCAGTCTTCACTTTTATTGCCACGACTGTATCGTTTTCCTTCTCACCATTTCATGACAGCAGACACGAAAATATTCCATTTCATAGTTTAGATTAAAAGAGCCTTTCTATGTACGTGCCTAAATTCCATATTTTTTTTGCAAATGTCTTGCACATTTCTCTTACAATCTCTCTTTCCAAGCTGTTTACTGACATAGGAAAGCACCTTTGCACATAGTCCTGCTAAGATAGACAACAAGTTCTGTTTCATTCTACTTGTTTTGAACTCTTTGTATTAATTCTACTAAATACATTGAAACTTTACACTTTGGTGACAACTCAAGAGACCTTTTACAAAAGTGATTGTGGAAAATTTTTGTAAGTGACAGACTTAAGTAAACAGACGAATGCTTTAAAATGTCTGTAAGAAGAGAGAGGGCAATGCTGTCATTTCTGTTCTGTGGAGCTTCACACTGTAAGGTCTAAGTTAAATGTCTTTAGATAACCCCTGGGTGAGCTACTTGCTAACAGGTTATATAGTAATTAGTTGGGAGGCTGTTATGGTTTGAGAAACCCGCAACAATTTGTTGTCATTTAGACAATTATTCTATTACCCGATGACCCCTCCCCACCCAGGAAGGGGGAATTGGGAAGAAAACCAGGAAACCCAGGGGTTGAAATATAAACAGATTTAATAGAATGAGACTAAATGACTAACAGTAATAACACTAAAGAACCAATAGTGATCCCCATACCAATCTAAAGATATATAAGGATTATACTCAGCCAACTGTATCAGTAGGAAGCTGTGCACTCCCAGCAGCGGACAGTGAATGTCGGACACGGCGAGTGCTATGGCTTTGGGAGGAAGGGAAGGCCTCAGGGGTCTGGCACCAGGGCAAGGAGTTCTCTGGATTGCCACCATCAAGTGAGAGCCTCCCTCCTCAGCAAACTTCCTAATTTATATTGAATGTGATGTTCACGGTATGAAATAATCCCGTTGGCGAGCTTGGATCAAGGGCCTGGGTCTTGCTCCTCTTCATCCCTGCACCTGGCTAGCCTGAAAACACTGAGACCTTGACACCCACACACCATAGCTGGCTATAAAGTAAATATTTTCACAAATTCAGACACCAGAGTCCTCCAAAAGTATAATTTTCCCAAGCATTAGAAAAGAAATAAGTCCTGTGTTGCTCAAACCAGGACAGAGGCATAAAATGAAAGTTTTCATGATAAAAAAGTGTCTTTAGTCATAGCTCCAAAGCATTTTTAACTGCACCAGACATTTCACTATTGATTTGATTGCATTTACGAATGCAGTTCAGATGTTACTGCTTCACAATACAAGATTAGGCAAGACATATCAATTTGAAACCAATAGTAGTATTTACAGTTTAAAACTGGTTATAATTTCTCTCAAGAAAATAAAAAGGTGTGAAGAAATGACACCAGGATAATATAGTAGATACTAGCAGGAAGATAAATAAAAACAGTTTTTAAATAACAATGATGAATACTATCACTATACTGTGACAGTATGTAGCAGAAGGCCCAAAGAAGGTTACGTACACCATCTTTTCATACAAATGTAAAAAAAATACATACCTAAGCAACCTTTCAAGATGATACTCTCAGTACCATTTATTAATTTGATTTGGTAGCTGGTAAGTGAAATTGAGTAAGCAGTCATGTGGAAAATGTAGAACCCAGAGCTGTTCTCTGGGGAGATGTCTTAGTAATCACGGAATCATGGAATCACGGAATTTTTAGAGTTGGAAGGGACCTCTAGAGATCACCTAGTCCAACTCCCCTGCTGATGCAGGAATGCCTAGAGCACATTATTCAGGACTGCATCCAGGTGGGTCTTGAAAATCTCCAGAGAAGGGGACTCCACAACCTCCCTGGGCAGCCTGTTCCAGTGCTCTGTCACCCTCACCGTAAAGAAGTTTTTTCTTGTGTTTGAATGGAACTTCCTATGTTTCAACTTGTACCTGTTGCCCCTCGTCCTGTCACTGGGAACCACTGCAAAGAGTCTGCCTCTATCCTCCTTCAACCCACCCTTTAGATATTCATAAACCTCCTGTTCTTTGACTGCAGCCCTAAGGATCTTGCATCCTTCTTGGATGTACCAAAGCTTCCAAAATGGAGATAGAGACACTTTCTACTCTATTTCTTACTGGTGTGGGACTGACAGAGTCAGCATAATCATAGTGATGTGGAACAAAGCACCAGCTGGAGCAATTGCTCTAGCACATTAGAAGACATGACTGATCTGAATCAGGAGGGAAGAAGGATACAGCTATGTATGTCTCAGGCTGCAGGGAGCGCCTGCTGCTTCTCTCTGAGGCTGGGTTGGAGGCATCACTGGCTTCGTGAGAAGGAGGCACTCTGGGTGAAACACCAGGGGAAGGAGCTGCAGGAGACGGTAAGTGTGTGTCATGGTATCTTCTTGAAGAATGAACAGGAAATGGGTAGATTCTTCAGAGAGACCCTGAAGAGACAAGATGCACACTGCCTAGGGACAGCTAGAGGCTGTCAAATAAGCGGACCTGATACAGTTTACTATTATCTGTGTGGTTAATTTTACTTCCCAAACCAAAACTTGAAAAATCCAATTTGGACTGACTGTAAATACGATTGATGCTCATTTTTTAAAAACTTTGCTTTTCATCACTAACTGAAATTTTATTTCAAAACAAATTTAATAATTTCCAAGTATAATCAGAATCGAGGGGCAGGGAAGGGACCAATAAGGAGATAAAAAACTATATAAAGAAATTGTAAACTGAAATTTGAAAAT
>VYXH01007042.1:105592-140060 GCA_013397275.1 Burhinus bistriatus | reverse complement strand
GGGGGAGGGGGCAGGGAGGGGGCGCAATAAGGAGATTAAAAACAATAAAAAGAAATTGCAAACTGAAATTTGAAATTTAGAATCTTTTACTGTTTAAGTACTGGTATAAAACTTTCTCCAAAGTACTGCAAAGTGCCCTAGTTGTTTCTCAGACCAGGAGATCAAAGTTGATTTTTTTTACTTCAGTAATAAATAAAGACGTAAATACAGAGATTAATAATAAGTTAGTTTTTCAGTTTGCAGATCCACCTAATCCCATTGAGTTGAATGAAATTACTGTATTGCCTGTTGAGAATTTGATCCTCCTACAAACTCCGGTTACAAAATGTACCATAAATATTACAGTATTCAGTCATGTAACAGGCAGATACATTAGTGATTACAGTCTTTATCTGGGGTTGATGAACACAAGCTCAATTCTTGTTCAAATATAATCATCTTTTTTGTATTTATGTGAATTTACACAAATGATTTGTACCCATCCAGGGGAATTAGCCCCAGGATAAACGAAGAGAGACTGTACACGTCACAACTTAGCAGAAATTTAAGAAGCTAGTCGTCTTCTGTTAGATACTGCTTCTCAGCTGAGAAACAGTACATCTATGACACAGTAGAAAGGTCTATCATAAGCCCCCATATTTGTTACGTTAGCATTCAGTGACTGAGTTTGGTCAACTACATATATACCCATTTAGGCATATCTTTAAGCTTTCTGGACCTCAGTTCCCAAGCTCTGAATTGAAGTCAATAGTAATTTCCTGCTTGAAGGGATTTTTCTAAGGATAATTAAATTAAAGATTCATGGGTATTCAAATCACATTGTATCTGAGATCATAAAGATATTTTAACATCATTATAAGAATAATCAGGTAATTTATACCTGACTTAGTAATAGCTTATACCTATTTTTCACTCAATTCTATTGATTCAAACCACTCTATATTTAAAAAACTACAGTTTTTATAGTCTTCTGAAAGCATCTGAACCTAGTTATGAGCCTTGTGACACTGGTTAATTTTGGAAACCATTAATAAATTTTAAATGTATATTTTTGAAAACGGCTTAAATTGTTGGAATGATTCTGAAATAAAAAAAATGTAATTTTTTTTCTCACTAGAGCTTGTTAATGCAAGATCTTCCCATAGCAATTTACTTCTTGTGTTCTTACTCTGTTTTCCAGTTCATAATTCAAAAATGGATTCAACTTCTAAAAAACTTGCTTGCGTGAAGAATTTATTAAAAGGGAAGTATTTCTTTGTTCAGGCTCATGAATTTTAAAGAGTGAACTGTATGAAAATGGCAGCTTGGAAAAATACACTCTAAAAATAAGAATTAGTTTGCATCTTATTACCTGGCTCTTAGTTTGTAAGTAATGAAGAGTTATGAGTACAGGTTTGCTTTGCTTGCATCACTAATGTTTTACGTACTTTTTGCAGCATCTGAAGTAATTTTAACATTGATACTTGGCTCATTTGCTAAGGACCAGATGTATGAATCCAGGCAGAGATCTTGTTTTTAACATGTGATACACAATCTAATATTAACCATGTTCTCAGATATCCAACAGCCTAAGAAGACTGTGGCAACCATTCTCCTGTTGTATTATCAATGCATGTTATGGTCTGCAAGAAGAGAGAAAACGTTAAGGTTAGACATATTTTTAACTGAACTTTACCTACTACTCTCTATTTACTAACAGGTATTTGCCCGTTATTAATTATATTTTTCAGTTCTTTTCCCCTAAAATAAGCATATCAGAAATGCATTAAAAATGTTTAATGAAGAATACATTTGAAACTGGTATGCTTCCTTTATTTTGGAGCTGGGCCCAAGGCAGAACTGGAAAAAAAATACAACTGCTCTAGTTGAGATTTTTAATAATAGCTTTATCTGTGGGTTGTAACTTCCAGTGTGTGAGAAAAGTTAAAGTAGAAGGAACTGAAAATTAATCTCCTGCTTGCTCATTGTTTCCTTCTCTCCAGCTTTATTTTCAGGCCATCAACCTTTAATGGGTGGCAAGAAATTCTTCATAGTACCTCTGAGACCCCAGAAAAAGTATTTTTTTTTATAATCACTTCTGAGTCCTTGCTGCGTATTTGTTGTCTTTTTAGTGTTCTTTGCTTCTCTTCTTGCTACGTGTGTCTTTTGCATTTTGTCTATCCTACCTTACACTTGAAAATCTTCTCCCCTAAGTAATAAGAGCCAGTAAAATCTCCCTAAATGGTTCCACACAATTGAGTGTACAACAGCCAGGACAAGCCACAAAGGCTGATCTCCTCTCTGTAAAGCAATCATACAGTTTCAACAGCAAAAATAACTATGCAGTCCCATATAATCACGTTACCTTCTTCTACTTCTGCTTGCTTGGTTGGTTGACTTTCTCTTTTCCATCAGCTTTCTTTACACGTCTGTCTTGTGGATCTTTACTAGTTATTACAATACAAACTTTCAAGGAATAGCTCTCTTAAAGAGTTTTTCAGTGAAAATATGATATTTTTCTCCTCATTTTCCCTGTTGATATACAAAGAAAATACGTGAATGCAGAATTGAGTCACTGTTTTGTAATTAAGTAGATATATTCTCTGAACTTAGTATAGGACAGTTTGTCTATCAAGAAGGAGACAATGATACCAGTGATCATTGGTATATCATCCAGTTATACACTGTAAATCTATAGCTACCATGGATTATTATGTAACTGGAAGTATCTTGTTGAGTCTTAGGTAAACAAGTTTAAGTCTGCTGTGCACATCTGAATGAGCAACTAGTTGCTCGTTACAACAAAATTACAGATTAAAATGTGTATGATAACAACTTTCTGGAGGAGTTTTCTAAAGCAGGACCAAGATCTTCAAACTTCTGAACTAATATGCTTATATAGATACTAGTATGCGGTTCAAAAAAAAACCAAACAAGCTTACAATAAATAATTTTCCTACATGGTTCACACATAGCTTTATCCAGGTCTCTGGAAAGAAAAAGAAAAAGACACAACACAGACAACCCTCCAAACACAACCAAAGTTTGAATGGAGAGCAAATGTAGATGTTTTCTAGTTCATGCAAAAGGTAAACATCTTCACACCATCTCAGCTCAATGAGCAGCAAGGCATAACAGTTCTTCTCCATCTTTCCCTGGGTTTCTCAGTCTCAAAGCCATTGCACTTTCTGCATATTTCTAATTTCAAAATACATCACTTTGTTAAAAAAACAGAAAGATTACATTTTTTATTCTATGCATATATCAGCTATTAATACATAAAAGGATGTTTTATTACTAGAACAATAATAACAGTAATTATTTTAAGTTTTTGTATTTGCTCTAGATTTTGCTACATAATGTTCAGAATTGGAAGATCATTTATCCTGGAAAATACAATTTTCTTCCCCTTTCTGGAATATTGTATGCTATGCCATTTAGCCTTGTGATAAAGAATAGTTTTCTGTTAAAGTCACTGCATCAAATACTTGCCATATATAAATCAGTACATTCATTTCTTTCAGCTTCTTCTGGGTGTCTATCTGACTTTTACTTCCAGGGAAGAAATGCTTTCCATGGAATAATTTTCAAAAGTAATGTTTAGATTCTGTAAAACACATATGTGAAATAAATGAGAAATATTTTGTCTTTGCTCTGTTTCAAATATAGGCAACTGAATAATTAGTACCACTCTTTCATAATTATATACTCTTCCATACTATGGTATTTTTCTTCATGGCTGCATGATTTTGCAATGTAAGCAGAAAAAATTATTATTTGTACAGTATACTTATACAAAGCCAACAGTCATAAGCTTTGCTCTTTTCCATTACAAGAAAATAGCAGCACTGATTAAATGGTACATTTTAAAAGCAGAAGGTTAATCCAGTGGAAATCTACTTTAATGAAAAAAGGTTCAATCTTCACATAACAGCTGCAGATGTAACCCTTGAAGTATGAAATTTAGATACAGACTCAAAATGTAGGAATGTGCTGGAATATGCACAAGTCACTATTAAGTAAGTAACATTTATTAATTATATATTATTAAGTGCAAGCTATTAAAATATTTCTGCTTATTTCTGTGAGAAGCAATCTAATATTAAACTATACCAGGCATAGGGAAAAAATCCCACAGACGTGTTATATAGGACATTTTTTGTCAACTAAACTGTAAGAGACCTGAAAGTCTAAGTTCTAGAATCCTTATTTTTGTTCATTAAGCTTCTTAAACAAAATATATTGATTTAAAGCAATGTTTTGTCTGAGGAATAGGTCTGAGTAATGTAAGAATAACTAATATAAAACTAAAAATTATTTTAACCTTTACATTGGCATTAACAATTGTAGGTGTTAGTTTGAAATAAAGTCAAAATATAACTGAAGGTTTTAAAGTGCAACTAGCTTTCCATTTTACCATGTGTTTAAGAAAAAGTTCTCATTCAGTAAGATGCTTTCCCTGTAGAGCATGTATAGTTCCAGTGCTTACCAGTGGGATGTCTATTAACTATTTCACTCAATTTAGTTATTTCTTTTGTTGTACGTGTTTCATGAGTGTAACTCTTGACACATTCTGGAACCAGTTTATAGATTTAAACGAGATTTTACTACATTCTGTAAGCAAAAAATTTTGAAGAACCTGCAGGTATTTCTCCCATTAATTCTTATTTCCATTGGTCTTGAAAAGCTTGAATAAAGATGCCTCTGTTGGAAACATGGCATAGAACATTCCAACTACAGAAGTAATTATTTAGTTCCTGCTTCTGAAAAATTGTTAGTTTGGCAGTCCAGCTAATTGAAAAAATTGAATCCTTCTACCTTCTTACCTGAAAGAAATTTATTACAGCCAAATCTTTGTCCAGTATAGGTCACCATAGATCTGTTACCCTTATGTTCATTTCTGTTGCTGAAGAATTTAGTTCTTTTTGTTCAAACTGAAGTGAGCATACATTTTAGGAACAAATTCTTGTTTAACAACTACTTTTTTTCACAGCTTCTACACACAGAAATACTGACTTTTTGGTTTTGCTACATATTTCACCTTTTAAAATATTATTTTTTTCTCTCATATATACTGTGCTTGAAAGAAGAATAATGTAAAATAGGAACAGTTGCTTGATCTCTTTATAACCCTTTTGTGACAGTGAGGCAATTTACTCATCTGCTTGGTCACATATAAATTATGAAATCTTCAAGATGGTTGTAATTTATGAGCAGCTTCAGGGTTTACACTAATAGATAATAACAAAGATGCAGCAAGACACTAGCTTTGGACAAAATCCTGGTAAAATATGAATAGAAGAGTGACGAATACTTTCATAACTGTACTGGCTTTTCATTATACAGGTAAGGTCACATACTAAGGGTCTTATTGCAGATTTAAAATTCGATAGGAGCTTCAGTAAGGGAAAAGATAGTAACAGAAAATGGCAAAGCATAAGGAGTGTCAGAGGTAACAGAGAACTGTCACCTACTATTTTCAGCAATTTTGCCAGGCCCAGTATAGACCTGGGCTATAGAAATGTATAGAATTGAGCTACAATTGAAAAATTAATTTATGAATCTTTTTAGAACACATTGTTGAGTATCAAAATGAGTTGGAAATGGTGACACTGACTTAAAAGGCAACCATTTTCCTTCTCCTGTGGGGCTGGATGCAAAATCCCTACTGGAATTCACATAAAGAAAATACAGGAGCATGATTTTGTGCTGTAGTATAGTGAGGAAAAAAATGGTATTAATACTGAACTAGAAGTCCTAGTTCCAAAATTTTGATTATTTTAATGGGCCATTATAGCAATTATGACTCATGCTACAGCTCTCGTAAGGACAAAACTTTCTTAATTTTTAATTGTATTTTTATCTAGGAAAGGGGTACAAGGTAAGGGTAAAATTTTTCAACATTTATTCATCATTATACTACCTATAAATTAGTCTGCATTTCTCTGTCACCATACGGAAGAAAAGAATGCATGTAATCTTCATCCATAGCCTAATCTTCATTCCTGATTTATTCAGTCAAATCACAAGTAACTATTCTGATATCGTGACTCATCACTATGAAAAGCAATTCTAATATCATAAACAAGAAATGTTACTGCTGTATGAGTCATTGGTACAGTGTTTGCAAGTCATCACATATTTATTTATTTTTATTTCTACAGTGTACATTAGCCGTGTTACCAATACTGTGAGATAGTAGAATAAGGACACCAAAAAAAATGGGAAATAAGATAGGACTAGTTGAAGTAAAGTGTGTCTGCATCAAGCACTGCTGTTGAACTAATTTCACAACATGATATTATACTGATATCGTCTATGTCAGCATGATACTGCAACACTATGCCGAGAGCAAGGCTTATTAGCAGTGCTATCATCATGATAACACAGCTATCCTATTTTAAGGACATAGTCTATAATTTTTGTGTTATGCTGTATTCGGTGGACAAATCGGCCCGTCTGGAGCTAGCACAAGATTCTTAGTACAGTGTTCTGTCTCATGCTGTAGTCTAAGATGGAAAGAGAAGATACAGACTTTCACATCAATTTACATCCTAAAAATGCACAGGATTTAAAGTGATTTTTGAATGGTCTGAGCTCATAATTTCCCTTAGAGATGTGACAATGTTCACATATCTATATAAATATAAGTTACCTAGCTACACATCTATGTATCTATCTATCCTAGATGTGGTTCTAGGTAACAAAAATGCTTGACTAGATCTAAGTAGTTCAACTGAGACTAACAGTGTCAACCTTTAATCTTAATTAATTTTAAAAATAATTTGCTAATCTGGAAAGCGAGTACTGACTATGCAGTTTAGATTTAGGATTAGGGTACGTGTGGATTTATTTGTTGGCACTTATTATTGCTAATGAAATATTTTTTATTAAAGAAGCATTGAATGAAATGATTACAGATATGCTTTTCCATGTACTACTTTAAATCATTATTAATTATTGTTGTATTCAGGTACTGCCCAGTGACTCAGATCATGAATTCATGCTAAATTCTGCTTAAACATATAATGTGAAAAGGAAGGAGCAAAGTTCAAATGATGTTTCCTAACTGTTTCCTTTTCCCTAACTCTAAACAATGTTAAAACTGAGAAATACATGGTTAAATTCAGTTCTCAATTCAACTTTGGTTCTGATCATTCCACTGAAGATAATAGGATTCCAAATTACGGTACAACTACTCAGCATAGCTTCAGTGGTATTATAGTGAAACAGCAAGTGCAGAAGAGAGTTAAATGCAGCAGCTGATGTTTGAAGAATAAATTAGTATTCTGCTAGTAGGCGTTCTCAATGATACTGGTAGTTGTTACATTGTGGTGTGTGGTAGATTTGATAAACATTAAATACATTTGTGGTGGGTTGACCTTGGCTGGTTGCCAGGTGCCAACCAAGCTGCTCTATCACAACCTGCCTCATCATGGTCTTCACCACAGGCTGCGACAGAACCTCTGCTCCTGTGCTTGGAGCACCTCCTCCCCCTCCTTTTTCACTGACCTTGGTGTCTGCGTAGTTGTTTCTCTCACATATTGTCACTCCTCTCTTCCGGCTGCTGTTGCGCAGCAGTTTTTTTTCCCCTTCTTAAATATGTTATGACAGCAGCACTACCACTGTTGCTGATGGGCTCCGTCTTGGCCAGCAGTGGGTCCATCTTGGAGCCAGCTGGCACTGGCTCTGTCAGACATGGGGGAAGCTTCTAGCATCTTCTCACAGAAGCCACCCCTGTAGTCCCCCCACTACAAAAACATTGCCACACACACCTGATACAACATTATAAAGTTGCTGTAAATGTGGAGCATCCTTTAACTGACTCCTATGACTACTGTACAACTTATTTTTTACTTCCTTCACTTGCTTCTTTTCTTCTGCCCTTACTGGCACAAGCATGTCTTCATGTTGCAACCCCATCCATTTTCACACAATATTTTAGACAAAGAGATGTGTTTCCAAATTAGTTCTGCTACCTGCAAAGTAGACATGTTTCCATGTATTGTGATGTGCATAATAAGTTGATAATTGACAATGCCAAGTTAGAAGTTTAGCAACTTTTAGAACCTACCTAAAGTTATGTTTCAGTGATAATATAGTCTTATATTTAATACACTATTTTATGTGTATAATGCCTATACTAACATTTAAAATACGCTGATACCATTAAAATCTTTTGTACATAGTGCATATCTCCACTTATTCTATTTCTTTGTTACTATGCCTTACTGACATGGTTTCTTCACAATTTCTTACTCAAAACATTCTCCTTCTTGTCTCAGTTCCACAAAATTCATTCACCTTGTCTCAGAAAAAAATATAATTTCTTTGAAAGAGTCTGTCTTATTTCTATGACATTTATATTGCACAGAGAGCAATGCACAACTCAAATGTTTTTGTAATACAGAAAACGATCATCAGTGTCATTATTGTAATATAGATATACTATTGAACTCATGTTGCTGTCTTCGAACATGAGGAAGTATACTCCCTAGAGTTGGAAGAAAAGGCAGGATCAATTTCTCCAGTAGATGTGAAAGCTCACGAAATGTCTTATTTAAAGGTTAATGCTAGTGTGTGATGAGACAGTGAAAAACCTGAGGAGCTGTTCACACAAAATGTCAGCCTCAGGTGACGAAAGTCTTTAAAGCATGGTATTATTCTACCAAATCACTGTTTTCTTAAATCATGAGGATTGTGAAATCAACCTTTTATATAAGTTTGAGGTTTTTTTCCTATCTGTCTTAAAATCTCACAAGAATGGATGTGCTACAGGATTAACTGTAAAGAAAAATATATATGATATTTTTCTCAGGGAAGAAGTATTCTGCTCGTGTGATTTCAGTCAAATCAGGATCAAAGCCATTTATTATTTTATTAATGATGTAATTAATCAGGATTCAGTTAATTTTATATCCAAAATCAATATAACCAACACAACAGATAAACCACAACAGTAGATATTTAGAAAATGTTCACAGACATCTAAAAACTTCTAAATGTCCTTCTAGAACTGCTCCCAAGAAGCTCTCATCCTCTGCCGCTGCATGCATGTGTGTGCATGCAAGCACACACACACATGCCACACACACAGTGACAAACACCACCTTCCTGGCCCCAGGGGCTACCATCACCCCCTCCCCATCTATGGAGGTTCCTCTCCTTTGAGAGATGCAGCTGCCCCAGCTTTGAGTGCTTCCCTGCTGCTCCTGACACCGTGTCAATGCACCCCTGGGTGAGGACGTGTCCTGTGGGTGACCCTGCACTCTGAGGTGGAGTCCCTGCATGCTGCCCCTGTGCTGCCAGCCCACCACTAGGTGCAGGTGGCTCCTGATGCCCCATGGGGAGCACTGCCCAGCTTTGGCAGAAAATAAAAGTTTCACTGTTGCAGAAAAAGAAAAGTCAGTCAGAGTGTCAGGTCTCAGTCCACAGGGGGCTTTCTTGAGGTAGGGAAACCCCAGGGCAGTGGAGAGACCCACCAGGAGCCAGCAGCCCTTGTGGGAGACGCTGACAAGGCCTGGGCATTGCCAGCACAACCGTGATCACCCCCACACCTACAAAAAGCAGCCTGGGGAGCACAAGCGACCACAGAGCTGTGACCAGAGCAGGCAAACAGGGCGTGTCATGTCAGCCAGGGCATGGTGTGGAAGTTTGCATGGACCAGCATGCAGGGAGGGCATCTCTTCAAAGGAGGGTCATTCCACTGGCCGAGTGGGAGACTTGAAGGAC
Source organism: Burhinus bistriatus (assembly GCA_013397275.1). Taxonomy (NCBI): domain Eukaryota; kingdom Metazoa; phylum Chordata; class Aves; order Charadriiformes; family Burhinidae; genus Burhinus; species Burhinus bistriatus. The sequence continues at coordinate 130,349 of VYXH01007042.1, read as the reverse complement.
ACATAACCCAGCAACTGGGCACCGTTCTGTGACCACCTGCACAGGTCAAGGGCACTCATCCTACCTGACCCTGAAGGCAGAACGGTGGCCACTTGTCTAAGAGCAAAAGCTGAAGCTCTGGCTGGGAAGTCTGCACCATCTACCCCAGCAAGTGGCTGATGCTTCCACACAGACGGAGCTGCTGAAGGGTGAGGCTGCAGTGCAGACCTCAGACTCCAGGAAGTACCTAGACCTTTCTCCTGGGGCAGGGATGAGCGGCACACCTGCCTGCAAAATATGTGCCTGGGTGAAGGACCTTCTGCAGCAGGTGGCTGAGCTGCAGGAGGCAATGAGAAGGCTGAGTAGGATCAGGGATGCCAAGAAGGAGTTAGATAGCTGGTTCCAAGCACAGTCTGCAGCCAACCCACAGCTCACAGCCAAACAGCTGAAAACATACAGAAACGAGGGGGGACAATAATGCAGAATGGAAGCTTGCAAAGGCAAGCAGGAAGAAGAGACTTCCCCTGGAGCCTGAGGTGTCCTTGCAGAACTGCTTCTTTACTCTGCAAACTGAAGAGGAAAGACCCGTCACATCAGGAGAGACACTGGAGCTGAGTAAGGCAGCCTGACCTGCTCCCTGTATAACAACCAGCGCAACTAAGAAAAGGCGATGGGTGATAGTAGTAGGCGACTCTCTTCTGAAAGATACAGAGGCACACAGTTGCTGACCTAACACACTGTCTAGAGGGGTGTGCTGCTTACTGAGGGCTCATATCGAGGATGACACTAACGTCCACTGCTGTTGTTTCATGTGGGCACCAGTGATACCGCAAGGAGCAGTCTGAGGAGCACCAAGAAGGATTACAGAGCCCTGGGAGCGGTGGTAAGGGACTCTGGAGCACAGGTGTTTTTTTCGTCAATCCTCCTGGTCAAAGGAAAGGGATTTCAAAGGGCCAATTGAATCTGGCAAGTCAACAAATGGTTACAGGACTGGTGCCACAGCCAGGGGTTCTGCTACTTAGACCATGGGACTTGCTTTGAGAAGTCAAGTCTACTGGGTGCTGATGGGGTCCATCTGTCAGAGAAGGGGAAGAGCATCTTCAGTCAGAGGCTTGCCAAGCAGGTGAAGAGGGCTTCAAACTAGAGTTGCCAGGGGAGGGGAACCTCAATCCATCCCACTCCTACCAGATAGATGCCAGTGCCAGCAATAGATGCCCAGAGGCTGGAGAAGGATCACAGGTCAACAAGAGAGCACCTGGAGTGCAGCACAAAGGAATTCCAGCCACTCCAGCCAGTAAGTCGGATTCATTGGGGACCCAACTTAAATGCCTCTATGCAAACTCATGTAGCATGGGGAATAAACAGGAGGAGTTAGACGTGTGCATGCTCACAGGGCTATTGCTTTATTGGCGTCACGGAGATGTGGTGGGATGTCTTCTAGGATGGGAGTGTTAGAATGAAAGGATACAGACTCTTCAGGAAGGATACTCAGGGGAGATGAGAAGAGGGTGTCACTCTGTATGTCAATGAGCAGATAGAGTGCATAGAGCTCTGCCTGGGGATGGATGAGGAGCCAACTGAGTGCTTATGGGTCAGGATTAAAGTGAGGGCAGGGACAGGTGACATTACAGTGGGGGTCTGCTACAGGCCACCTCACCAGGAAGACCGAATGGATGAGGCCTCCTATAGACAGTTAGGAGCAGCCTCATGTTCACAAGCCCTGGTCCTCATGAGGGGCTTCAACCATCCTGGTATCTGTTGGAGCGACAACAGAACAGGGCATAAGCAATCCGGGGTGTTCCTGGAATGCACTGATGATAACTTCCTTCTCCAAGTGACAGAGGAGCAAATGAGGAGAGCTGCTATTCTGGACCTTGTTCTCACCAAGAAGGAGGGGCTGGTGGGGAATGTCTTGCTCAAGGGCAGCCTTGGGTGCAGTGACCCTGAAATGATGGAGTTCAAGATCCTTAGGGCAGTGAGGAGCATACTCAGCAAGCTCACTACCCTGGACTTCAGGAGAGCAGACTGTGGCCTTTTCAGGGATCTGCTTGGTAATGTACCATGGGATAAAACCCTGGAGGGAAGAGGGGCCCAGGAAAGCTGGTTAATATTCAAGGATTGCCTCCTCCAAGCTCAGGAGCAATGCATCCCAACAAAGAGCAAAAACACGTAAAACCACCAGGAAGCCTGCCTGGATGAACAAGGAGCTCCTGGACTATCTCAAACAGAAAAAGGAAGCCCACAGAGGGTGGAAGCAAGGACAGGTAGGCTGGGACAAATACAGATAAATTGTCTGAGCAGTCAGGGATCAGGTTAGGAAAGCTAAAGCCCTGATAGAAATAAATCTTTCCAAGGACATCAAGGGCGACAAGAAAAGCTTCTACAGGTATGTCAGTGGTAAAAGGAAGACTAGGGAAAATGTCAACCCTCTCCAGAAGGAAACGGGAGACCTGGTCACCCAGGACTCGGAAAAAGCTGAGGTACTCAATGACTTTTTTGCCTTGGTCTTCACCGGCAAGGGCTCTAGCCACACCACCCAGGTCACAGAAGGCAAAGGCAGGGACTGGGAAAATGAAGAACCATCCACTGTAGGAGAAGATCAGATTCAAGACCATCTAAGGAACTTGAGGTTACACAAGCCCATGGGACCTAATGAGACGCATCTGCACATCCTGAGGGAACTGTCGGATGAAGTTGCTAGGCCACTATCCATCATATATGAGAAACTGCGGCAGTCCAGTGAAGTTCCTGCTAACTGGAAAAAAGGAAACATAATCCCTATTTTCAAAAAGGGGAAAAAAGAAAGACCCAGGGAACTACAGGCCTGTCAGTCTCACCGCTGTGCCCGGCAAGATCATGGAGCAGGTCCTCCTGGAAACCATAGTAATGCACATCGAAAATAAGGAGATGATCGGTGGCAGCCAACATGGCTTCACTAAAGGCAAATTGTGTCTAACAAATTTGGTGACCTTCTACAACAGGGTTACAACATTGGTGGATAACGAAAGAGCAACTGACCTAATCTACCTGGACTTGTGCAAAGCATTTGACACTGTCCTGAACAACATCATTGCCTTTAAATTAGAGAGACGTGGATTTGATGGATGAACCACTCAGTGGATAAGGAATTGGCTGGGTGGTTGCACTCAAAGAGTTTTGGTCAATGACTCGATATCCAAGTAAGTGATGAGTGGTATTCCTCAGGGGTCGATACTGGGGCTGGTGCTTTTGAGTTTCACACCTCCAGTACTTAAAGGATACCTACAGGAGGGATGGGGAGGGGCTCTTTATCAGGGCATGTAGTGATAGGATGAGGGGTAATGGTTTTAAACTAAACAAGGGTAGTTTTAGATTAGATATTAGGAAGAAATTCTTTACTGTGAAGGCGGTGAGACACTGGAACAGGTTGACCTATCCCTGGAACTGCTCACAGCCAGGTTGGATGGGGCTTTGAGTAACCTGGTCTAGTGGAGAGTGTCCCTGCTCAGGACAGGGGGCTTGGAACTAGATGACCTTTAAGGTCCCTTCCAACCCAAGCCATTCTATGATTCTGTGAAATAAGAAAGTGAAGAAGTTATTTTTGTGATCCTACCCATGCATTAATCCAGTAGTTTCATTTGGACATCAACTTTATTTAAAACCAAATGTGTATAGCTACAGAGCATTTCAAAATTTATCAGGAAATAAATAACTTTCTTATGAAAGACTTGTTTCTAAGTTTACAAGCCTTTTCACTTTCCATTTCTTTTTGCTAAAAATATAAAAAATCATTGTTACAAGTCTGGATTTTCATCCGACTATCATTTTGGTCTTGATTCTATTTCCCTTTTATCCTTCTTTAAATACTTATTTTTATACCTCCATTTTTAGGAAAATTCTTTTTTATTTAAGTTGAGTATGAGCAATTGCATCCTACACAATTTTAATTAATTTGTCATTCTGTCAACAGTCATCTATTAAATTTGTTCTTTTTTTTTCTTTTTTTTTTTTTTTTTTGTTGGAATAACATTCTTTTCCTCTATTGAACAGTCCACTATAAGATTGCAGTCCTGCCATCAGTATTCCTGGGAATATTTCTTACTTAGAAAATCTGCCTAGTTTTACAGTCTATGTCTACACTGCCAAATAAGAGATTAGAGTTCATTAGCTGTCCTACAGACTAGCTCTTGCAGTCTGGCTTCTCTTCACTCTTCTTAGGCTCTGGTGAAGACTAACCATGTCTTTTCTTCCTTATTCCAGTCCCTGCTCTCCTCTTGCTCCCAGTTGTGCACCTCTATCCTTGAGGTGCTCTTATTTCTGTGTATTCAAACCATAACCAGGGAAAAAGTTAACGGTTAAAGAGTGTGGATGAGCAAACATTTAATCCTCTGAGTTGTTCCTGGCCTTTTATTATTTGGCAGTGTAGGTGCACCTGGTGCGACTCTTTGGCTGACAACTCTGAAGGGTCAGCACTTACATCTGCGCTCACTGAAGAGGAAAATAAATAGAATACATAATCTGAAGCCATTTGTGCCCCAGTGTTTCATACACTGTCATCCTTCCCCTCTATGCCTCTCCAGTCCAGCCTACATTCAACCAGTCCCACCAAGAGCTCTAGGACAGTTGTTTATCAAACCCAAAGAAAAGTAGGTTACTCTAAGCTGTGTTAGATGAAATTATCCATATTTGCTAAATTAATTTTGTCAGCTATTGAGACTTAAAATATTTCTGATTAGAAAGCAGTACTTAAAGTCATTAATTTAGCTATGTTGAATTAGATATTTCAGCACATTTAAAGGAAAAATGAACTATCATCTGTATGAGTGCAAAAGCATTTCAGATACAGTGACTTACTAAATGAGCAGTCACAGTTTTATAACTTTTCAACAAACGGCTTTGTAGTATATTTTGTGCCGAATGAATAGGTACCAAAATAAAATGCATTACTCAGCAAATTCCATACACTCTTTCATGCTAAATAGAGACTGTGTGTTTGCAGGGTATTTTCTGTCAACACATTTTGTATCACAAGTGGCAGCTTTTAGTTTTCATTAAGATGTCATATTTCATTTTTAAACAATTTGACAACCTTGATATTAACATGTATTGGAAAGAATATAAAGTATGTAATGCCTGTCCACTTAAAGGATAATTGACTCAGGCCACAGGCAGTGTCAGATTCATCAGAAAATAGGAAAGCTTTGTTTTGTGTTTTTTTGGTTTGTTTGTTTTTGGGTCTTTTTCCAAAAAGGTGGGTTTTTGGTTTTTTTTTTGTTTTTGTTTTTTTTTAAGTATGTTAGCTGTAGTAACTCAGTGCTTGGACAGATGCTATATGATTTCATTAAGCAGTTATTAGTACTAGTATTCTTTGATCCATTGTGTCAGCTATACACAGCAGAAAACATTTGGAAAAGTTGTAATGAAAGCATAAACTGTAACTGAACTTAAAAGACTTTGTTTAAACTTTTCAAGTAGAGCTAATAAAAGAATGACTGCAAATTTGGAAGATAATTTGCATTTCAAAGGAAAGGCAAGCTGTAATAATACATGAGAAAATAAATTTCAGAAAAAACAGTATTTCAGGAAGATTATTTTGTTTCTGTTTTTCTATGTCAAAATGTGTCTTTTCAGCCCTTTTTCTTCATGTTCCCAGTTTCTGGTAGTCTCCTTCATAGTTGGCATAACTTGCCTTCCCTTAGATTATCCTCCCAAAATTTACTTTCTGAAATTCCTCGAACAGCACTCTCACTCAACTTCCTGAACATCCTCATATGGGTACCAGCTTGTTTTCACTTTGCTGCCTGCCTGCTCCCATAAGAGTACATCTTAGCCATCAGTTCACCGTTTTTGTCCTGTGACTTCTAGTGATGTGTTCTAGATGATTTGGTTTCAAGCTCAATTGTCAGGTCAAAAGAACTGGCAGCAGGGAGGCAGTTCATTTGCAGAGCACATGCCAGGCAGGTGTAGTGAGCTTCCAGAAGCCAGGAGGCAAAGAAAGTTGGATTCCCTCCAGGCAAAAATTCTGTCCTACTTTTTTGCCAGGTCCTCTACACAAGTTGGTCTATCTTATTCTACAACTAACAGGCTTTAAAGAGGCTAAATATCACCCATCACCTCTGGGGAAGGTGGTCTTGGCTCCCAAGCAGTCAGAAGTGAGCTGAAACTCAAAAGATTCTGTTCTTTTATGTACTGTATTTGCTACTTGTGTTGGAAGGTAGAATGGTAAATTTAAAGAAATTGGAGAAATAATTATTCTAGTTTGCCTTTCATATTCAGTGGAGTGAGATATGCACTCCATAGGACAGTTTATCTGTACAGCTAGATGGGTAACTAAGATAGATTAGACTAATTTCTCTCTAAGGACACCTATTTTTCTCCATTGACTATAAAAGAAGGTAAGGACAGTAATTTCAAATATTGATGTTTATCTCTTAGACATCAAGACACATGTTGCAACTGAATAGGGATATATATCAGTTAGGGAATTAAGGTTCACTATGATGGGAATATTTAGATGGCTGGTAATTTAGTCCAGTTTCCAACTTCAAATCAACACAGCTGGACGGATGTTGACAATAGGCATCGCCCATTACCAATTGTTATCACTATCTGTGTGAAGCAGTCATTCTTTGATGATCATAATCTACACCAGCTGAGGGTACACAGTACCACAGAGTGGATGTTGTGTGGTTACTGCTGATAGCTATGGACCTTGCCATGTTCTTAGTCACCAAATGAAAACCGGCCAGATGTGAGTGCTCTTTGATGAGAAAAAACAGAACTGAAGTGACCAAACTCTCTTTCCCATCATTCTTCTCACCACCGCTTTTTTTATGCTCCTGGCTCCTTCCCCAAAAGAAAGGGAGGGATCTTCTCTTAACATAGTTCGGCTTATTCTGAGGACTAAGAGTGGTTTGGAATTTGTCAGGCATCTTTCCTATTTCTTCTGCATCCTTTGTTTTTATCTTGCAGATTTTACTGTTTGCACATGTTTTCCAGTTCTCCTTCTGAGCAGTTAGGCCACAAGTTTTGTTTTGCTTCTTTACCATTGTGTGTTACTTAAATACTTAGGTTTAACTATGCTACAAAATGTCAGTGCACTGCTGCTGGACGTGCTATTTTGGTGTGCTTATTTCTAGGTTCAGGGCAAATAAACGCTATTTATGCTTTACTTAGTTTGCAGTCTGTTCTGCTTCTTAAGTGCAACAGGCCTCTACTTTGGCTACTAATTTGGCACAAATCTGCTTCTTTCTCCAAATATGGCAGTGAACCATAAAATCTGATAACAAAATCTTTCACTACTGTTATTTTAGAGATAAGCACATCTAGATGTGCAAAAATATGTACCCCTGTAAAAACAAAAAACAAATAAACAAAAATTAACTCCCCTATGAGTAAGTATTCTGTTTCTGCTCTTTCTGGATAACTTAATTTGGAAACCATAATACTCAAACAAGTGAATAAAGGCTTCATACAACATCTACCTTCAAGTTAAATCCATGACCATTTGTTTCCTTTCCCTATATAGATCAGCTTCTTTAGCAATCAATAACAGTTTTTCCCAGCAAAGGTATTCTTTAGCCATTTTAGATAGTTTAAACGGTGTATCAGCTTGTCATTAATTTGTCTGTTGCCACTGAGATGTAGAAGGTCACACTATTCATAGTTTAAGCATTACCATAGCGTCTGTTAGACAGGACACTATACCATATAACCTAGCCTGTCTCCTGCAGAGCATACTGGGCAGAAGTCATATAGACTGATCGAGCTATAGCAAAATCCTATTGTTTTAATATTACTCTAGCCCCTGTGGTTCAAGAATTTTAGCTAATAGCAGGAAACCAGCTCCTTTCACAGCTCCTGTGGAGTTCTGCTCAATACTCTGGCAAGAGAGAGTAGCATCTTCAATAGATTTCCCTGAAAGTATTTGTTGCTGACAGCTTGCCTTTAGCTGTCAAACTGGAAAACTGCCTCTACCTAAGTGACTGACCAGCCAGATATATTTAGGTTTCTATTTATAAAAGAGCAGACTTTAAAATAACAAATATAGTTTTTCTCTGTCTAGACATAACCACAGGAAGCGTGAGATATGACAAAAATTATGCAATGTGTGTCACCACTCTAACAGATGTACAGGTGCACTTGGCAAGAACCTTTTAGTGAAAACCATAGTGAAATCACAGACACTTTCATTTTCACCTATTCTTTTGGTAAGCACCTGTGAACTGCTGGCACATATTTGGCAGAAGTGGTGGGGAACCTGGATAATCTTCCTCAGGTCTGTGAACAGTGCTGTCATTTGAGAGTTTTAGCAACTTTGCACCAAATAGAATTGACATACTCTGTGCTTTTAGAATAAGAAACATTTTGTATTTCAAATAGACTTTATTTGCACTTACTTGTATGTTGTAACTTAACCCCAGCTGGCAACTAGGACTGTGCAGCCTCTTGCTCCCCCCCTCCCCGCTCAGTGGGATGGGGCAGAGAATCAGAAGAGTAAAAGTGAGAAAACTCATGGGTTGAGATAAAGACAATTTAATAACTAAAGCAAAAGCCATGCACACAAGCAAAGCAAAACAACAAATTCACTCACTACTTCCCATCGGCAGGCAGATGTTCGGCATCTCCAGGAAAGCAGGGCTCCATCACACATAATGGTTATTTAGGAAGACAAAATGCCATATCTCCAAATGTCCCCCTCTTCCTTTTTCTTCCCCCAGCTTTATATACTGAGCATGACATCATATGGCATGGAATATTCCTTTATCAGTTGGGATCGGCTGTCCCAGGTGTGTCTCCTCCCAACTTTTTGTGCACTCCCAGTCTACTCACTGGCAGGGCAGTATGAGGAGCAGAAAAGGCCTTCACTGCTTAGCAACAGCTAAGAACATTAGCGCGTTATCAACATTATTCTCATCCTAAATCCAAAACATTGCATTATATCAGCTGCTAGTAAGAAAGCTAACACTATCCCAGCTGAAACCATGACAATGTTTTAAATTGAATAATAAGAACAACAGCATGTGATAAGCAAGGAAAGTCATAGTTTAGGAAACAGAATAATAAACATTTCTGCAGATCTTGATCCACGCATATTTTCAAAATATTGGAAGTCTGCAGGAAGATGGGCTTTTGTGATTCAGGTGAGGATGCAAGCCTTGGCTTCCTGCTAACTTCTCTTTAAAAGCTCTTTGACATTAGTAAAATCTTTATCTCATATATCATTCTCTTCTGTGGGTAAAAGAGGGAAATAACTTTTCAAAACAAAAGTGTTTCAAAGTATTTTGAAAAGAAATCAAAATGTCTGAATTCCTCATGGAACAAGGATTAGGAAAAAAACAGTGAAAATTTGTAACAGAATTTCATATAATCTAATTGAAGGCCTTCAGATGTTAAGTGTCTGATTTATGTTACTTGCACATAGTGTCTCAGGGTAGAATTAACTGTCTTTAGGAAGAATTTCTTTTAAGAAGGAAGGAAACCAACATTTCTACCTTAAAGTAGAGACATAATTTTTAAATCCTTGAAGTTGGATATTATTAATTACAACCTAGGTGTTTATTCTAAGTACTTTTAATGTAATATATACTTTTTCAGAGCAGTTCAAGACAGGAGAATTGTGCTAAACGGGCCAGTAAACATAATTTTATTGGATGCCAGCACTTCCTGAACATCCATCCGTAAAGAAATCCAGCCACAACCACATGAACAAGGTAGCTCGAATCCTACGTCTAGGTTCAGTCCTTCTAGAAAATCCTAGGAAAAAGTTCCTTTGAGAAAGAAGGGTGATACCCAGTAGAGATGTCTGGTAAACAACCTTTATAAAATTTTAAATGTCAGAATTTGAATAATTTTTGCACTAGTCTGGGAACAGAAATAAATACAAAAATTTTGTCATTTTGTACATGCTTACCTGAAATCAAGTGAATAATGATTTTAAGCAATGCAATAGAAAACCCTCAGATAATGTTAAGGATAGAATTTAAACAACATATTCACTATTAGTTAAAGCAAATGTAAAAAAAAAAGTCAAAACCTCTTTTTATCAGATTTCAGAAAAAAACCAAACCACCTTGTTTTAAACATCTTATTTTGATGGTGTTGCTTTCCCAATATAAAATTGATTTGTGAATAAAGTTTTTCCTAATCAGCTCTAAAAATGATTCTCCAGTTTAGTTAAAACAGTTTGCTATTATGGTTTTCTGCTAGGCTGTATTTCAAAATACTATACATGTGTCTGGATGTTCAAAACAACGTTAGTTTTTTTTCAAGAAAAGCTAGGTGTATAACAGCTAATTTTAACAGACTTCTAAATATTTAAAATAATAAAAAGGTTTTAAGTAATTGAAATTTAATCTACTTTTTTTTTCTATTTTCACTTTTCATTCACTTCCTCAGTTTCTATAAATCTGTGCTTATTCCTATTTGCTTATATTGTTAAACATTAATTATATATGTGTAGGCATGTATGTATGTATATAATTAATACAACTTCTAACTTCCAAGACTAGTTCAGACATCCCGTTTCTCATTATATTCCGTTCTGAATTTTCCCCCTTTTTTTTGTTAGATATCTGTCACAGATGGAGTGATGCACTTCACTCACAAGAAAGAAACAATATATTTATTGATCTAAAACAGCGATTTAACAAAGTTTGACAGTAAATGTAACAGTAGTTTAACAAGATTCGACGGCAAGGTACACTTGGTTATTCACTGCATAGAGGACAGGGTTAGGCAGAACTCTCAGGGACACCCACCCGTTGAATCACAAATTTCAGAGAGGACCCCCTTGTTTTCTAAACTCTTTCTCAGAGAGGAGTCTAGGTGTGGCTAGATCCAGTCCCAGTCCCAGACGTGGCCAACAGTTTATGTCTAAAGGATTATATATGCATAATCAATCGTTTATCTCACTTAGCTAAGATTTCAAAATTTAGCATGCTATTAGTCACTTACGGAGGATCTGTTGCATCAAGGAATCTCTGAATCTGGAGAAGTAACCTTGAGAGGCGTCCCTACTCAAGGGAAGATCCTGGTGTGCAGCCTGCTGCCCTGCAGGAGAGCTCAAAGGGCTTTTGGGCTGTTCACTATTTATAGGGGTAAGATGATTGACTTATAGTCATATTGGCGTATGGACCACGGTACCAGTACTATGGCTAGCTGGACACATTGTTCAAGTTAGCCTTTGGCTATTGCGTTGTTATCTGTCTACTCTGAATCCACATTGAGCTGGGTGCAGCCATCACGACCAGATGCACCCATCAAGACCACCACTGGTGGTTACTGCTTGGGCAGGGTTACAGGAGGTAAGAGTCAGGTTGCGGGGGTGGAGGGCACACCGTCACAATATCTTCCTACTCTATGAAGATCTTCTTTATGTCTCAATCCAGATTTCTAACCAGGGCACTTTTCTGATGATTCAGTTTGCCATTGGAGCAATTGAAATACTGACATTAAGAAATGGACACTCTGCTCTTTCATAGTTTCCTTATTCCCCGTGTCTTAAATCTTGTTCTTTTACACCTGTTCTTTTCAGCATATTTTTCTTTTCTCTCCACCATTCCTGTCTCTATTACCTCTCTTGTTTTTCCCTGATTTTGTCCATTTTCTGTTTGTAATTTTACATTTCTTGTATGTTACAATATTCCTATTTTATCTTTAATGTTTCTATTCCTCTAGTGAGCTCATTTTTCAAAGAAACAGTAAAGCCTTTGGTATTTTGGATTTAGCTTCCAAACAAACAGATTTAGTGAATGAAGTCAGAACTATCCCTTCTCCTTTGTGATAAATATTCCTCTTTTCGCAAGCTACAGGGGCTGGAGTGAAAGTGTGGGATTTTTTCTGCTCTACTGTTAATAATAAGAAAGGCAACTTTTCAGAAAGAATGTAAACAATATAGATAAGTTATCAAAGGACTCTTATTCAATAAATGTGCTGCTATAGGACTGAATATAGGAAATAGAAATAGAGGTGAATTACCGACTGTTCTAAACAGTGATTTTCACTTATTCTCTGATGTAACTGCCCTGGTTTCAACTGGGAAAGAGTTAATTTCTCTTTCTAGTGATTGCTATGAAAGGAATGTCAATAATACCTATTGGTTTTAGTTGTTGCTAAGTGATGTTTACATTATTCAAAGACTTTTTTTTTTCAGCTTCCCTGAGAAGAATAGAAAGAACGATGGAATGGCCAATAAAATATTCCATCCATACCATAAACGTCATGCTCAGTATATAAATGGGGGTTAGCTGGGGGGCGGGAATCCACGATCACTGTCAGGACGGTGCCAATTCACTAGTTGGTGAGAGTGTCTAGTGTTATTACTATTATTGTTATTATTAGTGTTATTATTAGTGTTATTTTTCCTTTTTCTGATATTTTTCTATTAAGCTGTCTTTATCTCAACTCATTATTTTATTTTTCCTTTCCCGTCCATTTCTCCTTCGTATCCCTTGTGGGGGGAAGGGAGGGTGAGCAAGTGGCTGCGTGGTGGGGGTTAAACCATGGCAGTAACATATGCTATCTTTTTAAGGTTAATGGTATAAACATGAAACTTCAAAGCAATTGTTTTTTCTAGGTTTTTGTTGTTGTATTTTGTTGTTTGGGTGGTTTTGTTTTTTTTTTTTTTTACTAAATTAAAGTCCACTATGACCTTTGTTATGGCATGCAAGCAGATAACTAGAGCCTGATGTAAATTTTAGCTAACAGAGCATGAGAAATTGCTGGAAATGACATTAGAAATGACTGGACATTACAGGCAAAGGGGCAAGAAGCTGAAAAATAGTGCTGTGAGCAATGACCAGATAACACAGATAATTCAGGGAGAGATATGCAAGAGATGGCTGAGCTTTCAGGCAAGCACTGGGGGCCTGCCGGGGAAAAGAATCTTACAGATGGGTGATGTTAGCAGTTATACTTAATGTTTCTGTTCACATGTATGTTCTGACTAATATTTTCACTATCAAACAGATATTAGAGTTAGGATAACGAGTCTGTACTGAACTTAGTCTTAACACAAAAGAGTGTAAACTGACTTCATATGATCTGGAACACAAGGGGAAAAACAAACAAACAAACAAACCCCCTTTCTGTAAGCCAGAGTCTGCAACAGTATCTCATCAGACTGGACATACATACAAAAGCGACCTCAGGATTCCTGCTGATGAATGTAGCTAGGAAGAGAAATAACAAGCTTGCTCTCCTAGAGGGAAAATGATTCCTCATTGCTTTGTTAGTTGGCACCATCTCAATTGATGAAAAGGCACTTTTGGCAGTCTATATGGAGATTATGTTTTCATCCTTCTGGCTAAAATGAAAATAATGATGAGAAAATAAATCAGAATCAGCAGTGACAGAGCTCAAGAAATGTTGAGACAAAAGAAGCAGTAGCAATCACTTATCCACCAGGACAAGATTCAGCCTAAAATCAGGACCAGACTAAATCTGAAATGACAGAAAAAGGGCATTCACCAAACAGAAATTACTAAAAGCAAAAAACCAACATGCTCCGTCAGTGCCTCTTTGATGATTCTTCAAACTTTTAAAAACTTTAAAGTATCTGTTCTCACACTATTAATGACATACTTGAATTCACAAAGATTTCTTCACAGTGAAATCAGTAGAAGCCCAAACATAGAATCAAAGAATCATAGGATGTTTTGGGTTGGAAGGAACCTTTAAAGATCATCGAGTCCAACACCCCTGCCATGGGCAAGGACATCTTTCACTAGATCAGGTTTGTCCAACGTGACTTTCAACACTCCCAATGGTGGCACACTCACAACTTTTCTGGGCAACCTGTTCCAGTGTCTCACCACCCTCATTGTAAAATATATCTTCCTCATGCCCAATCTAAATCCACCTTCTTTCAGTTTAAAACCATTGCCCCTTGTCCTGTTGCTGCAGGCCCTGGTAAACAGTCTCTGTGTCTTTCTTATAAGCCCCCTTCAAGTGTTGAAAGGATGCAATAAGGTGTCCCCAGAGCCTTCTCTTCTCCAGATTAAACAGCCCCAACTTTCTCAGCCTCTCCTCAGAGGAGAGGTGTTACAGGCCCCTCATCGTCTTCATGCCCTCCTCTGTACCAGCTCAAACAAGTCCATGTCTTTCCTGTGCTAAGAACTCCAGAACTGGACAGAGTACTCCAAGTGGGGTCTCACCAGGGAGGAGTAGAGAGGCAGAATCACCTCCCTTGACCTGCTGGCCATGCTTCTTTTGATGCAGCCCAGGATGCAGTTGGCCTTCTGGGCTGCAAGCGCACATTGTCAGCTCATGTCCAGCTTTTCATCCACCAGTACCCCCAAGCCTTTCTCAGTAGAGCTGCTCTCAATCCCTTCCTCCCCCATCCTTTATTCATACCAGGGGTTGTCCTGATCCAGAGGCAGGACCCTGCACTTGGCCTTGTTGAACCTCATGAGCTTCACACAGGCCCACTACTCAAGCTTGTGCAGGTCCCTCTGGATGGCATCCCGTCCCGCATCACTCAGCCTAGTGTTGTCTGCAAGCTTGCTGAGGGTGCACTCAATCCCACTGTCTATGTCATTGATGAAGATATTAAATAATACTTGTCCCAATACGGACCCCTGAGGGACAACGACATAGTTCAGTAAGTCAAACAGATTTTGTTTTAGCAAAAAACACTGCTAGAGAAAGTCTGAGAAGCAAACGAAATACAGTAGTCTATATGTGGATGAAAAAATCATTCCAAGATATTGTCTCAATAGCGGCCAACACAAACTTTGATATCAAAAGGCACATGCCCATTGACATCTATGACCCCAGGAATACCACAGTAGGCAGCTGTGGATAGAATAAGAAACAAAAAAACTATGGAAAACCCAAAATCTATTAGAAAGGACAAACCAAAGACGTCAAAAAGATAGTGCAAGAATAAAATGATTTTGTGTTTGGAACAAAAGAAATTTTGTATTCAGGTAATATAGCATGAAGAATTTAAATCTCAAGTATAAGCACAACGGAAGAACTTATGCATGAATATCTGTGGCACTTTGATGCAATTTGATAAGCCGAATACAGGACGAAAACAGATCGGTGAATGAACAGTGTTGGTTAAGACTTTCAAGGCATCATAGAACTGAAGAAATAAATAATGGACTGTTTCTTGTTTTTAGAGGAGGCTCCCATTTCCTCCAGCATCAGTCCACCTGCAAGATATTAACAGGATTCTGTACAATGATGTTAAACTATTTTTGCTCATAGGTTTTGATAGCATTGTATACATGCTCTGCCTTAGCAGATGGTGTTTAATTCTAATCTTCTATTCTGCAGAAACAATACCACACAAGTGAAGATTTGCCTTGAGGTTGTCTGTGCAATATTTCATTGGCTGACCTCTCAGCCATTCACTGGATTTTAACAAGTCACAGAAAATAACTTCAGGCAATCTCTCTCCTGATACACATACCAGATGCCTGGACGAGAACAGACAAGCCTGCAGGATCATTGCTTTGATGCTCAGTATTTGACAACACTCTAAAATATTAGTGTTTGGAAGCTTATCCTACCATTTTATACCAGGGCATGAAGAAAACATAAATGGACTAAGATGATTGATGTGGTGGCTGAAGACTGTTCAAATTCTGTAGCTGTACAGAAGAATCATGATTATAACTGGACCATGACAGATTTTAGACAAAAGAAAGATTTTAATAGATCTTTAAGTATATGTGCAAGTAATAGCACACTTATTTTTTCCCCCTGAAATGTGACAAAATTGTTGTGAAGATAGCTACCCAATAG
The DNA here is from genome assembly GCA_013397275.1 of Burhinus bistriatus. Lineage (NCBI taxonomy): Eukaryota > Metazoa > Chordata > Aves > Charadriiformes > Burhinidae > Burhinus > Burhinus bistriatus. The sequence goes on along the minus strand of VYXH01007042.1, from coordinate 114,635 downwards.
GGAGCATTTCAGTATACATCCCCTATGATATAGGACATTTTGGATGGAAGAAAGAAGTCTGAATGCCATCTTCTTGGCTCTCGCAATTTTTCCTTGCCTACAGAATATAACTGGGGAGCTTTAGGTATAGCACAGGTTTTTTTTCTGAAAAGGATTCATGCTTTAAATTGAAAATGAGTGGGTTTCTTTCCCCTTCAGTTCGTCAGGAAAAAAAAGAAATCCCAAGTATCTATAATTTATCTTTGTCAAAAACAGTTAAATATTGTTGTATTCAAAAGATCTTTAATGCAAGTGAAATATTAATGGAGAAAAAAAATGATAGGTTCTAATTATGACAAAATATACTGTAGTGATTTACATAAACTTCACTTATTTCTTGAATGCTTATGATACTGAGTCTTACTTAGGATTTAGGTTCGCAAATATTGTATAACTTAATACATATCTCCACATAATAACTTCTGGTTACCTTTAAAGTTGGACTAGTCCTGCGGAAGGTGTCCCTACCCAAGGCAGGAGGGTTGGAAAAGGGTGATCTTCAAGGTCCCTTCCAACTCTAACCATTCTATCTTTTTATGATTAAAGTCCAGAAGAGAATAACAATTGGGAAAAAGCAATATATGAAGTAAGACTGCAGAGTCCTAGTGTAGGTGTTTATATATTCTTGTTTACTTCTGACCTCATTGTGTGAGATCTTTTTTTAGTCAATGGACTCACTGTCCATAGACTAAATAGAATCAGCTGTCTAAATATTGATGGCTATTTTTGATGCTTTGGGGTTTCTGTGGCATCAGCACAAAACTGGCAGACATTACAAAGGACCTGTGGGAGAGTTGTGTTCTTCTGGAGTGGCAGATGGAGGTCAGGAGAGTAATTAGGCTCATAAAATGGCACCAGGCGTCTTTGTCCAGGCACTTTATTTTACCAGTAGTTGAGAGGGTCAAAAGACCTTAAAGAATGTCAGCTTAACAAATGCAATTGTCTATAGCCACAGTGTTTCTGAAAGGGTATATACTTTCTGGTACTTCACCAATGGTCGAAGGAAAATGAGATCTTGTCAGCTGTATGAGTAATAACTTCTAATTATTCAATCTGACTTTCTAAAAAGACAGGAGTTTCCTGCTGCGTAAGCAGTAGCTCCTTATAAGGAAGCACATAACTGAGAAAAATTATCAACTTTATTTTATAATTTCCATGATAGAAAATATTTTAAAATCACTGCAAATATCCTTGATGGCTAGTTACTGTCATTCTTAGAAAGTCTGGTTGGTTTTCCAGTTGTTACAGCTTCCATTGCCATTCCTTGCTTTTCTGCTATACTGCATAGCCATCTGATTTCAAATTCTTGTTCCTCATGTAGGTCATAGACTTATAGTTTGTGATTTATTCAACCATTTAATCTTGTTCAGAATAAACTAGATTTATGCACACCTTGAATTGCTCACAATAAAGCACATTTTCTGATCCTTTAATGATTTTCCTGTCTCTTGTCAGGGTTTTTTTCATATCTCAGTATTCTTGAAATGGTTCTTACATACCCAAAAGGGTTCTTTTGAAGTGTTTAAATCTGAACTGAACAGAACATTCAAAAGTTGTCACTCCAACACTGGTTGTTGAAGTAACACAACCTTGTTATTTAATATCTCTGTGATATTGTCCTATATCCTAGCTAGTTCTAGACGGTCCTTGTAACAATACTTGGAATGTTGACTATTTTTCTTCTTTTTCTCTCTAGCTATTTGAAGTCTACTTTTGCTTTCTGTGGAAATTCCACAGATATAATCAAATCCTGTTCTTACAGAAAAATTAACGTTGTACCATTCACAACTTGTACCAGAAGACGTAAATTAGGAGCTCTGACAGCTTCTTGCTTAAGGGAATAGTGTACATTCAGATCTTTGAATGAGATTTAGTTTTAGAAAATGTGCTCCTTTTTTCCATAGATTCTCTCAATATAATAACAAATACGTGGCTTAAATCTGTTGAACAAATATCATTGCACCATCAGCTAAAATAAGCTTGAACAATGACATAATTTCCTTGTTAAGCTAGACAAACACTTTGTATGTTTTCCACAATATATTGATTGCTTTTCAGTGGGATACTATATAATTTCTTACTGATCATCTCTGACCTACTTGTCATCAAGAAATCATCTTCATAGTTGGTTACCATAATAAAATAACAGAATTTAACATGGAAGATCAATTTTGAACTTCAGACTGACATCTCAGGAGAACACAGCAAAGAATATTGAAGCCAAGAAGATGCCCTAGGAAATATATTGTCCAGAGGCACAGAGAATTCACTGCTAATAGAAAGACTGTTTCTAATAGTGATTTTTTATGCCCACTGCAGAAGCCACCAGCTGGAATTTTCCTTACTACATAGGTGTGTGCTCAATTTTTTTTAAGTTTATTTCCCTCTCCCCCACCCTTGAGGGTCCTAATGTTAGTGTCTCTGACTTTCACATTATGAAAGCTGAGTCAAATACTCAAAGTATTTATTCCAGAAGTTAACCTGGGAGAGCCTTGTAGAAGGATTCTTGTCTTTGATACTTTTTATTGTGTCTGGATCCCACGATGAGAGATATTATATGGATAAAATCTAAACAATACAGTGTTTCTGACAGTTTCAGACATCTGAGTGCTAGTACCTTTTCTAAGTACAGCTATTCACATGAGGATATCTATATAAAGGAAATGCAGAAATAAGACCTAAAAAGTGGGTTTTTTTGTTTTCCACATATATGTTCTGACCAAGGCTACAGAGCTATCTGTGTATCACATCCCTAATCATAATGTGTATGTGTGACAGCAACTACAAATGAGGCTTAGTAGGCAGTGCACAGAGCTTCACAAAACAGGGCTTCAACAAAATTGAGCCAAATCTATAAACAGTACAATAAAAGCTGAAGGTTTGATTACATATGTCTGAAAAACAGGTTAATTAAGAGGACAATATTTACTTTGATTACCAATGCCACTTATTTTGGACAACAAAGAAAGGCTAGAATTTGTAAATGTCTTTTGCTTGTATTTAGGCATATTTGTGTGGTGTTCCCTCATTGTGTGACATTATTGTTTCATTTAATATGAAACCTATTTTATTATTTCATTAATCATCATCTCACTGAACACAGATTGCACTAAAATGTAGGGAATGTTTGATAACAATCTCTTTAAAGTTGTTTCCCAAGTAGCAGATATGCTCCATAGTTCAATTTTGTGCAAGTGGCTTTGAAAACAACATTGAAATGAGTCAGATGAACAAATACCTACACTATTTATTAGAAAAAATAATTACATAGTGTTTTTAGCAACATTGGGGAGATTCTGAAAATATGATTATGGATTTGTCTTAGATGTTGTGTCTGAAGGATTCTTCTCCTTAAAATACAACCCTTTCTTACTCTGCTCTTGAATTAATACTTGCAAAGACTCCTACATTAATTCTGTATTTCAAACACAGTCTTGGCCCACACAATATCCATAGATCATGAACAGAAGCCTGTCATTAGGCACAGGCTTTCAGCAAGCTTTGGGCTTGAATTTTTATAGTGCTTAAAAAAAGATTACTGCAAGGCACTCTGTATTATTCTGGGAATGAATCAATGGAGAAAATTGATACTCCTATAGCACAGAATAAAGTGTAAATAAGTAAGAAACCTACATTGCTAATTGCCCTGTGTGATATTGTTCACGGATTTGTCTTCTACATGTGCACACACACACAAATCTTTCAAACTAAAAACGGCAAAAAGTTTGAGGCTTATTTTACACAACATGACTAAACAGAAGTCTCTAAAGAAAATGACATCAAGACAGAATTTGCTTAAAAACCAGCTTTAAATATTACAGGATTTCACAATAGAATGGGTCATAATGAAAAGAGTGAGTAATACATACTCAGCTAAATTTGAAATTATGTTTTGGAATTTTGTTATAATAAAACATATCATTCTATGTATCATATTTCATGATATGGCAATAAATTATTGTTTTGTTCTATGAATTAAACTGTTTATCTCATTATATGTATTGCAAACATTAGCTAATCAATTTTTATTGTTTTAAAATCCTGCTAATGCAAAAAAGGATAAACAGCCTAGTGACAGAGCTGTGCAAAGGTTGTACTTAATTTTAAGCTACGTTATGACTTATCAAACTAAGAACAAGGTCAATGAACATTTAGAGCTGGATCCAGTATAGAAGACAGGAGCTTGTAGCTGAAGTACAATGTTTTATTTTAGGTAGAAAGCTCTCATGGTGCAATAAGAAACTGAGGCATTTAAACTCTGCGCAATATACAAAGAGGGCTGGGCATCTCAGGGGGCGGTCCAAAAAGACAGGTATGTTGATAAGAGCTATATCCCATCTTCCTCTCTGAACCTCACTTACGTTCTTGGAAAATCTCTTTTCTTGGATTTCAGATACTGATCCCACTTTATTTGTATGAACCTACATCACAGATCACGTTTAGTGAGCCATCAGTTTTTTATGAAATAAACTAATTGTTAATTCCAAGAAATAATCTTGGTTTATCCATAGCTAGAAGGTGTTCAAATCTGTATTTCTGGCATCCAGGAGTTCAAATCTGTATTTCTGACATCCAGGATAGTTCCTTACCACCATGCTATAGACAAAGCAAAAGAGACTGAAATTTACATCTTCTAAGTTGAATCCAGTCCATTATTTTGCACTTCTTCTCATGACAGAAAAAAAATGAGTTTTAGAAAAAGAACCAGATTAAGGAGATTGCTAGGGAAGAGTGAGAAGAAAGTAATGTGTTAATATGAATGCCCACCAAACTGGATTAAGAGGGACAGGAGAAAGAAATAGTACCACAATTGAAACAAGCAAGTAAGAAAAAAACCGAGAAACGTAGAAGGTTCCCAGTATGAAGGACAGAAGCTAAGATAACTCTAATGCTATATTACAGATGTCTGAGAACTACCCCGTGCCATGGAAAAAAAAAACATTTAAAAAATATTTGTAGGGAAAAAAAGCTGGACTTTTTGAAACTGTGCATCTTAACAGGGAATATAGTGCTTCTGAGACTTAGAAAGGCTGACTAAATTTCTCAAAAATAAACTTATATTGTGTCATATGATTTAGATTCCTGAAAGCTGAAGCTCTTCAAAAGTTTGGTATGAAAAGATTTTCTGTAAAAATTTGATCTTAATTTTTGTTTTTAATAAACTTCAATACACAAAAATACTTCACTGACATCTTTAAAATACATTTTAAAATGATACACAGCACCTCACATAGGTTGATTAGTCTAGAGCACTTCGCTCACAGAGAAAGAAAATAGCTACTATAAATGTTATAACAGCTGTAGGAGATCAAACTGTCATTTTAAGTAGAATTATTTTTACTTTTCATAGAAACACTTGTTTTGCAAGATTATGTGAGATGTTAAAAAGTTCTGAGTACAATTCTCATGAATACATTTTCTTTCAGGTTCCAATGTAGAAATATGAGTTATTTAAATTCTTACAGACATATATGCATTGTTTTAGGTATCCATTTTGATTTTTTTCCCTCTTTTTTCTGTTTCTGTGACTGAAGTGTATCACTAGGTGAGCACTGTAAAAGTAGATGGAGTAGAAGTGAATTAATCATCACTTATTATTCAGAGAAACTTCCCATTTATTTTAGGGTTTAGAGTTTTTTCCTGAAGGTTTTATCTAATTCTGTGATGAGTGAGAAGAGCAATATAGCATAGCAAAAAAGTATGCAGAAGACTTTAGCTAATGAAAAAAAATATTCTGCTTTTCAAAGATAAAAATTTAGGTTTCTTGTTTCAGTGTTTTGGGTTTTTTTTTTTCCTCCCAAACCTGTGTGTACCCTTTGTGACACACAAAATTTAATTATGATCAAAAAGACTACACACCTTATATGTACACTCAAGGTTTTATTGCTAGTCCAGTTTCACTATTGCAAACTGTCTCTGGTAAAGTCACTCCCATATACCAGAATCCAAAATTAACATAAAAGGCTGAGAAATTAATAAGGCAGTTCTAAGATCTTAAAACTGCTGCTCTTACCTGAAGTACTTTCTTATCTTTCTGATTGGCCATGGGTTCCTAAGGTTTTTAACTCTTCTGCCATACATGACTGGGAGATGGTTGTCCTAGCAATGTGGTGGCTGCTGAGCTCCTGCTGAGAAAAGGCCAGTGTCATTGTTTTTGTCATTTTTCTTTTCTGATGTTTCTCAGGTTTTTGCCTCTTTCCCATTGGTCAGCATTTCTATATGATAATTATTTTCTTACTTTAAACTGCTGGAATTTTGCCCTAAATTGTATGGCTTGTGTGGCATGAATAAGCATTTAATCACAAATTTCAGTAGAACAAATCCAAACAAGTTTGAAGTCCAAGGATTAAGCATAGAGAATAGGGCTGATATTTAATCAATAACCCCTGTACCACCTGACTGACATGAAAAATCTGTTTTGGAGCTAAAGCAAACAGAAGTCAAGACAAGTTTTTGGGTTAAGACAAGGTCTAGTGCCCAGTGGTCTTTACAAGCAGTGATAACATCGTATTTGATGGGCCACAGTGCTGCAATACATTCAGAAATAAGAGACATTTCAAACTTTACGTTATAATTTTATTTTATAATAACAAAAAAGTTCTTGATCTGCTACACTCTAGAATCCAATACAGAACTGAGTATGGTTAATCAATTAGGAGGACATTCAAGAAAATAAAACAAGAAAAGTTTGGCATAATGCAGTGTTATGGAAAGAAATATCTTTGGATGAACACCTGGAGTAATGCAGTGCAGTTATATTTGAGGATGGAGTTTTTCTATATCCTAATAAGCTGTGGTTGAGAAGAGACATCCAGTCACCTGCACACAGTCATATTCTAGCACCTACCTTTCTTTTCAGAGTTCTGTTTATTGTATCTCCTATCTAAAGTCAAACCCTGTTTTCTTCCCAGTTCTCTACCATGCACCAAAAACAACTTAAGCCCATGATCCATGGTTCAAGATCTTCATTTAAGATCTAGTTGCCATTACTGAAACTTAGTGGGATAAATCCCATGACTGGAGTGCAGCTATCAATGGCTACAGGCTGCTCAGAAGGGACAGGCAACGAATGGTGGGGTAGCACTGTATGTTAGGGAATGTTCTGACTGTCTAGAGCTTGATGATGGTGATGAAAGGATTGTGAGTTTATGGGTAAGAATCGGGGGAAAGGTCAAAAAAGTAGATATCATCGTGGGTGCCTGTTATCCATCAGCCAACCAGGATGAAGAGGCACATGAAATACTCTACAAGCTGCTGGGAGAAGTCTTATGATGGCTGGCCCTTGTTCTCATGGGGGACTTCAACTTATACAATACAGCAGAGAAGAAACAGTCTAGGAGGTTCCTAGAGCATGTGGAAGATAACTTCCTGACACAGCTGGTGAGTGAGCCAATTAGGGAAGGCACTCCACTGGACCTGTTGTTTGCAAACAGAGAAGGACTTGTGGGTGATGTGACAGTTGGAGGCTGTCTTGGGCATAACAAGAACAAAATGATAGAGTTTTAGATTCTTGGAGAAGGAAGGAAGTTAACAGAACTGTTACCTTGGACTTCCAGAGGGCAAACTTTAGCTTGTTTAGGGGCCTGGTTAACAGATCCCATTGGGAGGCAGTCCTGAAGGGCAAAGGAGTCCAGGAAGGCTGGACATTCTTCAAGAAGGAAAGATTAAAGACACAGGAGCAAGTTGTCCCCATGTGCTGAAAGATGAGCCAGCAGGGAATAAAAACGGCCTGGCTGAACAGAGAGCTTTGGCTGGAACTCAGGAAAAAAAAGACAGTTTATGACCTTAGGAAGAAGGGACAGGCAACTCAGGAGGACTGCAAGGATGTTGTGAGGTTATGCAGGGAGAAAATCAGAAGGGCCAAAGCCCAACTAGAACTTATCTGGCTATTGCAGTAAAAGACAATAAAAAATGTTCCTATAAATACATTAGCAATAAAAGGAAGGCTAAGGAGAATCTCTATCCTATATTGGATATGGGGGAAAACATAGTGACAAAGGCTGAGGAAAAGGATGAGGTACTCAATGCCTTCTTTGCCTCAGTCTTTAGTAGTAGGACCACTTGTTCCTTGAGTATGCAGCCCCCTGAGCTAGAAGACAGGGACAAGGAGCAGAATGAAGCCCCTGTAATCCAAGGAGAAATGGTTAGCAACCTGCTACACAAGCCTATGGGGTTGGAGGGGATCCACCCTAGGGTGCTGAGGGAGCTGGCAGAAGTGCTCACCAAGTCACTTTCCATCATTCATCAGCAGTCTTGGTTGATCGGGGAGGTCCCAGTTGACTGGAGGTTAGCAAAGGTGATGCCCATCTACAAGAAGGGCCAGAAGGAGGACCCAGGGAACTACAGGCCTGTCAGTCTGACCTCGGTGCTGGGGAAGGTCATCTTGAGTGCCATCATGTGGCACATACCAGATGACCAGGTGATGAGGCCCAGTCAGCACGGTTTCATGAAAAACAGGTCCTGCTTGACTAACCTGATCTCCTTCTATGACAAGGTGACTCACTTACTGGATGATGTCAAGGCTGTGGATGTTGTCTACCTGGACTTTAATAAAGCCCTTGACACCATTTCCCACAGCATTCTCCTGGAGAAGCTGGCTGCTCATGGCTTGGATGGGTGTACGCTTTCCTGGGTAAAAGACTGGCTGGCTGGTTTTGGGGTCCCAAAGAGTTGTGGTGAACAGAGTTAACTCCAGCTGGCAGCTGGTCACAAGTAGTGTGCCCCAGGGCTCAATACTGGGGCTAGTTCTCTTTAACAACTTTATCAATGAACTGGATGAGGGGAGCGAGTCTACCCTCAGTAAGTTTGTTGGTGACACTGGGTTAGGTGGGAGTTTTGATCTGCTTGAGGGTGGGAAGGCTCTGCAGAGAGATCTGGACAGAGTGGAATGATTGGTCAAGGCCAATGGGATGAGGTTCAACAAGGCCAAGTGCCAGGTCCTACACTTGGGTCACAACCACCCTGTGCAACACTACAAGCCTGGGGAAGAGTGGCTGGAAATCTC
>VYXH01007042.1:47550-105403 GCA_013397275.1 Burhinus bistriatus | reverse complement strand
CTGAGGGGAGACCTTATCTACAACTACCTGAAAGGAAGTTGTAGTGAGGTGGGTGTCAGTCTCTTTTCCCAAGTAACAAGTGATAGGACAAGAGGAAACGGCCTCAAGTTCTGCCAGGGGAGGTTTAGATTGCATATTAGGAAAAAATTTTTCACCGAAAGAGCTATCAAACATTGGAACAGGGAAGTGGTTGAGTCACCATCCTTGGTATTTAAAAGACGGGTAGATGTGGCACTTAGGGACATGATATAGTGGTGGACTTGGCAGTGCTTCATTAACAGTTGGATTCTATGATCTCAAAGGTCTCTTCCAACCTAAATGATTCTATGATTCTATGATACTCTGATTTTACTTTTCCCCAGTTATCTTCACCAGATAGTGTAGTTGTTGCATACAGTTACTACTAATTAATGAGGGTAGAGGCTTACCATTCCAAGGAATTCTGAGACTTTAATAGCTATTGAAATCATTCATGATTAATACTTATCCTGTTTGAATTATCCTTTTGAAATTAGATGCAATTTCCACACAAAACTGAAGAAAGAGGATTTTTTCTGCTTAAATTATAGTACATAGATGATGAGTACATAATGGTACTGATCCTTCTTTTACACAACACCCTAGTGACTGACAAATTCCTATGTATTGTACAAAATAAATACATATTATAATATGTATATAACTATAATAAAAATAAATATTATTATATATATTTGTATGCATATCTGTAGTATTTTATTGGTTCTATAACAATATTTTTACTATTTTTGTCATGAGCAGTAAATGCAAAGTAGGGGCTGTGGTCATGTATCAGAAAAACTAAAGTTGAATTGTTATATGAAAGTATATTCATTCGAAATGAAATGTTAAGTGTGTGTTCAGAATGCATCCGCGACTCACATAAGGCTTTTAAATGTAAACTAACAAAACACAGCTGAACTGTACAGCACCAAAAAACAAAGATTTTATTGTACTAAAGGCAAGTAGAATGGAAAAAAAAGGTCATCAAAATTTTTGAAAGGAAGAGAGAAGGTTGATGTCAAGAAAGGGATGGAGGTTATGTTGTGTTTTGAGAGTACACAGACATCATATAATTAGACTGGCCAAATTTTCAACCCATGGCAGCTTGTATCCCTCAAAGATGTTTTACTGTTTTGTACAGACTTTCAGGGTCACTACCTGCAACTCTGCTTTTTGAGCTTGCAGGCTTAATATGCCACATCGTTCACTCTGGTCTTTAAGTAATTCTAGTTTTAAAAAAGATGATCAAAAGCTATGGAGTCGTTTTGGCAATGTAATCTGTTTCTTTACAGAGAATAGAATTGAAGACCCTTTGGAAGTATTCTTTCTGATGTATCCACCATTCAAACTGTGGTTGAATACAGTTTCCCGAGTTGCCCAATTTTGTCCTCAGTCCACTCCTGAATCATTTTTTGGGGTTAAAACCTGATTCTAACCTAACCCTCATCGCAGGTAAAATGCCTGTTTCAGTCATTTTCTTCTGAAAGAGTCTGGTGAAGACAGGCAAACAATAATCTTCTAATAACAAGTAATAACGAGTGATTACTAATGACAACACTCTCACAGAAAACCTTCTACCTCTTGTTTTTCTTGGCTAGTCTGCAGAATCAAAACTGATAGGATGAGTCTTCTCATTCAGATTCCATCTACATTTCTAATAATTTTCATCTTCAGTTGAATATTGAAATGACTTTGTCTTCAAGTAATAGTTTAAGGTCAGTACCATGATACTGAGGACAGTAAGATTCTTCAGGTACAAGTTAGGACACAGTCTGATGTCAGGGTAGAGCCCAAGTAATGGGAAATTTTGGTCCTTCCTAAAGAAAAAGAATATATAATGTGAAACAATGTAGTTTCTCAAGATTTTTTTTAATAATATGAAACTGCCTTTCATATTCCAGGCATGTTTTCATGAAAATTTATTAATCTCTCACTAGATATGAGATTAAACTACTGAAAGATGCAAACATTAAGTTTGCAATAACTGTTTTCTTGTAACAATGTAGTGTAGTTTCGATATTTTTTGAAATAACATTTAGAATAGGCAGTGATCAAGGAAATTTGCTGTAATGGCTGGCAAATGTTAGTTATTTTGTTAAACTTATTTCAGAAGATTATGTTTTTCCTTAGGTTAATGACCTAAGTAACCATCCTACTGTTGTAATTTATAGGTTTATTACAATTACAGTAAAAGAACCATCCGCATTTAGAAAGAATAAAGCTGTAATATAACAATTATTTTTGCTCAAAATACATGGAAATTATTATAGTAGTTCAGATGGGTTTATGTGACTTTTTTAGTATGTGCTGAATTTAATGAAAACATGACTATTAACCAGAAGAAATGAACAGGTATATGAGTTTGGGCACAGGTCCTTGTCAGTAAGCAATTTTTCAATTACAATTGATAAAAAAACCCAAAACCCACCTAATGACAATGAAAATGATGACAGCAATAATAATAAAAACAAAGACTTCATAATAAACAAAGAAATCTCTTAGCTGTTTTCCTAGAGAACTGCTGTTCAAACAAATGTAGAGGAAGTAACTAACATGCACATTTTCAGGAAGAAAAATTGAAGACTTTCCTTCTGCATAAATAGAAGATAAGTTAGAGCTGTGATACCTTTTCTATATTTGAATATTAAAAAAAATAAAATAGAAGAGTGTAAGTATATACATACATACATGCATACATATGAAAAAAAGAGTGTGAATTTTAAGATAAAATATTGTTTTTCACTAATTTTTAGAATATTCAATTTAGTTGGGAAAGCATGCCTTATTCTTCATTACTGTCTGTGAAAAGAAGCTTAGTTCGTTTAACCACATGTAGTAGGATTTAAGGAGTGTCTAAACATGAATTTGGTAGATATACAGGACCTATAGAAGACCCTCACTACTCTGAAGCTGCAGAAAGGAGTCACAAATTACATTATATGCTTATGTGTGAGAAACTTATACAAGCTCAAGGGTTCGAATTCACCTTTTGATTGAAGAAACATAAAAGTAGATCTTGTTTGAATGTTGGTGGCTGTGTATGAACTATGTGTGATGTCCTTTATAGTCAAGGGAAATCTGTTCAGTTGCTTGTCTGCCTTCTGTAAAAAAGTGAATCCCCCAGAGGTTCCACAATATGTCTGCCAATCCCACGTGCATGTTTCAGATGCCACATGGTATCTCAGATACCATTAGATGTATATATTTACACAAACAAAATGAGCTCTTGGTCAACACTACCAGTGGAATTTGGAGAATTATTCAGCTCCCTGAGACTAGGATACAGTCACTTCAACATAGGGTCTACTGCTCTTTAAATTATACCACAAGCTACAGCAAGCTCCTTCAGACATTGACCAGAGCTACTATGCGTGACTTCGGACCCGGCAGACAACTGCTTCCTTCTGGAGACACAGCTGGAGTGTAAACCAGATGCTTTAATAAAGACCCATGTTTAGTATGACTGATCTGACCTCCAAATGTGAAACATTAATCAAAAACAATGTCATGCATCATGTGTTGATCATTTATTGACATTAACAGTGGGTTTCAGATGCCTAAATGCAGATGTCTCATAGCATTTTAGAAACTTTAGGATATCTTGCCTGATCACTAGCTGCCTCTTCAGATGAGCACAGATCTACCAATTCTATGTGAACATCACAAATGTGTCAGGGTATTTGAGATAAGCATTTGTTTTCTGATGGTTCAAAAATGATCAACACTTGAATAGAAATTTGGAGAGCAATGTTGTGGCGATGACAGAGGATATAGCGAAAATTTACAACCTTCTGTCCTCAGGCAGCAGAAGGTGGGACTTCAGGGAGAGACTTGGGTTGCAAAGTCCCTCCCACTGTAGGAGAAGGTCAGATTCCTGACCACCTGAGGAACTTGAATACATAGAAGTTTATGGGACCTGTACTGTTTAATATCTTCATCAGTGACATAGAGAGTGGGATTGAGTGCACCCTCAGCAAGTTTGCAGATGACACCAAACTGAGTGGTGTACTTGACATGCCTGAGGGATGGGATACCATCCAGAGGCACCTTGACAGGCTTGAGTGGTGGGCTCGTGTGGACCTCATGAAGTTCAACAAGGCCAAGTGCAAGGTCCTGCATCTGGGCTGGGACAACCCCTGGTATGAATACAGGCTGGGGGAGGAGGGGATTGAGGACAGTCCTGCTGAGAAGGACTTGGAGGTACTGGTGGATGAAAACCTCGACATGAGCTGACAATGTGCACTCACAGCCCAGAAGATCAACCATATCCTGGGATGCATCAAAAAAAACGTGGCCAGTAGGTCAAGGGAAGCGATTCTGCCCCTGTACTCTCCTCTCATGAAACCCCATCTGGAGTACTCTGTCCAGCTCTGGAGTTCTCAGCACAGGAAAGACATGGACCTGTTGGAGCAGGTCCAGAGGAAGCCCACAAGAACGATAAGAAGGATGGAACACCTGTCCTCTGAGGAAAGGCTGAGACAGTTGGGGTTGTTCAGCCTGGAGAAGAGAAGACTCCAGGGAGACCTTATTGCGGTATTCCAGTAGTTAAAGGGGCCTATACGAAAGATGGGAACAGACTCTTTAGTAGGGTCTGTAGCGATAGGATAAGGGGTAAAAGTTTTAAACTAAAAGAGGGTAGATTTAGGTGAGCTATAAGGAAGAAATTTTTTACAATGAGTGTGGTGAAACACTGGAACAGGTTGCCCAGAGAGGTGGTAGATGCCCTATCACTGGGAACATTCAAGGTCAGGTTGGACAGGGCAACCTGATCTAGTTGAAGATGTACCTGCTCATTGCAGGGGTGTTGGACTAGATGACCTTTAAAGGTCTTTTTCAACCCAACCCATTCTATGACTCCGTGATTCCATGATAATATGATTCTATAAGGATATACAAGAGTATTTCAAATTATACTTAACATTTACATTGAAACAGCTGAATCCTGTTGTGTATGTCTGGTTTGCCTCTTGTTTGATTTGCATTATACTCCATATATGGTAAACAAGATACCCTAAAGGGTTGAGCTAGATCAGCATCAAGCCCATAGAATTATTGAGACAGTTTTGATGCAACCTCATAGGACAACTAATCAAAACATGCATGATTATAGAATTATCAAGTGTATTCTTGCCAAAAAAAGGTTTATTATATTTAGGTTTTGATTGTAACAGCTAATGTGTATGCGATGATAGATTTCATATTCGGGGAAAATGCAATACTTCTCTCCCTTAGAGAAAGAAAAGTGCGGCATTGTGAATGATGCCTGACAGTCTCCAGTTGGTGGAATATCACTGTCTTGTACAATGCTCCATGAATAGAAATTTTCAGTATTCCTTCCTCTGTCTTTTACAATAAATAGTTTACCTACCTAATCTTTTTGTTTCCAGAATTGTCATAAGCTTTAATTGTATTACCGTAAAAATGTTTTGTAAGATAGGTAAGGAGACTATCATCTGAACTTTTGCCAAAGTAGTTAACCATAATTTGTAAGTGTCAAATTCAGGCATAGGATCCCAATCTTAAAGTGGTCTCCAAAACAAATTTAAAATTTTATCAAAATTAATGAAAATAAATGAGGCTTTTGAAGAGATGCTGCTCTTCAGAACCTGCTTATTACTATGCAATAATATATTTCTTGAAATATATAAATTATTTTATTTTAATTATACAAAAAAATCCCTAGATTTCTCTCTTGTGTACTTCGATAAGATCCATGATTTTACAGACAAAACAGAAGTGACATAAAAGAAATTAGCAAAACAAAACATCACTCACTCTACATTGCTTTTTTAGAATACAGTTGCAAAACCAGGACTAAAGACACTAGTCTTGTGGTTCTTTTTCCTTTAATTATTTTTAATAGTTTTTAAGCCATCTTTAACAGTGCATGATCTGTACAACTTAAAATGTGGTGGTAAATATGAAGATTTGTTCTAGCTGTGTAAGCATAGATGTAAAAAATTACCAATTTTGGGTTTTTTACACAATAACAACACAACAGATTATACGGAAGGACACTCATGCAGTAAAATAACTGTTAAGGGATAACAGGTTACTTCATTGTGTATGTCTTATGTATCAATCAACAATTTCATTAGATACTTGTTTTGATAGTTTACTCTTTGTAAAGAACATCATCAGTAGGTTTTTCTTATTTGACTTTATCTTTTGTTAAAAAGAACAGGCTTGTTAATAGCATTTGACTTAGTACAGAAAAGTACTATGGTAAAAAAAGACCCATTTAAAGCATAGTAACGCCTGGCTGATGTATTC
Source organism: Burhinus bistriatus (assembly GCA_013397275.1). Lineage (NCBI taxonomy): Eukaryota > Metazoa > Chordata > Aves > Charadriiformes > Burhinidae > Burhinus > Burhinus bistriatus. The sequence continues at coordinate 99,109 of VYXH01007042.1, read as the reverse complement.
CCTGAAGTTGTCTGTGACAATTAAGCGCCGAACGAGGACATTTCCATTGGATTTCTGAAGTGCACAATAATAGGTCTGGCAACTTTTTTATCAGTGCCATAGAAGCAAATATAAAATCATTGCTGCCATAATACGCAAATAGAAGAAAACTGACAGAGTGGAAAACAATGAACCATACAGGGCAGTCATACCGAATGATCTGGGTCACTGCTTAAGCTGAGTTCACTGAAACAAAACATGATTTCTAGCTGCCAAACAAAAGTCTGTCTAGAAGCCAGGAACACAGGTCATGCTTACTGCACAGGGAACAGTATCCTAGCTGGCTAGGGCTAAGAAAAAAAATTTTGGGGTCATGGTATACAAATAATTGAATGAGATGTTAGTACAACAGTGTAGTTTACAGATGTAGGATGTTGATTTTGCTGCTTTGGTCTGCGTGTCTTAGATAAACACTTTGATACTTTATACTATTGGTTACTATAAGTTTTAGCTATAAGATTCAAGAAAATTCACAGAAGATCCCATAAGATTATGTGACTACTGTGAAGGAAAAAGTCTGAGAAGGAGGACCAGAATGTATAGAACTATTTAGTTTATCAATGAGAAAATTAGAAGATGCCTTCTTCATTTATTAGTCTCTTGGAAGAAAATGTTAAATTCTTACAGTCTCTTTATTATTCCAAAGCATGACAAGAATTGATTTCTGAATTCTGAAGTTGAACAAAGTAAGAAATGGGACAGTTGAGTACTGTCAGAGATGTTGGCAGAGACAATTTACTCATAATTAGTTATTGGGGTTCAATAAAGGGTAACAGTATGAGTGTAAATGCTTGACATAGATAAGGTCAGAACAAATGTTGCAATAACCAAACCTGATCAAAAATAATGTATGTGACCCCATTATTTAAATTACCGTGAACCTGTCGGAGTATACGGCTTAATATTTTCAGAATTCTTTTGAAATGCTGTTGAAATCAATGAGAATAAATAAGACAAACTGGCATTTGAAAAGGGAAAAAGCTAAAAAGTAAAGATGGAGAGGGAATAAATCTAATACTATAAAGGATTTTGAGTTCATGGAAGTTGTTAGGGATTTATTTTAGTTTAAATGAAAATTTTCCAAGTAAATTTCTCAGGGAAAAAAGTTTCAAATCAAGATACATATTTCATATTTTAGCAGTTTTTTTTTTTTAAATTGTACAAATTACAGATTAGTTTAAACAAGAGCAAGAATTCAGACAAGTCATTTAAGAGAAAGTGTCAAAATGGTATATTCTTTGGAAAAATTCTTGTAAAATTAACACATTTTCAAAGCATTTGCATTTCTAATAAAAATATTTTTATTTTCCTTTATCACAGTTTTACTGCTTATAAGAAGTAATTGACATTTGCTGAAAAAATCCAAGTCCATCAGTTTTGCAGCTATAGATTATTACTGTCCTGTGCTAGTTACAATTCACTATGAATAAGTATTGCAGTCTAAATTTTTCAGTCTTATTCACACATGAACATGCAGTGACATCTAACTTTTTGAAGAGCAGTGAATAATAATTTAAACCTGAATAGTAACACAACACATGACCATTGGATATTGTACTGCAGGAGCATTCCAGCTGAGCACTGCAGAACATGTAAATGTATCTTCATGACATCTCCAAGGAGTCAAATATCAATTCATCACACTGTCTTTTTATAGAAAAATTGACTTCTGAACTAGTTAAAATTAGTACATGTCCTGTATGGCTGGACTGATATACAAGAAAGAATGGGGAAAGACCCAATGCTTATTTTAAAAAGGTGTACAATCTTGACAGCAATTTTAAGCTAGTTAGGACTTGCAGACATGAAAACAAAAGATGACCCTATTTAAAGGATATTCTTATCTGCCATCTGTATAAGGTCAAGATTCACTTCATAACATTAGGTAATTGAGATTTAATTGCTAGAATATCGATTTATACAGTATTATCTCTGTCTGCACTGTAATGAAATACTTATGATAAAATAGATAATATATATGAATGAAAACAGAATAAGAAAATAAGAAATGGTAAGATTTGTATTTTCGTTCTAGTCAATAGCGTCATTTATTTTGAACTGTCTTGTCAGAAACATGCTTAGTTATGCTATTAGCTGGAACAGTATTTAAATCTTCAGGTTCAATTTAAAATAGACATCAAAATATGTCTGCTTACCAGAAGCTATGTGAAATAAACTGAGGCTCATTATTTGCTTTGGAAATCAAACATTCTGTGAGATAACTGCACAGCAAAGTATATCACAAGGGCTTGTTAAGTGCACTTGGCTTACCAATCAGTTCAAACATTAGCTTTGATATCAAGATTCTTTTGAACTACCACTTACAATTTCTTCACAGAGGAAAGAAAGTAGTTTTAAGAAAATGAATGTAAATAAATGTGAATTAGTTCTTTCATAAAAGCCTCATTTGGGGAAACATCACATTTCGTCTCCTTAAGTATCTTCAACATGAGTACAATTTTTGCAAACATGGTCTTTGGAAGTGTACGAGCTTTTACAAGATATCACATCATCCTCATGGGTAAATGAGATTCTGTAACTCTAATGATATAACATGCGGTGATGAGAAAAGGGTGAAGGGAAAGTTAGTCAAATCTTCAGGGTGTTATGACTACTACGAAAATGAAAATTCAATGCATATTTTAACTGAAATAACTTTGAAATTCTACTGCTCTACTGTTTTACCTTTTGTCACACTTACTATCTCTTTTGTTGTTGAAGCCTTCAGCCTGTGTTTTATACGTGCTTTTGCAAGCATTATGCAAGATGCAGTGGCAAAATAAAGTGCAGATTAGTTTTGAGCCTGGAAATTTCAAGAGACAGGGATAAACTGCTGACTCTGTCAGTGCCCAGTCAGGTCTCTTGTATCATTAGATTCAACTCTGTGTCCTTGATGTTAGAAGTGATATTCTTCACTTTACGACCATATACTGCTGACGAAAGAAAAACAGGTAGCAAGAAATAAGTAAAATGTTCCTTCCTGTTCATTGGGATCCCAGCGTCATCATTTTTACTCATTTAATTATGCCTGGGCTTAGAATGATAAATGTCATCATGACTGACACCTTCACCATAATGAGTTCCTTTTTTCATGTATGGTCATCCCACACTTAATGAAAAAATATTGATTAACCACCAAGCTTGTCCTGAGGCTAGATCTGACACCAAATAGGAAATGTTTCAGCTGCAGTCGGGAGGTTGTAATCACTTCTTCCTATGCCAGTCCATTACTACCTAGCAATGCCTAGGCTACAATTGTGAAAATTGTCTATTTTGTTGTAATACTTGTCCTGTGAATGTCTCAGTGCTCCCTGACAATTTTCTGTGGATACCAAGAAATCTGCTTCTTCTGTCTCCACAGTACAACAGCATTTAACATACCATGATTCACTGGCAAAAATGGGCGGAGAAGGAGCCACAGGGTACCTGGAATAGCTGTTCATTCCATGCCAAACACATGACAAGGACTCTGAGATACAAAAGAACTAAAAAAATAGTGATGAATAAGTTTCTCCAACTTTGTTTTTCAATTCCCGTATTTGACATCCAAAATGTTTTTACTAATGGCTGATTTTAATAAATTTCTGACCATGGTTTAGAGTTGCTTGCATTTTAACCTTAGAGCTCCTCTGCAAGTAATTATCTCTGCTGTCTTTATTAGAGAATCTCTGAAAGCATGTTTATAAAACTAGAATGAGTAGGTGGAGAACTGTATTCCTTCATTGGAGACATAAGTTCAATGTCCAGCTGTGTCAGTGGTTTTCTTCCAAGCTCTTGAAAGATCACTTTTCCTTTCTGAGATACAATTATTTTCACAAATGAAATATTTGGAGATCTACCCGTATAGAGAATGATGCATGAGCTAGATAATTATCGCATGCATAGCCGGAAGGAGAACTAACTGAGGAGAAATGTCAGTCCTCTGTATATTTGAACAAGCCTTGACCTCAGCAGTGAAGTCAACCCTAATGTTAAGAATCTTCCATTCTCTACTTTTTTTTCCTGTGATTTCATAATTTTGGTAGTTCTTTTGTAACTTTTAAACTTCCCCTGGTGTAGAAAACGATTTCTATTAACAAATAGCCTAAATCACAGTAGAATTAGGCCAAGTACATTTTTTAAAGTGTCACTCGGAATGAGGTTGGCTTTAAGGCATCCCAAAACTACAATTAATCCCATTTTAAAATAAACTGCTAATGTCTCAGATGCTCTTTGAAGTTCCATGATGTTTAACCAAAGTATAGCTCAGCACTGTTAAACAAGTTTCTTCCTTCAAGAAACTAGCCTGATTTGTAACTGTCCTCGTCTTAGGTTGAGCTATCTGCCTTCCTCATTAGTCCCTCTATGCTGACACAGTAACACACGGTGCAAATGCTATGTCTAGGAAATTGATCATATGAATACTAACAGAAATCTTAAATCTGCATCTCCTCTGTCATTCTCCTTATGTGGTTGGTTATGCCTGAATAAAGATATGCGATGTTGATGTAAATCATTATGAATATACAATTATTTTAAAGGCACAGTTATAAATGTTTCTGTGAGCTGTAAACTCTAGTCGGCAGATTCTAGAATCAACCTTATAGTACTAATTTATATTAAACTTTCTATAGTTGATGGAACTTTTGAAAGACTTTGTTCTACTGTACCTTAGACTAATTTCTGACTGAATAGCAGCAACAACTTCCATTTATAGGACATAGTACCTTATCTCAGCAAGACATCTCAAGGTGCTTTACCAGAGATGTACAATAATTAATAACACAGCTTGCAGTGCCAAGCTGATGATGGAAAGCAAAGGGAAAAACAAGTCACTTTTCAGTTTTGATTTAAAGCACTCTGACATTCATGGCATATCTTGGCAGAGGGTTAAAGCAAGGCTTTTAAATACCTGAAACTGTAGCATCCTAACACAGGATGTAGTGAGATACTAGCTGAATAAGTACAGCACCTTGGTACGACCTATTAGTGAACTGTATAAGGTCTGGAAGAAAATTATGTGGCTTTTTTTTCTTTGAGCCTGTGTGATTCTAAAAAGGGCCATTGAGTCAAGATTGCTTGGAAATAAATAAGACACTTTTATCACGTATTTTAGGACAGGAGTGGAGTTATATGCTACAGGTCTTCAGTCAGAACCCTATAAACATTTTCTTAGTTTCGTACAAGCATAAAGGATGTGTCTATCTGGGTATGATACAACTAAGTGAGGAAAAGGAATTCTAAAATAACTCTAAAGAATCACATCTACCTGGAACATTGTATATTCCATTCTTCTCAATATATGGAATATTTGGGAATACTTCATGGACATGGGTCCCTTTTTTTGCACAAACAGAAAATGTTCCTGATGCAAATCGTTGAGAAGTATTCACACAATCCAACTGTAGACATTTACCTAAGGTGTGTCTAACAGAGGAACCTAGATGAGTAACTGTCCGGAGATGTCTGGCTCTTCCTGTTGACTACATTTACTGTATGTGAATACATCAGGTTTATGAGGTATGTAAATTTATGACAATTGGCATGATGGCACACCTGAAAGATCTATCTGCTACATCTAATCTCATGCCCTGTCCCCAACAGTGGTTAATAACAAATATTCAGATAAATAGTATAATAAACAGTCTATATCTGATGTACCATCTCAGCTTCTGAAGGTGGTGATTGATAAATGAAGTGAACATCTAGATCACAGCATTTGATGGTAATTTATAGATGTGTAAAGAATAATTACAGAAGTCCACCACCTTATACATTTTAAACCAATTTATGCTTTTGGCATTCATAGCATCTTTTGATGATGTGTTAACTAATTTATTTATAATTGGGGTGAGAAAGAACCACAATTTTGATTTGCTTTCAGTCTGTCAAATTAAGCATAATGTAATCTTTTTAAGCTATGAGAAGATGTGAATTACTTACTATTCCTTCTTTATTCGTAAATACATCATTCATAATTTTTCATCTATCTAACAACATTCATCTGTCTATCACACCCACCACTTCTTCTAGCTGCTCATTTAGTATCTTCTCAGGTGGCAGGCATCTGATACATTAATTTATTCTTCTTTCCCTCTTCTGCATCTTCTTTGAACTGAGTGAGAAGACCAGAATATATTTGATTTTCAAGATGCAAGTCCAACGTGGAACAACAAAGTGGCAAACCTATGTCTTTTTTGCTCTTTATCATAATTTATAACACTGTGGTGGATTGATCCCAACTGCCCAGTCACTCACTCACTTCCCCTCAGCGGGATGGAGAAGAGAATCAAAAGGGCAAAAGTGAGAAAAAACTCTTGAGTTGAGATAAAGACAGTTTAACATGTGAAGTAAAGCTGCAAACAAAGCAAAATGAGGAATTTATTCCCTACTTTCCATTGGCAGGCAGATGTCCAGCCACTTCCTGGGAAGCAGGTTCTCAGCACATGTAATGGTTGCTGGGGAAGACAAATAATATAAAGACAAACTACTCTCTTCCTCCTCTTTTCCTTTACCTTTTATTGCTGAGCACAACATCATATGGTATGGAATATCCTTTTGGTCAGTTGGGGTCAGCTGTCCCAGCTTTGTCCCCTCCCAAATTCTTGCACACCCCCAGCCTATTCATTGAGGTGGCAGAGCAGGAAAAAGTTAAAACAGAAACAAAGCCACAGAAAACCTCGATGCTGTGCAAGCACTGTTCAGCCGCAGCCAAAACACTGGTATTTTATCAACACTGTTGTAGTCACAAATCCAAAACACAGCACCATACGGGCTGTTATGAAGAAAATTAACTCCATTCCAACCACCCAGTACAAACATTCTCGTTTTTATGGCCTGTCTTCTACTGTTTTCAGAAGACTATGTAGCATGACTCCAAGACCCTTTCCCTGAACTGTAATAATTAATTAACAACATCACTGTGCATATATGATGAAGATGATATCTTCAGTTCTGCTTTGCATATAAAGTACTGAATTGCACTTATCACTCAGTCTTTCAAACTTCTGAGATTCTTCTGAAGGAAGACATTTAGTAACATTTTAGTTTTCACTGCTCTAATTTTATCAGTAAATCTTGTTGCCTTGGGTTTTACTCCCTTTTCCATATACTTTATAAACATGTTAACAACTCCACACTAGTTTTGGAGAGCTTAACTGTATCTTGTCTCCACTATAAGAAGTGTTCATTTGTTCCTCCTTTATTTCTACCTTTTTAATATTTTTACATATTGAAAAACTTTCTCTCTTATTCTGTGACTGTTAATTTAATTAACTTAGTAGCAAGACAACTTGTTAATTTTTGTTTTCTTAACAGCTCTGCATATTCTATGGCTGTACCTGCACTTACAAATTGGCTGTAGCATATCTTGTGATCCTCTTCCAGTGGTGTTCTAGGTCATTTTGAACTCCACCACAGCTTTTAGACAGCCTGACCACTGAGAGTTCATCTCTCTAGGCAGCAGCAGGGGAGGAGAGCACAGAGAGATTCTTGGCACTGTGATCTTTCTCCAGTACTAAGTACCGCTGTGACCATATCATCCAGACATGGTCCTGGAAATCCTACTGTAGCTAACCCTGATTGAGCAGGGGAATTGGACAAGTTGACCTCCAGAGGTCCCTTCCAAGCTCAGCCATTATGTGATTCTGTGATGTTGTGCATGAAGTCCTAGGAAATTGGAAGTGTTCTTAGGTGAAATAATACAGGCACAGTGACTGGATCATGTTTCTTCCTTTGCTTGCTAACTTCTTTGAAGGTGTGTGAGACACAGATTATTTCTGAAAATGTTATTCTTCTCCAAATAGACTATACTTACAAACAAAACCACTAATTTTACTTCTGCTGTGGTTTCAAAGAGTGTATCTGCTAGTCAATTTAAAGTTTTATTTTACTGCTCTGTCTTCTGATTCTTGTGTTCTGTATGTTTTTTTTAATTCTATTTTCTGTTGTATTTCTTCTGTCCTACAGTTCCTCAAGCTAGCCAGGCCCTTTTAAAAAAGTAGCATTTTGTTTATTGCCTTCCATTCTTCTGTGGAAGAATGCTAAGGGTGATAAACACCACATCTAATGATTTAGCAATTTTAAATCTGATTTCTTTTAGAACAATTATGTGAACAATCTCTGGTCCAGAAAATGTGTTTATTTTATTAATTTAGTTTTAAACCCACCTCTCTTGACTTGTGAGAAAGTTTCTGAGATTCATCTTTCATAAAGATGATGTTTCATCTTTAAAGGACATGATTTCTCTACCTTTCTCAATACTAAATATGGAAGTTAAAAAAATAATGTAATGTTTCTACTCTAATGTATTCCATCTCTTCTGTGAAGTCTGTTTAATCCCTATTTATCTATTAATCTTTTCAGCTCTTTGTATAGATCCTACTTCTAGTATGGTCAAAGAAAATTTTATACCAAACTATTTTTACTTTATGACTTGCATCATTATGTCTTTATATTTAAGTTGACCATTTTATTCTTTGTCCACTTGATTTTATTTGGACTCTTCTACATTTTAAATGACTCTTTTTCACTTCTGCAAGATTATGCTCTGCTGTTCAGTAGAGCTAGTGTTTGTTTGTGTATTTGTTTTTCCAGTTGTCTCTTTGCTTGTTTGTTTGTTTAGTGATACACTCTTGCTCAAAACCTCTAAAATACTGAACTTAAAATTAGGTATTATTACAGTGTAATTTGATAGGTGAGCCTTATCCTTTCCACACAGAAGCTGAATTCTAATACTTTATGGCTATTAGCAGACTGAACTTTGAATTCATCTGTCTGCTGTTAAGAATTGAATCAAGATGTGCTTTTCCTCTTCCGAGTCCTCTAATGAGTTGCTCCAAGAAGCATGGTCCCCAAATGTCCAGGTTCCTTCCTCAATATGTACCTTCCCCTCTATATAGGTCAACAGGTAAGGACAGTCTTCTGTATTATTGTGCTTACTATGGCACAAGAGTAAGAAAAATATCTGTTCCACATGCTTAATAGTCATAATTCAAGCACTGTAGTATTGTAACATGATTTTGATTATCAAGGTGATATTCATCTCTCATTGTCTCTGTTATATGAAGTTTATCATGCATTCTGAGCCAGTTGTCTTCATTCATTCTAATAGCAACAATGAGAAAAAGATATAACTCCTAAGAATACTTTGCCTTCCTTGCAGTGGGAAGATGGATTTTGCTCTTAGTCTCTTCCTATTTTATCACAGACAGTATACATTAGTAGTTTAGACTTTCTAGTCCTAAATTTTAACCTAAGTTTTAGGTATCTAAATTTAGGAGACAGACATCCCTTCACTGTGGAATAAGGCATCCTGTTTTCTCACTACATCTGCATTAATTACAAGGAGTCATTAATACCTTGCAACAGATGAGACATCAGCCATTTTGGCCACAGTCCAACAATGCAATTAAGCTCATGCTTAACATTAATCAATGGAACTGACTTCAGAGAAACTACTCACAAACTTAAATTTCAGTAGGTATTTAAATATACAAGCAACCAAGTGTTAGAGAAAAGAAAAATCTGGACTTCAGAAATTTGGTAGGCAATACCCAGCAAATGTGAGAATGTAGTGCAGCTGAGTATTAAAAAGCATATCGACTAGAGTTTAAAAAACAAAAAAACAAACAAACACAAAATCCCCAGATTATACAGTGTTAGAATCAATGTCTGAGATCCTTATTTAAAATGTTCAAGGATAAATAACACTATTGCAAAACTGAGAGTAATAAACAGGAGATCTAACACGATCTTCACAAAGGCTTTGCATCTGGCATGGAAAGAGACACTAAGAGGCTATCCTTGAATGAGTGGTAGATGGAGACTCCCAAGATGCAGCAATATATATAAACAAACAAACAAACAAAACCCCACCAAACCAAAAAACCCCAAATCTGAAATCCTGGTGGAAAACAAACTGAATGGGAGCCAGTAATGTGTCCTTGAGGCAAATCAGGCCAACAGCATCCTAGGGTACACTAAGAAAAGCTTTGCCATCAGGTGGAGGAAGGTGATTCCTCTCTAGCGAGTGCTGGTCAGATCATAGCTGGAGTGCTGTGTCTAGATCTGGGCTCCCCAGTACAAGAAAGACATTGGTAAACTGGGTAGAGTGCAGTGGAGGCCTACCAAGACAGTGAGGTCCTGGAGCAACTGACATATGAGGGGAAGCTGAGGGAAAGGCATCTGTTTAGCCTGAAGAAGAAGAAACCTGAACATACCAAAGTCTATGGGACCTGATGAGATGCATCACAGAGTCCCGAGGGAACTGGCTGATGTAGTTGCCAAGCCACTCTCCATGATATTTGAGAAGTCATGGCAGTCAGGTGAAGCCCCCGGTGACTGGAAAAGGGGAAACATTGCACCCATTTTTAAAAAGGTTAGAAAGGAGGACCCTGGGAATTACCAACCTGCCAAACTCACCTCTCTGCCTGGGAAGATCATGGAACAGATCCTCCTAGAAGCTATACTAAGGCACATGGAAGACAGGGAGGTGATTTGAAACAGCCAGCATGGCTTCACCAAGGGTAGGTCCTGCCTGACCAACCTAGTGGCTTTCTAAGATGGAGTTACTACATCAGCGGACAACGGAAGAGCTACAGATGTTATCTATCTGGACTTCTGCAAGGCTTTTAACATGGTCTCCCACAACATTCTTCTCTCCAAATTGGAGAGTTACGGATTTGATGGGTGGACTGTTTGGTGGATGAGGAATTACTTGGATGGTCACATCCAGAGGGTAGTGGTCAATGGTTTAATGTCTGGATGGAAATCATTGATGAGGGATGTCCCTCAGGAGTCCGTGTTGGGACCAGTACCATTTTATGTCTTCATCAAAGACATAGGCAGTGGGATTGAATGCACCCTCTGCAGGTTTGCAGATGACACCAAGTTAAGTGGTGCGGTTGACACACCTGAGGAATCGGATGCCATCCAGAGGGACCTGGACAAGCTCGAGACGTGGGCCTGTGTGAACCTCATGAAGTTCAACAAGGCCAGGTGCAGGGTCCTGTACCTTGGTTGGGACAACCCCTGGTATCCATACAGGCTGGAGGATGAAGAGATTGAGAGCAGCCCTGCTGAGAAGGACTTGGGGGTACTGGTGGTGAAAACCTGGACATGAGCCCACAGTGTGCACTCACAGCTCAGAAGGCCAACCATATCCTGGGATGCATCAAAAGAAACGCGTCCAGCAGGTTGAGGGAGGTGATTCTGCCCCTCTACTCTACTCTGCTCTGGTGAGAACCCATCTGGAGTACTGCGTCCACCTCTGGAGCCCTCAGCACAAGAAAGACATGGAGCGGTTGGAACAGGTCCAGAAGAGGGCCACAAAAATGATCAGAGGGATGGAACACCTTTCCTATGAGGACAGGCTGAGAGAATTGGGGTTATTCAGCCTGGAGAAGAGAAGGCTCAGGAAAGACTTTATTCTGGCCTTTCAGTTCTTAAAGGGGGCTTGTAAGAAAGTTAGGGACAGACTCTTTAGTAGAGTCTGTAGCGATAGGACAAGGGATAAAGGTTTTAAACTAAAAGAGAGTAGATTTAGACTAGCTGTAAGGAAGAAATTTTTTACAATGAGCATGGTGAAACACTGGCCCAGGTTGCCCAGAGAAGTAGTAGATGTCCCATACGTGGAAACATTCAAGGTCAGATTGGACGGTGCTCTGAGCAACCTGATCTAGTTGAAGATGTCCTGGTCATTGCAGGGGCACTGGACTAGACGGCCTTTAAAGGTCTCTTCCAGCCCAAACTATTCTATGATTCTAATGCTCAAGAGGAGACTGTTATTGCTGTCTACAGCTTATTAAAGAGAAGGTGTAGAGAAGATAGATCCAGATATTCAGAATTACACAGTGGAAGAATGCTAGATGACAGAAACAAGTAGAAACATGGAAAATCTGTATCAGATTTTTTTTTTTTTTTTTCCCACCATGAGAGTTATCAAACACTAGAAAAAGTTTCCCAGAGAAGCTGCAGAATCTCCATCTTTGGAGATATTCAGGCCTTGGATGGACGAGACCGTAAGCAACCTCCAAAGCTCTGCTTTGAGTACAGAGTTTGTCTATATGACCTCCAAAATGTTGCTTCAAACCTCAATTATTTTATTATTCTCTCCTACTTGCATAACTGAAGTTATGATTTTTAACTATTAGTTCATTACATATCTTTAGATTAGTAGTTTATGGTTGGATATGGTAAAGGTATCACTGTATATGCAAGTATAACAAATATTGCCATATTGGCTTCCTTCACTGGCTTCTCTGAAAGGCTCTGAATAGCTAGGAAGAATTCATACGAAGGTATATGAAGATTTAAACCTCTCCACAGGAGAAATATGAGTAACCAGTAAATAGAATGACTAATATTGGGACATTTTAAAATGTTGTTAATTATTGGTGGGAGAAAAAAGAAAGTTCCAGGATTATAGTTTAACAACTGAATAAACTGCAGTAGTAGGTCTACGGTGATTGCATAAGACAAGAAATCAAATAAGGATGGACCACTTGGAAAAATGTTAGCTCAAAAAAGGGAATAGTTCAGTAATCCTGTGCATCAGGATGTGATTGGCAACAACAGAAATGGGCACTAGACAAAAAAGATTCAACTGACACATGTCTATACATTTCTCCTTACAATTTAAGCACAAAGCCAAAATACCATGCAACAGACTTGCTTCACTCTGGGCACGCAGCCACATTAGTTCTAATTCCAAATCTACCATCCGCAACTCTTGGCTACTTCAGGCTAAGCATTTGTACTTCTGTAGATATTTTAAATTATGAACGCATTTGCTAAGAGATGTCAGAGGAAAATTAAATAAAAATGTCTTTGGCAGTGATCAATGGGCTATTTTTTCTGTTTTGGCATGGCTTATTTTGGTTAGTCTTTTTTCATATTATGTTGTTGTTTCAATAATCAAAAAATAAAGTAGGAGTTGGTAGACTTAGAGCTGACAATAAAACATAAAGGTATTTAAAAAAGAGAACTCCTCCATAAACTTGGGTCAACATGAGAGCAAATCCAAATGAAGCTTTTGTAAGGAACAAATTTTGTTGGTAAGTTAGGGATGCAGAACTTTGTATTGTCCCACTTTTGCTTAACTGTGAAGGATTAGCAGAAAGAAAGACCACATAGAAAGGCACTTAAGAGTTGGGGTTTTTCCCCAGAAAGTGTGACAATATGTCCTTGTCCTATTCTTTGTTCAGCTGTGTATGGAGATTTAATATTTGAAAACTACAAAACATGTTCTCCTTCCCACGTACAGGAAGTCTGGGAAGGTCACAGCTGTGTGAGAGAACCTCAAGCAGTATTATGACTCACTGTGCCCTATAGTAGATGTAGGGATTACAGTTTTTAGGGAAAACTTAAACTTAATCATTGCTGAGACATTGCTGAGTATACATAATTAATACTGAGATTAACTCTGAATCATATCACAGTAATTATGTTGTCTTTCATAAGTGCTGTGTCAAGATTTTTTGTGTGTTCTTGCAGGATTTTGGCTGATACTTGCATAGACATACAAAAAGGGGGCAGAAATTCTGGACACAACTAAAATATTCTCTGTAGCCTTTAACCTTTAAAAAGTGAATAAATTTTCTTATTAATTTTAAAAAACTTTCTATTTTGATCAATTTTTTTTCAGGAACTTAAGAGCCCAACTACACAAAATGTATTTTTAATGAAATTGAATCATATTTTTTAGCAGTGAGAGATTATCAGGTCCCTGGCCTATGACTTAATCCCTCTGCATCAAAATTTTGTAGAACCTTCTAGCTGCATAGCAAACTCTAATCTACCAATTCCTGTAGTCTTACTTCATTTTTATATTCACTTTAAAACTTTATTGAATTTTTAATTTTTCTCTTGGTTTTATGCACTTGATTTCAAATTTAACAGGTGAAATAAAGCATTCAATTATAATATTTTTATCAGTGAAACCTAACAAAACCTTTTACTTTATGTATAGTTTTCATAAAGCACTAGTGAGCAAATTAACTTGATTGTATTAGAATTTACAGATTTCCAGGATGAAATAGGATTAAAAGTCAAGACAATAGCTTTCCTTTTTTAAAGTTTTTAAGTGTTTTGAAATGTTTGGTTTTGCTAAATCAAAGTGTTCAGACTCTTCTTTCTGTATGAAATGAATTTGAGAATAAACATATAATTCCACCATGAAAAATCAGAACCTTTTCTTCTGAAAACTGAAGAAAGTAAATATACACAACTTCAATTTTGCATTTTTCTCTAGGTAAAATTTCAACTCAATACATATAATTTTGCCCCCTGAAATTTACAGAAAATTATCTAATCTGAAAATACTTATATATCCTAAGTATATGTAGAAAAGAAACATCCATGCGTTGATTAACAGTCTGTTAAATGTTTTTTCAAAATTTTACCATAGATACACGAGTTGTATTTTTGAATATTTTATAAGCAAGATTTAAATTTATATTACTGTACCTGTCATATCTTTCTGATACCTTTGTAATTGTTATTTATTATTATATTCTAACAAGTGATTAATGTAACCAAAAAGTGTTGCTTAAATTAAATATAGTTTATTGATTATTTTTTAAAAAATATAATTTTTTCATTTATGTTACGTCTTTTTAAGAAATTGGCAATTTAATTATTAATTATAGTGGGGAAAAAAATTAGAATGTTTAACACTAACCTAGTTTTGCATAATAATTTCTAATGTCTAGGAAGTATCCAGTTGAAACATCATTCATTTAAAAGTGACATAAAATTCAGAGACAGTAGCTCACTTCCTTGATTCAACTTTGCAGATCTTTAATTATTACACAATAACTTTATACCAAATGTTTAGTTATCTCGCCAACTTTGTCTAAAACTCCTTAGCAATGGTATCATTTGACCCTAGATAGTAAGCTCTGATATGGAAATATTTATACGGTATGTTAGAAAATAAATCCTTTCCTGATATTACAGCATTTCTTGCATAAGTTTTCCCTCATCACCTTGAATCAATATTTAAAAACTATCTTAAAACTGGTTTTCTTTTAAGTAACATGTTTTTTTTTTGTTTGTTTGTTTGTTTTTTGTGAGGGGTCAAGGTTTTCATCTAAAAATCATGAGGGTGTTTGTAGCATAAAGCAAAACATATGATGAAATTACAGAATCACAGAAACACTACATAGGTTGGAAGGTGTTCTCAAAGGGGATCAATCCCCCTGCCTAGGGCAGGGCCAGGTGGAGCCGGATGTTCAGCACCATGTCCAGTCACATGTTCCAGTCACGTGAAAGGTGTTCCCAGTGACTCCTTTAGAAAGTAGCCATTGGTCAAAATCACTTCAAAATTAATTCTAACAAATATAAAGGCTTGAATTTGGTTGCATTAGTTTCCAACCATTAATTTCTTTATATATCTCTCTTTCAGTAGGAAAAAAATGTTACTTAACTCTCAACATTTTCTCTCCTTCGAGGTAAGTAAAGATACCTTCCCTTATATTTTTTTTTTTCCTATGACCTACTAAGAAACTAAGAGACAGAAATTCTCACTTCAAGGTATTTCATCTATTGCACAAATCAATTTACCATTTTCAATTCCCCTCAGTTTTTCAACATACATTTTTAAACATAAAAATAACAAAATTACATTCAGAATTTGAAATCTAACAGTGCCTACACCATAGTACAACATTAAAATCTCTGCACTGATTCTGCTTACTTTTTCCCTACCTTACATTCAAGGGTAGCATTAGTCAGAGCTGTCTTAAGACTTGCCAGCTGTATAGCTGAAGTTGATTTTATTTCTTTCATCCCAACAATGCTGTTCTGAGGTTTCTGTAAATCTGAGGAAAGTTTTAGAAATCATGGATGGGAGTGAGGGCCTGCCTCCCTTTGTTTCGTTCATTTATCTCTGGCCGTTCACTGTTAGACATAGATCCCTGTAGTGCCCTACAAGCCAGTCTTCCTCACAGGACCTACGAATATCCTGTTCCCTATTAGTAAATGCTTCTCTCATTTTCCTATACAATGCTTTGCTTTACCTTGCATCAGTGGAAAATCTCACTCTTCTGTTTCTCAAGCAACTGGAAAGAGAGAAGTGAAAGAAAGATAAGAAGAGAAATATGAATGGGAAAAAGAGGCAAAACCTGTCAAAGGTCTACGAAGGGGAGACCTCATTTTTCCAATTGTAATGAGCAGGAACCCTGCCACCCTTAAAGTCAAGAAGTTCCTCCTCATGTTTAGATAGAACTTCCTATGTTCAGATTTGTGCCCATTACCTCTTGTCCTATCACTGGGCACCACTGCAAAAAGACTGGTCCCATCCTCCTGACACTCTCGCTTTAAGTATTTGTAAGCATTGATGAGAATTCATAAAGCTGACTAATGGACCACATAGTGTTATAATTAATTGTAGAAAGATAATCAAGGATACCAAGTACTTTTGCTACATGATAGAAATGGGAGATACCAATCAATATCATTCTATACTTTGGTCACAAAATCACTTCAGATTAAATGGTTATGATGTTGGAATATATATTTTTTTTAAAAAATCAGAAATTGCCTGTATTTGTTGGAATATTTTCCTACAGATAAACAACTTTAAAAAACTTTTAGTATCTATTTTTCATTTAACTCTTTGCAGAAAATAGATGTTTTGGTGATGTGCAGTTATCTAAAAGGTATCTAATCACATGATGTTCTTGATGAACTTAGTTATCCCGAAGTATCTTCACTCTCATAGAAAGTTCCTCTCCTCACTTGTCTGAGACTCACAAATTCATTACTAAAATAATTAAATTCTGTGCCTTGACAGGGTCTCTGTCAAATGATCCCACATGATAATCTGCAGACAATTTAAGATGAGAATCAAGTCACATTCTTTTGCGTCAGAACTGTAGAACTGCAGTTCTGCCAATATAATCATACAGACAATGAACATACATGCAAACACAAAATTACAACCATGCAAACTACTATAGCTTTTTAAACAAACTTCTGCCTTTAAAAAATGTCCTGGTTTCAGCTGGAATATAGTTAATGTTCTTCCTAGTAATTGCTGTGTTTTGTATTTAGTATGAAAATAATATTGATAACACATATTGCTTTAGTTGTTGCTAAGTAATGCTTATATTAAATAAAGAACTTTTCAGCCTCCCATAGAAGCTGAGAGGGAATGTAGACAGGACAATCTGGCTGAAGGAATACTCCTTACTGTAAATATCATGGTCAGTATATAAATGGGGGGTGGCCAGGGAGCAGGAGCCTGCGATTGCTGCTTGGGACAGGCTGGGCAATCAATCATCTGGTGGTGAGCAATTGTATTGAATCACTTATTTTGTATTTTCTTTTACCATTATTATTATTGTTTTCCTCTTCTATTACTGTTCTATTAAACTGTCTTTATCTAAACCCACAAGATTTTTTTTTTCCTTTTTCTCTCTCTTCTCCCTACCCTGCTGTGGAGGGAGGGAGTGAACAGCTGCGTGGTCCTAGTTGCTGGCTGGGGTTAAAACTTGACAAATATAAATTCGTAACTGTACAAAACTTTTACATAGGTTATCATAAATATGATTCATTTCTGTATTTAGGCAGATTGCTTGGTATTCCTTGCCAATACTGTTATTTGATCAAGAGTTCATTTGCTTTAAGGGTAGTTATCACAAAACTAGCTTTCAACCAGCTCCTTTTGCTTTAGGCAACACTAATACTGTTTTATTTATAATTGTTACTAATTTTATTGCTCTTGAAACAGTGCTGAAATAAAGAGCACCCTCTAGCATTATTTTCTTAGCTCTGTGTCAAAATGCTGAACGGCACTTGCAAACCAATTTGTATTCTAATTATGTAACTTGAGAATGACCTTGTAATGTTGGGATCTTGCCAGTATTTTAAAGGATTTATGTAAACGCTTTCCATATATGAAACTAGAGAAAACTAGACAGTTGGTAACAAAAGGAACTTGTGCACACAGAAGGCAAATTAAACTCTGAAGTGTCTCAATCAAACAGAATAGCTTTCAGAGAAGTGTTTAATTTATTATATGTAAACAAAAAACCCCAGAACATGAAACAGAGAACATCTCTTTTGTTGCTGTTTTTTTCAAATCTGGAAAAAACCATTTTGTTCCATTTCATGAAAGCTTCACTTGAACCTATTTGACAGACAGTGTATGATTTACATGTGTGTTCTCTGTGTTATGCTATTCTCCTCTGAGAGTGAGAGGGTAATGTGGATTTTCTGGAAGAGAGGAGACTGTTTCTTCCCTGGTGAGTGACTGAGCCTGCTGAGTAAAAGGAGATTCCAAAGATTGCAGGATATGGCAGTAGCAATGAAGAGTCCCTGCAAGCAGCTGAAAGACTGAAGCTCAAAAGAGTGCTAGTAAGATCAGGAAACAGAAAGTAAAGTGTCAGAAGCAATGAAAGAAATCCTTCTATGAACAAGAATTGCACAGTTAGCTCCAAGTTGGTCACCGAGTTGACTGAAACAAAGTGTGAAGAGACCTGCTTGTAAAAACGCAATAGGCAGGGCAAGAACTCTTTCTGAGCCCTTTTTCAACTTTTTATGTTTTGTTTCTGTGCTATCTTCCTTGGTCATTTCAAGTTTTATCATTTAAAATACAATTATCCTGCGACATATTTTGTAATCCATTTTAAGTTGATGAGATTTGAAGAGCTCAGTAGGAAGAAAAGATCTAGGATGACCCACCTTAAAGTTCTGGCTGACATCACCTGTGCTTCAAGTGCCTGTCCTCATTGTTCATCTCATTCCTTATCTCCTTCAAAATACTGCTCTGAAGGTGCTGCATGACATCTGTTTTCTCCTGACAGGGAGCTGGTTCTCATTGATATTGTCAAAATTGTACTAAGTATCTGGATTCACTCTCCATCTTTTTGACCTGTATCCCTGTAGTCTCTCAGAAATTGTTCTTATTGATCTTCATCTCATCACACTCTGGCCTGAAACTGAACAGACAATGTAGGACTAGGGCTAGAGCTGCTGCAGAAAAATCTGAAAATTTGCAAGGAGCTTTCATTAGACCAAGTACATACATTAAAACACTGTATTGTCTTGGAAGAGCCTCATGAAATTCAGGTTTTGCATTCTCAGAAGGTATTTGTGGCTACAAATTTATTAAATCTCAGAGATTAACTATGGATGTGATTTCGACTAAGAAAGTTCAGAAGGGAGGAAAAGGAATAAAAGCAGATAAATTTAACACTGATGCATTATTGTTTCTTAGAAATGCAGAAGATGGCAAATGAGCCCCAGAAATGAAAAAGAAGAGTGGGATATAGTTCACTTGCTATGATCATCTGAAAATTGTATAAGTTAGCTGTATGTGCTCCCTCTGTTGTCAAGTGAGAAACAAGCACTCCCTGTGCCACATGCGCAGGTGATTAATCTTTTGTGGTTTATAAAAAATATATTTATACTAGTTAAAGATTCAATGAATAAGTATATTTGTACTATTTTTAAAAGAAAGGGGAGAGGTTGCTTCACCTTTAAAATATCCTTAACAGCCCAGATTTTCATATTTTACATGCTGAACTGTCCTGTGAATTTAAATGTTATGTAAATACTGTGGTACCTGATGTCAAAGTAGAAACCTTTTTTAAAAAGGAGATTAATTTTTTTTTAATTAATTATGTTGAAGCATCTAAATGTGTATTTGTTTATAGAGTTATATAACATGATTACAATTCAAATATAGAATCTTTTACATTACCGAATGCTCAAAATTACAGTCTAAACAGCAGTTTGCAGGAGGTGGGTGTGCACACCAGGTTCTTGAAATGGAAAGATGAAACACATTGCTTCCAAGTTATCATATTGATAAATGCTCATGGTGAACAGCAGTCTCTCAAACCACATAAAATGAGAGAGAGGAAATATCTTTATGGCACTTTAAGGGAGACAGTCAAGGCAATATAAGAGAAACATCCACTCTGCTCCCCTTCTGAGCAGCTACCAGATATGAGAAAATACAGATGTGTACAAGTATGTGAGAGACGGACTTGCCTCAGGTCCTGCTGAGGTCCAGGTCAGAAGGTTAAGGCTCACATAGAATAGGAAGGGCATCATATTGACGTCTTACCCTGGGAGCTAAAACACCTTGGTGGACCTCCTGCTTCTGGGAACTTGCACTGTTCACAAAATACAAAATCATTAACATAAGAGATCAAACAGTCAGGATGTTTTAGCCTTAGATAGATTTTTACCTACCTCTAAACTGCTGTGGAGTCTATCTGTTGTTATTATCTTGGCAATGTGTATCAATAAAGACTCTCTGATCTACATCAGCTGTTTTTTCTTAGGTATGAGGTTCTCTGTTTATGTTATGATTTTCAGCTGGTCTTTGGAAATGTGCTATTGGACAGATTAGATAAAACGTGTTAAACTTAAGCTAAGACCTTAAGCTGAATAACAATGATGAATTCAACCTCCGTGACTTTCATATGCTTTAGGACAAGTTATCAAGATATATTCAATGATAAATTTTATACCATAGCATATGTCTTCAGCTAGTTATTTTAGAATATAAAAAAGGCACAAAAGTAACTATATTTTTTAAAAAATCAAACATTTAAATAAAAAAATTACAGAGATTATAAACTACACGTCATGGAACCATAGAATCATAGAATCATACAATGGTTTGGGTTGGAAGGGACCTTAAAGATCACCTAGTTCCAAGCCCCCTGCCATGGGCAGGGACACCTTCCACTAGACCAGGTTACTCAAAGCACAATCCAACCTGAACACTTCGAGGGATGGGGCCTCCACAACTTCTCTGGGCAAACTGTTCCAGTGCCTTACCACCCTCACGGTAAAGAATTCATTCCTAATATCTAATCTAAATCTACTCTTTTTCAGTTTAAAGCCACTACATGCCCTAGTAAAAAGTCCTTCTCCAGCTTTCTTGCAGGCCCTCTTTAAGTACTGGAAAGCCTGAATAAGGTCTCCCTGGAGCCTTCTCTTCTCCAGGCTAAACAATCCCTTCTCTCTCATCCTTTCCTCATAGGAGAGGTGCTCCAGCCCTCTAATCATCTTCATGGCCCTCCTCTGGACTCACTCCAACAGGTCCATGTCCTTCTTGTGTTGGGAGCTCCAGATCTGGACAGAGTACTCCAGGTGCGGTCTTACCAGAGCGGAATAGAAGGGCAGAATCACCTCCCTCGACCTGCTGGCCACACTTCTTTTGATGCAGCCCAGGATACAGTTGGCTTTCCGGGCTGCGAGCACACATTGCTGGCTCATACTGAACTTCTCATCAAAGAACACCCGTAAGTCCTCCTCAGGGCTGCTCTCAATCCATTCTCTGCCCAGCCAGTATTCACGCTTGGGAGTGCCCTGACCCAGGTGCAGGACCTTGCAATTGGCCTGGTTGAACTTCATGAGGTTGGCACGGGCCCACTTTCCCTCCAGTGTGTTCACCGTTCTGCACAGTGGCAAACTTGCTGAGGGTGTACTCAATCCCACTGTCCATGTCACTGACAAAGATGTTAAACAGCACCAGTCCCAATTCCGACCCCTGAGGAACACCACTTGTCACTGCATGCCACTTGGACATCGAGTCGTTGACCACAATTCTTTGAGTGCAACCACCCAACCAATTCCTTATCCACTGAGCCGTCCATCCATAAAATCCATGTCTCTCCAATTCAGAGACAAGGATGTCATGCAGAACAATGTCAAATGCTTTGCACAAGTCCAGGTACATGATGTCAGTTGCTCTTCCCTTATTCACCAACGCTGTAACGCCATCATAGAAGGCCACCAAATTTGTCAGACACAATTTGCCTTTAGTGAATCCACATTGGCTGTCACCAATCACCTCCTTATTTTCCATGTGCCTGCACACAGTTTCCAGAAGGATCTGCTCCATGATCTTGCCGGGCACAGAGGTGAGACTGACTGGCCTGTAGTTCCCCAGGTCGTGTTTTTTACCCTTTCTAAAAATGAGGCTTATGTTTCCCCTTTTCCAGTCAGCGGGAACTTCACCACACTGCCACAACTTCTCAAAGATGATGGCTAGTGACTTGGTAACTTCATCTGCCAGTTCCCTTAGGATGCACGGATGCATCTCATCAGGTCACATGGACTTGGGCAGATTCAGGTTCCTTACATCGTCTTGACCCTGATCTTCTCCTAGAGTGGGTAGTTCCTCATTCTCCCAGTCCCTGCCTTTGCCTTCTGTGACTTGGGTGGTGTGTCTAGAGCCCTTGCCAATGAAGACCAAGGCAAAAAAGTTGTTGAGTACCTCAGCTTTCTCCGTATCCCAGGTGACCAAACCTTCCATTTCCTTCCAGAAAAGGCCCACATTTTCCCTAGTCTTCCTTCACCAACGTACCTGTAGAAGCTTTTCTTGTTGCCCTTCATGTCCCTGGCCAGACTTAATTCTACCTGGGCTTTAGCTTTCCTAACCTGATCCCTGGCTGCTTCAACAATTTCTCTGTATTCCTTCCAGGTTGCCTGTCCTTGCTTCCATCCTCTGTAGGCTTCCTTTTTTTTTTTACATTTCTCCAGGAGCTCCTTGTTCATCCATGCAGGCATCCTGGCATTTTTGCCTGACTTCCTCTTTGTTGGGATGTATCATTCCTGAGCTAAGAGGAGGTGATCCTTCAGTATTAAGGAAGCAACCATTACTTTTGCCGGTGTTCTTAAACCAGCATTTATGGTAAATTCCATACCTGTATCTTTATGAGAACATTTGTGATAAAACCTAGGACCTATCTGTCATGCCAAGTTTATAATTACCCTTATTTAAACTGATAATTTCCTTAAAAGTACTTATTGTGACATTATATTTAACACACAGCTATGCAACCAAGGTGGTCATTTCAGTGTCAAATAAAATAATATTTATTCTGTTTATTATGCAATTTCTCAGGGAATTTTGGAGGGAAGTGTTTGCTTCCCTGGTTCAGAATAAAATTACGATGCATTTTCACTACCCCCAAAATTTGACCTCAATCACCTTAATAATTTCCAGTATATAATAATATTCCAGGTGCATACTTTTTATTGTATTTTTACTCCTAAATTACAACATTGGTAACTTCCAGTTGACTGTATTTAGATCTTCCTTTAGGTTTTAATCTAAGTGAAACTGATTTATGCCTACTTTTTATATTTTTGAGATCATCACCAACACCTTCTCCATTGTGTGTTATTATATCACTCATGATTTTATTGCACAGTCTCACACCTATTTATTTACAGCATCACAGGCACAGTAGTCAAGGATTGACTGAACTGATAACATTTTGTACTGATTTAGAAGAATTAAGAAAGAAACTGAGAAAATGAAATATTTAAGGAGAAAATTCCTAATCTGAGGAAAATGTGTGCTACATACATAAAATGTCATGATTTCATGTGTATTCAGAGCCAGAAGAAATACAATTACTTATGTTTTGAGTCAATGATTCAATTATTTTGATCTCTGTGTATTCTCTCTGACTTTTAATGATACTATTCTCCTTCCTCTCGATGGTTATTATTCCATTTGTATATACATTATGTGTTTCTAGTTTTCTGTTTTTACCCATGCATGTTATTCTAACTTTAGAAGTTAGTTTCAGGTTCAGGATTATTGGAAAACTGAATTAGGAATTTTGAACTCTATATGTAAGTTTCAAGAAATTAGGCCGTATGGTCAACCTATCTCTGTTAATAATATCTGAGATGGGGATAGGGCTTTCTTATATGGGATTAGTATGAACTTCTATATATTACATGTTGCAAAAATCTTCTCTCCTGTTTAGATGTTAGGTTTTGTGAGATGTAGTTTCCACTCCTTTGTACCTTGCGTGTTATTTGCAGCTACTCACTCTATGTTTCAAATGTCTGTGGAACAGAATAACCACTATTCCAAGGTTTTTACAGATCTGAAAAAGACTGCGTACTTTTGAAAGCATTAGGCAGTTTGCTCAGAACTGTATGCATGTATGTATTTTTTTGAGAAGGGAAGGGTGTTCTAAAACCAGTAAAATAACAGTGCCAGTAAATATAAAGAAAAACTTGGAAAGATGTAAAGTTAATGACTCAGAAGATACAATTTAAGAATTACCATTTGTATATCTAATGTTGTTCTTAGTCTAAGGTTGTTCTTGATATTCTTATAAAGGGTAAAAATTGTTTGTAGAAAGTCTAGAATTCGAAAAACTGTTTGTGATAGTAACTTCCATATCACTAATAAAGATGGCCATGTATATAATATGGGATATGGAGAAAATCTGTCACTTCCCCTACCCCAAAAATAAAGAAAAGAAAGAAAGCCTTCACAGCCAGAGGTATATCAGCGCTTCTTACACAGGAAGAAGTTGTGGATACTTAATATATTTTTTATAATACTTGTGATCAATTCAGTCAAACTTAAATTTTAAGTAACTTTAGATGGAAAGAAGTTACATTTTTGTCTTTCATGAAACGAAATTTTATATGATGTCTGTTTAATATGACAGGTGGGAGAAATGGGATGGCAGGCTAGATAGCAAGGCTAACAAGTTTCTTTTCTTGTCTTGTC
Organism: Burhinus bistriatus; assembly: GCA_013397275.1. NCBI lineage: Eukaryota > Metazoa > Chordata > Aves > Charadriiformes > Burhinidae > Burhinus > Burhinus bistriatus. Next base: position 74,580 of record VYXH01007042.1, on the reverse strand, counting down.
TGCCCCCTATAAGAATCTCAGATTTATGCAAACCTGATCTGTGACATATGCAAGATTATGCCATTTAGATTACAGGGATTTAAGGAATTCAGGATGTTAAATAACAGTTATTTGAATCTATATTTCTGAGAAATGTGTTGTAACAACTACAGGCTGCTTTACCACATCATGCTTGCATCTCAGTGGGAGGGAATACCTTGTTACTCTGGATATGAGGTTTATATCTACTCTAAGCAAAACTAAGCAAAATTGGACCATTTATTGTGTTATTTCCCCTCAGCTTATGTCTTGTTCTCTTTTTGCCTCCATGTACACCATAGAGAAGACGCTAAATAGAGTTGTTTGTTGTGTGTGTAGGTACTAGAAATGCAAGAATAATTTAATAATAGGAAAAAGTGTCACTTAAATTTCCTCCTCCATATTGCTCTCAGGCAGCATCCTGTATGCTTGTTGCATTATGCCCTTCACTACTTAAAGCTGCTGAAGTTTTGTGATGTTCTCTGTATATAATTTGTGAAGTGCTTTGGGATGAAAAGTGCCATATAAATGTAGGGTATTATTATACTGTACTTTGCTTCACTGGAGAAGCTGCATCAGGATGATTGTTTTATTGGGTTATCTCCTAGGTAACTGTGATTCACTGTAATGATAGTGACTAGCGCTCTTTAAATGGGACAGTAGTGGCACAACTACAATCTAATGGGGATAAAATTAGATAGTGCCAAGATGGGTAATGGTGATTAACCATGTACTAAATGGATATAAAATAATAAACTCTGGCTTCTTAATACAAATACATTTCCAATTCAATATTAAAGGCTATATTTTCCAAGATTCTCGGGAGGTTTTGGTAACAATAAGAAGTTACTGCACTATCATATTTAAGCCTTTACATTTCAATTGCATCTTAAAATATCTAACTCATTGTACTACTTCTAAGTTAAATGTCACAGGAAAATGCTTTGTTTTATATATTTTATATATATAGTTGCAGCAATTGCATGGTAATCAAGGCCTCAATTTAGCAAAACAAATAAGGAAAACCTCACTTTTCTTGTTATTTCTGGAGGACAATTCACACATTTGAAGTTCGTATTTGCATATTGTGATGAGAAACCTTGGGATAATCAGATGCCATATTCCTCCTCCCACTGAACAACTACACCAACACAACCTTCTACTTTCTCTCACTTGGGCATAAAACTCCTTCATCATTACTGTAACAACTCATTTTAAAAGGCCTTAGCTGTACGGTGCCTCTCTCTTTGCTGACTTCCACATATGATGCTTAAGAAACAGGTTACTGAAAACAGACAACAGATTGTACCGTGTGTTCTCTGGGATACTGGACCAAGGCCAAACAACTTGTCCCTGATTACTATGGCCTGTCCTTATCAGCACCAGGGAGCACAAGTCTCTTATTACCTTCCAGACTACAGCAACAAGGACATGTTCTGGTAACTGCTTGATTTTTTGCTATCACTGGAAAAAAAATAAACATAACTAAGCAACAGAAGTAATTCTCCGTTTGGCACAATGGAAAAAAGATTACGGCGTGATACTGAGGAAGCTGAGAAATGTGTCAGTAAAACGTAGGCTGTTACCACAAATGCAGTCAGACTAGAGAATATACTTGCAGATTAAAGAAATAATATATCCAGAGAGATTTCTAACAACCATGTGACAGTATCCTGGAAAACTTCTCATCTAGTGTAAGACTCTCATGACCCTTCTCTATGTCCTGAGTGTTATACAGAATTTGAAAAATGCATTCCAGGTTCTCTCCTGGAGTACCTATTAATTCTTATAGTTGCTTATCTGTGGGGAAAAAAAAAAAAAAAGGCCCTAGATTTGGAACAAAGGCTAAATCTTAAATTGGTGCTGGAGGAGTTTAAATAAGTAAGGCATCTAGAAACGATTCTTTATCTACCAATATGCAATCTAGATTACCAGAATTTGGTATTTATGACTTATTAAGACATATGAAGAGGAAAGCAAGGCGGCTTCTAAAGAGGAACTTACAGTAGAATTCAACTTTCACTGTTGTTTTCGCTATTAAAATGTCTTTTTCTCAATCTATGAGTCCTTTTGCCTCCCTTCTGTTTCTCCTCATCCCACAGGAGAGGGGGCTGAGTGAATGGTTGTGTGGGTATTTGGACGTTGGTTGGGGTCAACCCACCACAACTTAATATAGCACTTTGTATGAAACCTAATAAAGGAAAGGTAACTGCTTCACAACAAACCCCCCCTTTTTTTTTCTCTTGACAAACTTTATGTGAAAATAAAGGAATAACTCACTGAAGCAGAATATTAAGTATAGCTACTGACAAAAGTCTTTGGCAGTACAGTTTGGCAGGTCTTGACAGCAAGTAATAAAACTTTGCCATATTTTAGGCTGAGAATCTGGCCCTTCATATCCTCCTCTTAAGGAGGCTGCGTTGTAATTACATTAGTCTTTATCTGAGAAACAGAGGAAGTATTTGTGACTTGCAAGAAGAATCGATGAATTGAAGACAACCACTGACAGATGTAGCTTGAGATCAGAATGGTTTACCAAATTACTGTTGCTCTGCTATCACTAACTCTATAAAGAAGCAGGCACTGACCTATTGTAAAACTTATGTATTTTCAGTGGAAAATTAGAGTTAGGCTCAGGGCTTTATTTTTGTCTGAGAATAACACAACAAAAATCTTTCTGAAGCTGTATTGCGCTTTCCCAAAGTAAGATTAAAAAACAACTGTTTTGAACCTGAGGCAGTTTTTAAATGTGCTTGATCTGATTTCATTTGTTTTATAGGAATAAACAAGAACAAATTTATCTGTAGTGGGGCCGTTCTCATTGAAATTAAAACTCACTACCAGAATTATTATTGTTACTGCACTAATATTGAACTATTATTTTGTTCAGATATTGATCAGATTTCAGGGGCAGTTAGCTTTATCTTTTTCTATTATTTTATCAAGGATATCACAAAATAAATATTGAAATACATAATTCTGTATCTCTATGCAAAAGGTTCATAACTGTGTATTTTTAGAACTGGCCTAACAGTTACAGTTGAAGAAAAATTGTACAAAAAAGAGCAGAGTCCCTCTTGGTACAGTACTTTTTTTTTTAGTTTTAGTTTGTCTTACTTTTTTAATGTAACTCCAAAAGTTTAAAGTATTTGCTAAGTATTCTTGTGTGACTTTACTTGCATAAAGGTTCAATACATCCTGTAGCAACAACGTGTAACAGCTGTAGTAAAGCTGCTTCACAGTAATAGTAAACTAACATCAAAGTTGTGTAGGTAAAAGCAAAAGAAGTGAAAAAATACCAAGATTATAGTATTGGTTTTGTTAGTAGTCCATACAGAAGAACAGTGTTGAACAAGAGATAAGTTCTTTTTCCTTAAGCAGTAACTTATAAAACTTATAAATCAGAAGGCAGTGTCACAGTAAGAGTTACTGCTTTATGGCACCAAACCCACAGAAGACACAGGTGAGGACACTACCAATCTTTGCTACTGAACACATATTGTGTAGAAATATAGCAAAACACAATAAACTGTAAGTGGGTTGATGCCTGATGATTATCCATTGGTAATTAATACACCCACTGCATCACCTGAAATGAACATTTGACCAGCTAGATGCTGTGCTCTGGGGTGGGAGATGGAATCTTGATGGGTGGTTCTTCTTTCTTTTAAGGGGCAGTACCATCTTTCAGAGTGTGAGCACTAGGCCTAGGCCTAGTGATTGAACTCCACCACTTTCTACATACACATAGGAAATGTATTATAGAGTTTATCAGAATATGTATATTTGGCAAGACAGTGAAGTCATCCTAGTTTCAGGTCACCTTGTCCTGTTTTTGAATCAAAGCTTTTCATATCAAAGCAGTTTCACTTCAGTAAGCTAATACCCTAAGTACCCCCTAAAAATCCTATGTATATTAGCAGGAAAAGATTATCCATATCTGAAATTGTCAGCAAAATAAGACTTTAATAGTTTATGCTGAATTTGCCTGAGTGATGAGGAAGTCTATATGTCATCTCATGCTGAAGCATAGGCCTGTGTTAACCTAAGCTGTCCTGTGGCAAAATTTTGGCACAGCTTCAGCTCATTTTGACAGGTTTTGTAGCTGGGTTATCAGGAGTGAGAAGTCAGGGATGGAAAGGTGTAGATCTTTTTAATAATACATCTGCACAACTAAGCTAGGTTGGATAAATAAATCATGCGAACAAGACTTTGGCTGATTCCACAAATAAAGGAAAAGAGACAAAGGAACCAGATTCTAAATGACTCATTGTCCTTAAGCTTTCCTAAAAGCTATTTAGTGCAAGCCTATAAACTAAAATGAAAGCTGACTGTTATTTGCAAGAATGAACACAAGTTACATTCGCTTCAACTGCTTAAATATTGTCTTAAGGTGAATTGTTTCCAACAGTGTATTTTCTTTTGATCTGGGTTCATAACACAACTTTGACCTGAACCCAAATGCTATAAATTGTTCACTACTACTGACAGTCTTCTGCGGAAGCAAAATAAGCCAATTTTTAACACAGAAAATAAAATTGGACTGTCTGCATAGGCTCAAGATGAACAGTTTGGAGCAAAGTGATATGTTTGTTTCTTATGTGAGTAAAGTAATGAAAGGTTTTCTAGTATTCTGTTTTTCACGTAAAAGTACAGGAGGATTTGAAGGAGTTATATAAACTGGTCTACGTTCTTAAGTATAGAGAAGAGAACATGGAGAAGTAAAATCAGAATTTGATAGAACTGGGTGGAGTAGGAGAGGTTGCAAAGAGCTGTCGTATCGTATTCCCTGTCACTCAGAGTTTCTTTTCTTTTTCTTTTTTTTTTTTTTTTCTTTCTTTCATTCTTGCACATGTGTCAGTTGAGGATGCAGAGCCTTTTCCTGGAACTAGTAGTGCTCCTTTTCTTTCCCTTTGCTTCTGGTCCTGGGTAGCATTCTGTAGCTGACTCTACTTGAGCAGGGGGGGTGGAGTAGATCTCAACTTCATCGATACAGTGATTCTGTGAACTGTCTTACTACTTGGTCTCTGGTGGGCAGTACTACCAGCAAAGGCGAATTGCATATGTTTTACTTTAGGAAAAATTTAAGGAAAGTGTAGAACTGGAGAGAGTGACCTGATAATCAGTGTTGGCAGTGAATGCAAATAGGCAGAGTTGGTTTGTTATATAGACTTCAAGCTTTTTTAGTTACTGTATATAATCTACCTACAGTATCTATAAAGTATATTGAAGACAACAGGCTTGTTTTTTATTTTGTTTTTGTTTTTTTGTTTTTGTTCTTGTTATTGGGGTTTTTTTGTTTTTTTTTTCACTGAAAGAAATTTGAACAAGAAAATGAAAGTGCATTTTCATGCACTTTCTTGAATTAGAACTTAAGTAGGGTGAAAAATGTGGTGTAAGAAATATTGGATGTTGGGGAGACAAGTTAACATTATCTCAATTCACACTCCCCACAATGGTGTGGGAATACTTAAAGAAATTTTTGTAGCTTGTTCTTACCTTTATTCTTAAGAGATTAAGAATTTTTGTCTATTTAATTCTACGTTGCAGGATACATTGAATGTTATTTCCCCAAAGAATAATCTGAAAATGTATATACTAATGATATCTTGGAGAAAAAAAAAAAAAAAACAAAAAAAGAGCTGGATAATATTGAACTAGGTGAGTGTACATGACTAAAATGTGTCTTTTGTTAACAAAAAGGTTTGTAAATGAACAGGTCTAATTCAGAGATGAGATCAGACACTACCTAGAATGTGTTCTCAAATGAAAACTATTTTAACTGAAAAAATAATTAAATTAATCTAACACAAAAATATCTAAAATCTATTTTTGTTGTCTATAAATATCTGCAGATCACCTTCATATTGTTCATAGGCTGAAGTAGTTACGGTTAAATCAAGCAGTTAAACTAATACTCTAAATCATTAAATTTCATCTAGACAATTCCTCTGGAAGACAGAAAAAAACTTTCTTGTCATTGTGTCTACTAAAATATTAGACTGTTTGTCTTTTTCCATACATGGCTGTTAAATAATCTTGCGGCTACATGATTTCACCACCTGTAAGAATCTGTTTATCAGTATTGCTTTGGGGATTTTTACTACATACACATCAGTAATTAAAAAAAAAAAAAAAAAGAAAAAAAAAAGAAAAACTTTTGTATATTATATAGATAATTCTTACTATTTTTATAGTAGTCTTACTGTACGGATGATCTCTGGAGACACTGGGGTTTTTTCTGATTCTATAGAGCAACAGGGAATATGTGCCAGGATTTTGTATCTGTGGTTCTAGTTTACTTCAGTCTAACAGTGAATGATGTTTTTTATAAACCATTTCAACATTTTGCTGTTATTTTTTCAAGTTCCTTAATTCCGATTGAAGTGTTATGCCACATGCTGAGACTACAGTCTAAGAATCTTTATTATTCTAAGACATGCAGCACTACACAATTTCCAGTGTTCACACATTTGTTGCTTTGCTTCAACTAATACCTAAACATGGAGCTCTGCATTCACCAGTGTAATAGGTTCTGTGCAATTCAGGGAAGGAGACAGAACAGAAGTTTCTTTTATTGAACAAAATATAACTGGGTTACAGATTTAGTAATCCCTTTAGATCTGAATTATTCAGAAGAAATGATTAATGAGAAACAACATCACTGGAGTCAGACATTTGAAAAGAAAGGTTAACTTCATAACTCGTGTGAATCAGTTACCATTGTAACTTATTCTGTAATAATGTGCTACTGAAAATGAAAATATTCTGAATAATTTGTAGTAAATTTGCTGTTCCTCTTCTTATTATTGGAAATATTGTAATGGTGCAGCTGACTAGTTTAAAACGCAAAGCATTCAGCACCTGACTTATTTAGTTTTATTTCACATAACAATTCTGAAAGATGTTGCTATAATACAATAGGAGATGGTGCGGGGGGAAAAAATGCTGGGCTTTTTTTATATTTATCAGTAACTGTTTCAGAAGACCAAGTCCATCTAAGATTCTACCAAAATATATATATTGATCATCTGCCCAGATTTAGCAGGAACACCTGTAGTTTATATAGTGTCCCAAGCACAACTTAAAAACCAAAATGAGGATTTTGGTACAGCTAAGTCAGGCTTTGCCTCTGTTCCAATGAATTTAAAACATTTTCCTTGCTTCTATTTTATCTGATCAAATGGTATGAATTGTCAAAACTATCTATGAAATAAATAAAAAGAAGAATCCACAGTGCTAACAACTCTTCAAATGTTTGGAGTATCTCTGATCAGGAAAGAAAGATGGAAAGACGGAAAGATGGAAGGAAAGAAGGAAAGAAAGAAGGAAGGAAAGAAGGAAAGAAGGAAAGAAGGAAAGAAAGAAAGAAAGAAAGAAGGAAAGATCCATGCTTTATACCTTTAGAATTCAAATCTTGTTTTACAGTCAATTTTGATGTGAAATTGGTCTAGTCCAGCTCATTATGCTACCAGTTGGAAGACCCTATTTTGTCAGTGGAGCATAGAAAATTGAGGCTGATGCAGTGAAGAATTGAGCTTAATATCCAGAAAATGTTCCGCTTCTGCTTTGTGCTGTACTGCCTGGTGCAGAATTCATGTTGACTACGCAAGTAGTTGTTAACCTGTCATCTTAGTGGTACATGAGAAGCTATTAACCTGCCCTTCTAGTAGCAGGATGGCTACTATTTTAATTCAGATACTGTGGTGCAAACATAGAAGAAATAATCATAGATCTAGTTAAGTCTGGGATTCACATTAAAAAATGAAAAAAAAAAAGAAGTTAAATTACTCAGTACTGAATATATTTTTTTTTATATTCTTTACCTACCTTTGTATTTTTATTTGGAGTAATGGGATAGCCATCTGAGATGTCCTGTGAAGTGTGCCATGTACGTAGCTTTAGGAAGTAGCCAAAGGCAAAATTCTCCAACTGTGCCTCGCTGCACAGAGCTATGAATTATTGCGAGTCCATAACAAGTACAGGTAATAACTGACCTAATCTTGAAATGTATACGAAGGGAGAAAGCAACACATAGCGGGGCCCTTGTAATATTCTTGTTCAGCTAGTGTCACAAACCTGATGTGCATTTTACACAGTGGTGAGAACATGTAAAGTGAAAAGGTATCTTCAGTTACCTGCTCTTTTCCTGTGCTTATTACTTAAACACAGTTAACACAGGGCAGTTAGCTTGAATATAAAATACACTTTGTTGGTCATGGAGCTTCATCAGGGGTTTTGGCTGGGATAGAATTACTTTTCTTCATAGTAGCATGTATGGTGCTGTGTTTCAGATATGTGATGAAAACAGTGTTGATGATACACCAATGTTTCTGAACAGTACTTGCATAGTATCCAGGCCTTTTCTGTTTCTCATGCTGCCCCCATAGTGACGCATCAAGAAGTTGGGACTGGCCAAGAAGTTGGGAGGGGACACAGCTGGGACAGCTGACCCCAACTGACCAAAGTGAGCTGACCCAAATTCCATATCATATGATGTCATGCTTAGAAGTAAAAGCTAGGAGGAAAGAAGGAGGAAGCGGGGGACATTTGGAGTTATGGTATCTGTCTTCCCAAGTAACTGTTACATATGATGAAGCCTGACTGGGAGGTTGGGATGGTATTCTCAGTGTTTTAATAATTTCTTAAACTTGCAGAGTGGAAGAGTCTACATACTCATCCACAATATCAAGCTTTAGTCATTAATATTTTTAAACCTTTTAAAGATACAAAGTTTTAAGGATGGATGAGAAATATTATTCTGACTTGACACTTTTGTTAACACTTATAATTTATTTGCTTATTTAAATAGGTAACCACACCTATCTTTTACTGTACTTTTACATCTCAGTTGATGAGATACTCTAGCTTCACTGAACCTAGTTATTTTTAAATTATGTATATACCTTTTGAGTTAAGAGAGAGCTTCTGTACCTTTTATATTCTACTTTCATCTAAAATAAATACTGGAATAACAACTTCTAAATTAAATATTAGGACAACATATTCTTCATATGTTCTATAATATAAAATTCATCACAGCATCCTTCTTTCAAGCATGAAATTCATTTAAATCAATGTCAACAATGTAACATTTGATGTCAGGTGTAATACTAGTAATGTGTATAAAATTGATATTTAACACTTTGTTTAATGTTCTGAAGTATCCAGTATAACAAAAAGTTACCTTAGGGAAGGAAGTAAATCCATGGCTTGTGATCACATTGAACTCTAAACCAGGTTAAAGTCTGTGCTAACAAATTAAAGAAAAGTAATTACAGGAAAGTTAGATTAAATCTTATTTTACACTGTGTATATTCTGTTGCTACATTTTAGAAAAATGACCATTGCCTCTTTCAAACTATCTGTTACTCATATTTGGAACATAATATTTTTCTTTTTAAGTAAGTTCTTTTCAAAGTACTCTTTATGCCAGGAATTTCATAACATTTTGCCCACAAAAGGCACCTAGAGAGTTTTAAAAGTTTCATCTACAGTCAAAGTAATAATATCTATTTTTATATCAGGAATGTGGATTTAAATGGAGGAATTCCAATAGTGATTTTCTGGAAAAAAAGGAGACAAAACTGATGGTAGAGTTTAACAGAAGATGGACCAGTTTATGTATCAGTGAGATTTCCTCTATTAAACCATGAAAGGAATATTTTTAATTCTGTTAGGTCAACATTACTCTGTCAGTATTTAATACATAATGGAATAAAGCTGAAGGGCTTTAAAAGGTCAAGACAGGTAGCAAAGACTGGGTTGACACAAATGTGCAGATAGTCAGCATTCAGCATCTGCGATAGCCTCAAAAGATCATTTGGATTTGATCTTATTTAATTTATTTAGTCTGCTTAAGCTTCAACTATGCTAGTTTCTCACTGCTGTTGCAAGCATCATTTTATAGTTAAGTCTACATATTCCAGGTATGCAGTGATGTAGTATATTCTGTGTATTACCAGAAAAAAATGACCAGTGACTACTAGGAAGTCTAATGTTAAAAAAAAAAAAAAGGCTTTTTAAGTGCACCAAACAAACACACTGTATTAAAAGCAAACACCTTAACAAATAAATAATACATATTTGGATTATTCTGTGCTTTACTAATTACATACAGCTGTATTTATTTTATCAGGATATTTAAATAAAATAAGTAAAAGGATCTAAAATAGCAGCTGGATGCCCAGAAGTATATCTTAGAGCATACAAAATGGTGCTGTCCATGTGTTTCTCCATAACTGAATTGCATCCTTAGCTCACATGTAGACGCGCTGCCACGTAGATTTAAATATAGATCTGAATCCCACCACCAATAAAAATGCTAGGTATTCTATATCTATAATAACATATATTCCTTAAAATTCAATTGGTTGTAACTGGCATTGTCTTGGATCAATTCAGCTAAATTAAAACCTTATTTTTCTTCTGGAAATGTCATTTTCTGTTAGCTAGGTATTTATAGGTGTCTAAAGTTAGTTGGGACTGTAAAGCCCTGGTACAAGTGCTCATTATGGACACCAGTAAGAAAGACACTGAGACTTTATAAGTATGGATTAAAATACCATTTATAGGAGATAGCACAAAGTGTAAAGAGGGGATAACATAGATAGTTTAACATAGCTTCAGATGCTGGGAAGCCTCGGTTGTGCAGCACTGGATAAACACCAATCAGGGCATGGCATGCAGTACAGACCCCATCCAGGGAGAAGTTCACAAGCATTTTTGTCTTTAGAGCTTTTATAGGATGCTCCTAGAAGTAAACCACTTTATTCAGTATTTCTACTGTCAAGCAAAAGGATATAATAAGAAGACTTGCTGCTTCACTTTGAGATAAGGTGAGACATGCAGGTGGCTTAACAGCCAGATGCCAAGTGGGAGTCACATACAGGTTCCTCTGTTGCAGTCAGCTAAGTTCCTCCACTGCCAGAAGATAAGAACAATGCAGCACATGCCTGTGCCTACTCAGGTTAATTGTATATGGATCACTAACTCCTTGATGTACAATAGTCTTCTGGTTAGGACCACAACAGGGAAGAATCCAATGACTACGACTTAAATGATTCTTCTTGTCTACACATCTTTCTTTTGTATTTTAACAATATTTAACATTTTATTTTACTGCAAGTACTGCTCTTTTTCATTTTGTAAGGAGCCATGACTGCTCAGCAAACAACAGTTCTGCAGACTTTAGTTCTTTCTGTTCTTTTTTTTTTTAATCTCTGAGTCCTGGAAAAAATGAGAACGGACATTCATGAGAAACTCTAAAACCAGCCACTTCTAAACCTGATTCTGCTACAGACATTTATTTTCCAATGTGTTTATTCCATTTCTTTAATCATGATGCAATCTTTTTTTCCCCTTTCTTTCTACAGTTGCCTGTCATAAGCTACATGTAGTGCTTTCTTTAGAATCCATGACAAGTGAGGTGGAGGTGGTGTTGAAAACAGCCTCACTCGCTGTATAATTATAATTAAATTCTACAGTGTTATCCATGCCATGCACTGAATTAAATCAGAATTTATTGCAGGGTTCATAGCTTAAAATTCTGCGATGCATACACAAGGATTAATAAAGATTGAAACAGTAGAAGGTTAGACATACTAGAATAACTAGAACAGTTCAAATAGGTACCACAGTTGTTAAGCTATGAATACTCATTAACTGTACTGCTGTCTGTCTCAATATATATCTATTTATATATATTTAATTATCTCCAAGGTGAAATTTTCCTCAGCTGAAGCACATTTCTTACCTCATCCAGCACCTGGATTTGAAGTTCTCTTATCCTAATAAAGTGGTCTGAACTCTAGGCTATCATTGTCTTTTATAGTGAAAGTGTGGCTTTTCCACTTTTTCTATAAAGAAATAATAAAGGACTGCTTTGCCCTCCTTACATACAGCTTCATGAATCACAAGTCCAAATAATCACAGGTCATGGTTTTGAAATAATCAGGATATTTCTTGAAATCTCAGTTTCTTTTGCACATTCCTAGCCCGCACTACTCTTTACCCTTTGAGCTAGTATAGAAGTAGCCTGTGCATAGGTGCACTCATGGCTGGTACACTTTAGATTACAGGGGCAGTCATAGCTGGTACACACTGAAATACAAAGTGCACTCATTGCTGACACACGTTGCATTATTTTCCATGGTGCTGGCCCACTAAGAAATGTTAGTAACAGAGATTACTAGCCATTAACAAAAAATTACTGAAAATAAAACCCTACCTATGATGTTCTTCCAGAAACCAAGAGGTTCCTCTTCACCTCTCTACGATTTTCAGAAAAAATTGGTAGTGGCTCAACAGTCTTTAAAATGAAGGAACACAGATAATCCAGGCCAACTGGTAGGTACAGTGCTTTATTTAAGAGTATTGTACTCCCTCAAAAGCTTCTTATCAAACTCTATACTGACAAAGTCTTTATTGTTTTGTAATTCTGTGTACCTTTCTAATTTATCTTTTCTTGTTAAATACTGTTCTAATAAAGTACTTTATTAGCTCAGCTATTTCAGAAACACATTGATTTTATATCCCTCCTCATTTCTTACAGGTTTGTTACCTCTTTAGCATTTTCCTTTTGATACAAATCAAAAATTCTTTGACTCTTACTAACCTTGTAACGCTCCCACCCTGGACCTTTTTGGGCAAATTCTATGAAGACACTGTGTGAATAGGTTATACCCATATTAAAAAATAAAAAGCAAAATACTTATTGGCTGCATATGTAGTTGGGACTAATGAGCTAGAAGGTTCAGCGCTGTTGTGCTCACCAACCCAAAGACATCTATGGTGACTCTTTGCTGGCTAGGCAGCTGCCATGTAGGGAAAGAAGGTCCTTGAAACAGTTTGATACTGTACGTTGAGGTGTTGCCACCCTTTGAATCTTTTAGTTTTTCCCTTTTGATGTCACTGTTTTTTTGTCTTGAGTCCTTGACCTTCCAGTTATCCTCATCTCAACAATCTTATCTTTCTCTGCAATTTTACCTTTCCTGTCTTGCAAGTATGTGGTCTACATACTTTGTCACAGATCTATTTCACAATTCAACAATTTTTCCAGGAATCTGAGTCAAGATTATGCAGCTATGCAGCAACATTGCTAGGCATTGGATTGCAGTCAACTGAAGCACAGGAAGGAGGTACATAATTGCTCTGACTAGTGTCAAATTAATCTGGGGAGATGGGTTGTTTGGGAAGGATAAGTAATTCAAGCCAGACTCAATACTGTACATGTTTTCTTTTCTTTTACCTTCTGTACTTCTAATGTGGCTTGAAGGAACAAAACTGTTTCTTGAAACTGTAGGGCAGATAAAGTTTTCAGGACCTGTCAGTTTCATCAGTGAAGACATGAGAAGAAGTAGAGGAAAGGTAGTATAGAGAGGGAAGAAAGAAGGGGAAAATATCTTGAAACTGTTCAAACATTTCACATAGATCTGTAATAACAGCCTTCACTTCCATACCTTTCTTTATGTAACACTTTCAACATGACCTGAAAGATAAGTTTGATAATATTCACATTAATATTTTCAATGTAAATTAATTCTTGGATTGAATTATAATCTCTAGGATTTAGGTTATGATAAATAATCACAACATGCATCAAACAACTTGTATTTGAGCTGAATGAGGAAATGATTCAATTAGACAACCCCTGCTTCAACCGCAGGGAAACATGTCTACCAGGTTAGAGAAAGTAGAGTTATTCTGCGTTACTGAACTGGTTAATTCAACTTTCAGTCCACGATTCAGAAATTAAAGCTCCACCTTTTTTGAAAGTCTCTCCCAATACTCTGAAGAAAACATGGGCTCACTCTTCAAAGAACTCTTTCAGGAAGTGAGCTAGAATTTAGAGTGGATAACAGTAGCCTTCATCATTAGTCCAGGAGAGTTTTTCTTTTTTATACTATTAGCTGGAATATTTGAACCAATGCTATTACTGTTACAATTAATCAACATATTCTCCTACCAAAATACATGCCAACTTCCTTGAAACTGCTAAAGTTAAAGAACAAGTGATGTCAGTAACATCTTCCTGTAAAAGTTTTTTAATCTTCCATTCTGAGAAAGCAAAAGGTTTCAGATTGTGATTTCCTGAGTGCTTCATAAATAATGTTTTCCTTTGAGGTGAATTCTTAGTGTCATTGAAGGTTTAATTAGTATTACTAAAGAGCAATTTACTTCTAAGCAACGCTCCTCATCATGTCAAAGGCTCTTTTCATGCTATCAAGTATAAATAAATGTAGTTTCAGTATACAGATGAACATAGCCTTTCCCTCCTCCCCAGAGGAACAATACTAGAATGGCAAGGATGTTATCTTTTTAGTGAAGACCAGTAGATGAATTCTGATAACTTATTCAGTCTTTCTGAAAACACTTAAAACATTAATTTAGAAAAAAAAAAAAAGAGGGTGATAGACAGCTCTTCATTAGAGACATTTGCTCTTTTGTTGAAGAGATGTGAATAATCAGCATTTGTTTTTTGTAACCATAATAATCTGATAAGATCCTGTAAGAAAGCATCATTATGAGAAATGCTTTTCCCCATTTCTATCCATTATGGAAATGTCACTGTGTTTATCCTAAGGGAAGATGTAGAGAAAATGTTCGTCCAACTCTTAACAGATTTATTCTTTCTTGCTATGCCTGGAAAAGAATGCTTTTGACTGCTGTGCTCTGTCTATCAATGGGCCCACCAGGAGTACATCATCATTGTGCCTAATTCATTCATACTCTTCCAGTTCACTTCACTGGATCCCAATGGGGATGATGGGCTTGCCAGAGGCAGTAAGATCTCTGCAGTACAGCCTCACTGTTCCTGGAATTTCTGGAGGAAGATGGCATTCTGTGGACATGAGAAAAAAACTGTTGTGAGGTTTCTCATTATATCATTTTATTTGGGGGCAGAAAGAAAATGGGTCACTTCTACACATAAAACTATATTATCTAGCCAGGTCTTATACTCTAGGGATGAAAGAACTAGATAGCATTCTGCTCATGACCTGCTTTTGTAGATTGAATTTAGAAATCTTAGTGATGCACACAATAAAAATCCTGGAATCAGATATATGGTTTATCATATTTCCTATTTTCCACTGCAGTCAAAAATGGGATAGTAAGGGGGAAAGCTGTCTGTTTTAATCTTTGAGCAAAATAGAATTCTAACTATTCAGGCAATCTATCAGTGCCCTGATCAAGTCCCAGTTGTGCCCCATGTTGGGAAACAACAAATCTGTTGTGGTTTGGGCTGGACTGGCCACTGAGATGAATGACAGATGCTCCCCCCACCTCTCTCTCCAAGGAGAGGAGGGAGAGAGAGAAAAGACACTTATGAGTTTAGAAGAAATTAAACTACTTTAATGAAAATATTAATAAAATAATAAAAAGAAAATAATGAAATATATACAATATATACAAAACTGTATCAGACTCCCAAGATGATGATCATGTCACTAGCAGGCACTGGGAAAGTCCCAAATGGGACTCAGGGACAGATGGGAACGGGATTACAGGCCTGGATTCAGGAATGCACGATTGGGATCAAATGCAGACAAACAGATACAGTCCTCCTTGGACGCTGGCCATTGAAGAAAGAGAGTTGACCCTTTTATCCCCTAGCTTTTATACTGAGCATGAGGCAGATGGAATGGAATATCCTGTTGGTCAGTTTTGGGTCACCTGTCCTGTCCGTTGCTCGCCACAGGTGCGACCCCTCTACGCTTTTCTGCTTCCGACGCTCCAATGGGGCAAATAACAGTTAGCTGACCTTGGTTGTTACAGCAATTAGTATAAGCAAGAGCCTCTCTGCATACAATTCCTTGGCATAAATTACAAATAATCAGGTTTTATCACTCTGAGAGCAAACAGTGTCTGAACAATATGCTGTTAATTTCAGAGAGTTCAGTTAGTTAGAAGAGGCTTAGTTGCAAAGTAAAATTACTGGACAGAAAATTGGTTTTATTTTACCTCAAACCAGGACAGTTGTATAAAAAAAGGTTTTTGACAGCATCAGCAGTGTAAGTGTTAGAGCTTGCGGAATCCAGTAACCCAATGAGTATGAAGCTGCTATGGCTCCATATCCCCAGGTCCAGCCAGTGGCTAGGGTAAGCACAAATTCCTGACAGGCAGACATGCATGAATACACACACATGCAATACACATACCCATGACTAGTCACACCGACCAACACAGACAGAAAATACAGCACTGAAACAAGCATGGATGGGCTGATAACTTTCTCCTCTCCACCAATCAAGGTTGTTGCCTGCTGACAGAATATCTATCCATATACGTATACACATATACATATCTATATACAACATAAATTGTGGATACTCAATCAACCCAGTAGTTGGCCCCAGATCCTCAGATCTCTCAAGTTGCTGGCATTGAAATGCATAAGGCGCCAAGATTCACAGCCCCACTCCATTATCAAGTTCTCTCTGGTATCTGGCTCCTAGACCTTCCTTTCAGCTACTTGCTAACTACTCTGGCTTGAAGTTCACTAGTGAATTACATACATGCACAAGCACAAGGCTGATGTTCCCTAGGGAAACGTACAGCCCTTCTCTCCAGTTGCTCACACCCATGGACACCTATGACCCATGACCTCTCCATCGTTTGCTGAGGCACTGAGACTTCCGCTCATGCCCATTGTACTGGTTTTGGTTAGGATAGAGTTAATTTTCTTCATAGTAGCTTGTATGGTGCTGTGTTTTGGATTTGAGACCAAAATAACATTGGTAACACACCCAAGTTTTTGTTATTGCTGAGTAGTACTTGGACAGCATCAAGGTCTTTTCTGCTTCTTACACTACCCTGCCAGTGAGTGGGCTGGGAGTGGTCAACAGGCTGGGAGGTGACACAGCTGGAACAGCTGACCCCAACTGACCAGAGGGATATCCCATATCATATGACATTGTGCTCAGCAATAAAAGCAGGAGGAAGAAGGAGGAAGAATGGGACGTTTAGAGTTACAGCATCGGTCTTCCCAAGTAATCATCATGTGTGATAAAGCCCTGTTTTCCTGGAAATGGTTAAACATCTGCCTGCCAATGGGAAGCAGTGAATGAATTCCTTATTTTGTTTTGCTTGTACATGCAGCTTTTGCTTTACCTATTAAACTGTCTTTATCTCAATGCACAAGTTTTCTCACTTTTATGCTTCCTATTCTCTTGCCCATCCCATCGAGGGGGAAATGAGGGGGTGGCTGCGTGGTGTTTAGCTGCTTACTGGCTTAAACCACAACACACATGCACAAAAAATAGAGTGCCCCATCACACAGGGAAAAAAAAGGAAATAATACAGTTTAATAAGAATACCAGACATACTGTAGTGATCAGGTGCAGGGCATGTTCACAGAACAGTACCGACCAGCAACCCATTTACGTATGACCCATCGTGTTTATCCTTTGTTCTGTTTTCCCATGCTTTTTCATCCCTGATCCACCTTGATCCTTCCTCTTCCTTGCCTTCCTCTAAACACTCCATAATGTTTCTCATATTCCCACAATCTGCTTAAAAATATCCCATAATAAGTTTTACACAATCCCTAAATGCTCTTTTCCCTGAATCCTATTCCCCCGTAGGTAATAACCCTTCCAGTCTGCAAGGTGATCCTTTAAGGGGATAATTTCTTTGGCTGACTCCTCTTGGGATTCATGTGTGGGCTGCCTGATAGCAGTAGGAATTGTTCATTGTTTTCCCTGGTGGCCCTGGCAGCAACCAGGTCAGGGTCCTCCCTGTTCTCTGAGAAACTCAGGTTATGGGGCTCTTCTGCCTGTCCTTATTTGTCTAATCCTCACCGGGTCTTTGTGTTTATGGTGATCAGCCTTTAACCACATAATCTAATGGTAAGGATAAAAGACAGGAAGAGGACAGTCTTGCAGATGGGGATCTGAGTTAATAATGCTTAGGAAAGAAAAAACTCAGAAAAAATACCCTGTGCCTTGAGACCTTCTTTTCTGGAAGAGTATGGGGTCTCTGTTTATGGCTTTATTAGCCATCTGGAGAAGGATTTAAAAGCATATATTTACCAGGTAGAGCATTTTCACTATTAGCAGTGCTTGTGGACAAGATACTTGAGGACATAATTTAGTGGTGGTGTTGCTGTTGCTTTCTGATTCAAACAGAAAGACCTGCTAGATACCTATGAGGTATATGTCATAAACTGAAAGGCATGTGTTCATCCTTTCTATTTAGTTATACAGAACTTCTGAGGATTTCTTGTCCAGTGGATTTTCTTCTAATGAAAACAGGAGCTTAAGAACTGTCATAGGTCCATCAAATATCACATAGAGGCCAATTCATTTTCCACATCTTGTATAACAATTAAATGGAGAAAAGTTTTTATTTCACTGTGAGCTAACAGCACGGTTCAGAGGAAAGCATGTACCTGCTTTCAAAAAATTGTGGGCTACACTGTTCTATTATTCATGGAACAATAGTTTCTGTATGTCCTAACCTGTTCTGACTTTGAAAATGCAATCTTACTATTGAGTTAACACAGAATAGTACTTTCCTTAAGTGCTAGGTTTTTGTTAAGAGGGAAAAAAATTGCAATTGAAAAAAAAAAAAAAAAATCGTATACAAACTCAGTAGAGTTTCATGCAGGTTCACTGGCCTTTTTAATTCAAAACAAAATCAATTTTATATGTTTTATATATATACTTTATATTTCATAATATGTCCAAATTGTGATATGGCTCCTCCATATTAACCAAATGCTTCATGAATTAATTAAGATTTACTTTACTTCATGATGTATTCAGTACAGCATAGACAACTGCATGTAACACAGGTTTTGATGGTTGATGTTTGCATATTTTATTTGTTCTTAGATATTTTTTTCTGGTACTGGCAATATCTATGTGAAAATTCAGGCCTGGATTCTTACTTTTGGATTCATACAGGCTGACTCAGTAATCTAACTGACTAAGGTAGGTATGTTGTCACCGTCGGCACATCAATGTACACATGGAAAGCAATATGTAAAATATATTCTATCTACTGTATGAATCAGCCTCTGGAAACGTCTCTTGCTACTACACAGGGAACCTAAGATGGCTATTCTTGCTTAGTACGGGATAACATGTAATAACTTAAAAGAATGCTTCATTCGGCTTAAAGAACAAACCAGAATAGCTTGAATTTCTTTTTTTAGTAAGCTTAGAGGTATTTTTCATTTATCAATGTGTTTTCTATAAGAAAAACTGAAGATTTACTAATGGAAATTTCCACATTTACTTAGTTTGTTGTCTATATTTGAAAACAAAATGTGTGTGAACAGAACAAAACACATAAAATCTTAATTTAGAAAAATACTACTCTTAAATATAAAATATAAATCATAGAATCATTTAGGTTGGAAAGGACCTTTAAGAACACCGAGTCCAACCGTTAACCTAGCATTACTGAGTCCACCACTAAACCATGGCCCTAGTCACCACACCTACATGTCTTTTAAATACCTCCAGGGATGGTGATTCCACCACTTCCTTGGGTAGCCTGATCCAATGCTTGGCAACCCTTTCAGTGAAGAAATGTTTCCTAATATCCAATCTAAACCTCCCCTGGCAGAACTTGAGGCCGTTTCCTCTTGTTCTATCACTTGTTACTTGGGAAAAGAGACTGACACCCACCTCACTACAACAAGAGAGTGATAAAGTCTCCCCTCAGCCTCCTTTTCTCCAGACTAAACAACCCCAGTTCGCTCAGCTGCTCCTCATAAGACTTGTGCTCTGTAGACCCTTCACCAGCATTGTCGCCCTTCTCTGGACACGCTCCAGCTCCTCAATGTCTTTCTTGTAGTGAGGGGCCAAAAACCAAACGCAGTATTCGAGGTGGGGTCTCACCAGTGCCGAGTACAGGGGGATGATCGCTTCCCTAGTCCTGCTGGCCACACTATTTCTGATACAAGCCAGGATGCTGTTGGCCTTCTTGGCCCCCTGGGCACACTTTTGGCTCCTATTCAACCAGCTCTCAACCAACACCCCCAGGTCCTTTTCTGCCAGGCAGATTTCCTTATGGAAGTGTGCAACACTTCCCCAGGCTTATAGTGTTGCACAGGGTGGTTGTGACCCAAGTGTAGGACCTGGCACTTGGCCTTGTTGAACCTCATCCCATTGGCCTCAGCTCATCCACCAGGCCTGTCCAGATAACTCTGTAGAGCCTTCCCACCCTCAAACAGATCAAAACTCCCACCTAACCCAGTGTCACCGGCAAACTTACTGAGGATAGACTCGATCCCCTCATCCAGTTCATTGATAAAGTTGTTAAAGAGAACTAGCCCCAGTACTGAGCCCTGGGGCACATCACTTGTGACCAGCTGCCAGCTAGGGTTAACTCCGTTCACCACAACTCTTTGGGATCCAAAACCAACCAGCCAGTCTTTTACCCAGGAAAGTGTGCACCTATCCAAGCCATGAGCAGCCAGTTTCTCCAGGAGAATGCTGTGGGAAATGATGTCAAAGGCTTTATTAAATTCCAGGTAGACTACATCCACAGCCTTGACATCATCCACCAAGTGAGTCACCTTGTCATAGAAGGAGATCAGGTTAGTCAAGCAGGACCTGTCTTTCATGAACCCGTGCTGACTGGGCCTCATCACCTGGTCATCTGGTATGTGCCACATGATGGCACTNAATGTCCAGCCTTCCTGGACTCCTTTGCCCTTCAGGACTGCCTCTCAAGTGACTCTGTGAACCAGGGTCCTAAACAGGTCCAAAGTCTGCCCTTCGGAAGTCCAAGGTAACAGTTCTGCTAGACCCACTCCTTACTTCTCCGAGAACTGAAAACTCCATCATTTCATGATCACTGTGCCCAAGACAGCCTCCAACTGTCACATCACCCACAAGTCCTTCTCTGTTTGCAAACAACAGGTCCAGTGGAGTGCCTTCCCCAATTGGCTCACTCACCAGCTGTGTCAGGAAGTTATCTTCCACATTCTCTAGGAACTTCCTAGACTTTTCCCTGTCCTCTGTAATGTATTTCCAGCAGACATCTGACAAACTGAGGTCCTCCATGAGAACAAGGGCTAGCAGTTATAAGACTCTCCAAGCTGTTTACAGAATATTTCATCTGCCTCTTCATCCTGGTTGGGTTGTCTGTAACAGACTCCCACCATGATAACTGCCTTGTCAGTCTTTCCCCTGATTCTTACCCATATATACTCAACCCTTTCATCACCATTTTCAAGCTCTAGACAGCCAAAACACTTCCTAACATACAGGGCCACCCCACCGCCTCTCCTTCCTTGCCTATCCCTTCTGAAGAGTTTATACCTATCCATTGCAGCACTCCAGTTGTGTGAGTCATCCCACCATGTTTCTGTGATGGCAACTATATCATAGTTTTACCAGCTGCATAGTGGCTTCCAGCTCCTCCTGTTTGCTGCCCATGCTGCAGGCATTGCTGTNCCAGCTCCTCCTGTTTGCTGCCCATGCTGCAGACATTGCTGTAGATGCACTTCAGTCGGGCTATTGCTCGTGCCACCACTTTGGGGGGAGAAGCCCTAATTCCTATGGGACCGCTCTCAGGCACTTCCATGGTTTCTAACACATTGATAACCCTTGAGTCTTTGCTGCCACATGGATCTCCATCCCCTACCTCCACTGAGATGGCAGACCAAAGGACCTGACTAGCACATTGTCCCTCAAACATTGGTATGCCGCTCCCAGGCTTATCACTAGTGGGCCTGTTTTTATCCCTTTCTCCCTTCAAATCTAGTTTAATGCTCTTTTAATGAACCCTGCTAACTCCTGCACAAAGACCCTTTTCCCCCTTTGAGACAGGTGTACCCTGTCTGTTACCAGTAGGCCTGACGTATGATCAGAAAACCCAAAATTCTACTGGTGACACCAGTCTCAGAGCCAGTTATTGATCTGCTGGTTCTTCCTGTTTCTTCCCTCATCATTCCCTGCAACTGGAAGGACAGAGGAGAACATTACTTGTGCTCCTGGTCCCTTAACCAGTCATTCTGAAGTCTCTTTTGGTTACCCTTGGGCTTCACATTGCAACTTCATCACTGCCTACATCAAAAAGCAATAATGGATAATATCCTAAGGGCCATACCAGGGTAGGAAGTTTCCTTATCACATCTTTAACTGAGGCTTCAAGGAGGCAGCAGACTTCCCTAAGAAGTGGGTATGGTCTGCATATTAGGCCTTCTGTTCCCCTCAGGAGCGAGTCTCCTATGACAATGACCAGTCTTTTTTCCTTTATGCAAATGGTTTTGAGGAAGGGCATAGGCCGACTCAAATTTTGTGACAGCTCCAACCTAGATGAACCATTGTCCTCATTATTGTTTGGTTCCACTTGGAAAGCACTGTATCTATTATGCAAGGGCACCTGGGAAGGTGGAGTAGTCACAGAGGAGACATGCCTGCTGTGTCAGACAAGAACTTGTTGCCATTTTACCTTGTCCACCATGTTCAGCCAGATGCAGAGAGGATAGGGAATCCTCCATATCATGTGTCCTGTCTGCCTGTTGGGGCTGTCCCAGGGAAGGCAGGGTGTGATACCAGTAATCTATGTCTCTCTCAGATGCCCTGATACTCCTTAACCTACTCATCTCCTTCTGGAGCTCTGTCACTAAGCGAGGAGTTCCTCTACCTGGGCACACCTCCCACAGGTGTGCTCACTACTGCTGTCCAGTATTGGTATAAGAGTAGGGCACACTCCGCAGCCTGACACCTGGGTGGCAGCATGTTCCCACCAGAGTTCTGTCTGGGAAGCTGCATTAGTAGCAGCTGGTGCAGAGTTTAGAGTGGACATAGCCTTCTGCCCGGTGGATACCATTGCTCCTTGGTCGAGTCAGCAGAGCTACAGCACCCTTCCTGCACACCCTTCCTTGCAAACTGCCATGCAAACTGCCACACCACGCCCTTGCTGACATGCCACGCTCTCTTTGCCCATCCTGTTCACTGTGCTCCTGGTCACTATCCCCCCCAGTGGGCTTCTTTTATACGTTTTGGGCTTGGCCACCATTGGTCATGGCCCTGCCCAGCTCTCGCCAGCCACTGTCACTCAAGCTGTGAGCTCCTGGTAGCTCTCTCAACTGCCTCTGAGGTTTCCCCGGTTCAGGAAATCCCCCTGTGCACCACACTAGAGCGCCCCGCTGTGAATCCTGCAGGCACCGGAGTTGCTTATTGAGTTCCATATAATGTAACTCAACTCGTATCAGCTTCACCAAGAACAAATTTTTATCATAGATCTTTAGAATCACATCAAAACAAATTAAACACATTTCTGTAGGTTGCTGGACTGCTGGAAGCAAACTTAAGTTATTCCCAAAAAAATTAACACCATTTAACACCATTCTGACATTGAGAGGCAAAATTTCATTCATATGTCAAAATATTTCCCTTCAGTTTTATAAAAAAACCTTTCACTTTTTGCCATGTTGAACTTAAAATTCTCAAGAAGGTAAATAATAACATCATTTGGTTTCCATTTGCTTTGAGGTATTAGAAGGAAAAGATTAACTCAGATTCTTAGTGAAGGATTAGTCTCATCAAACAAACACAAATTGACAGGGTGGATTAATCTCACGTAATAGATGTCCACAGTGTGGAACCTGTATCTGAACTAGTCATGCTAAACTCCTGTATAATCAATGGACAGAACTGGCACTTAGAGGGTCTGATTCAGCTGACCTATTTTAGATACTTATATTTGGACACATATCTATTTCTCTCCAGTGACTAAGAAAGGAGCTTAGAGTGACTAACTCCGATGTCAAGCAAACATACTTGTAATGAACTGCAGAATCTAATGGACTAGGACCAAATTAGGACTTGACTTATTCCCACTGAAGAATAAAATTGGATTTTCAGACTCCTTTAGAACCAGAGAACGTTAGTGTTACAGAACACATTAACTTTTCCCAGATGTCATTTTCAAATTTCTTCCTAAGAACTTTGAGCTACATCTAGATTAATCCAGACCTGCCATCATTTAAGAGGGTTTTACATGTGATTGATGCAAATTTCGTAGATAAACTCAGAGTTTAGGCATGTTATTTTTACAAGAACGTCTTATCCAGAATTCAGCTCTAGAGTCATTCATCTAAATTTAGGGGTCTTACAGTTTAGAGGTTCAGCTCCAGACTACATACACGTACATTTGCATGTATGCATGAGTACAGGGTTCAAGTCAGTTACCTAATCAGTTCAGAACAGATGCATCTACTGCCATTTGAGATACCTGAGCATATCTGAGACATTCGACTAGGTCTAGCAGTTGTGTCACCAGGCATAAATGACCCTGCCCTTGTAAAACAGACCTGAAGCCAGCTGTGACATCTCGCTTAGATTAGATGCTTGTGCTCAGACAACTAAATCGACCTCCTACACAAAGCAGCCACTGGTGTCTGAAGAGCTATTTTGCTGAGCCAGATGTTGACAAACTGAATAGAGACATGTTTTTTGGTTTTGTTTTTTTCTGAAAGAATGAGGACTGGAAAATTTTTTGGTGCTTTATAATTGCTTTAATAAAATCACCTAATTAATTTTTTCTAGCAAAAGAATTCACTAAGCCAAACAAAAATAATTTAAAAACACAAGAAATGCTGTGCACTTTGAGGTATTACTTTGGAAACTGGGACAACAGGTTAGCACAAAACAGTTTTGGAGAGGGAAGACAATTTGGGAAATGACAAAAGCAAGCTATCCAACAGAAACCATCCTGGTAAACACAATGTACAATGCTGAATTTCTTGTCTTCTTTTAAGGGACATCTGTACTTCAAATTGATGTAACAATATTAAATACTGATTCTTTAATTCATTGCATATTGATCCTTAAGTGTTTCATCTTATACACAGACGTAGAAAATGTATGCTACATTTGTACATATTTTTTGCTTGAAAAAGGAAGGAGCATTAGTTTGAGTCGTTAAATAAATGTCATCAAGAGGAAAAATATAACATTTTGCAATTACATAGGCCTTTTCTGGATGCAGATAAGTGTTCGGTTGTTGCTTTATATGTATGGTTTACAGAAAAAGGCAAGCAGTTTCTTCTGTTCTTTGGGTGACATTTAAATTGAAAGTCATTACTTTGGGTGCTTCCACTTTCTGAATATCAAAACTTTGAGATATTTGTACTTTGATCTAGTAATTTAGTTCTAGATATTCAATTTGGAAAACTGGCTTTAGAATTTCACCCTGCAGTAACTCAGCGATGAAAAGAAGAATAAGTCTCTCCCAGTCACAACTTGAAGTCTGTTAAATAGCACATGTGCCATAGACAGATATATAGACCTCTGATGTCAGATGGCATATCGTGTATACAAGCTGATACAAGGGACTGCTTCTCCTTTTCATGAAGCCTGAATCACTTCCTAAACACTCCACTGCACATAGAAATGAGCAGGCTGTGTTATCCCCAGGCTATTGCCAGGAATAGAAAATAACCCCAACACTTTACTGTCATTGTAATGACTTGGGGGAGTGGGGTGGGATGGGGGAGGGGAGGGGAGAGGAGGAATGTGTCTCTGTGAGTAGTATTAGCAATGCTTTTTACATTTAGCACCAACAGTCCCTGACTTTATTTGGGTGAAGGGTGGTTCTTCACAGGAAGTCCATACAGAAAGGAAGAGTTATAGCAGCAAAACAAAAATACAGGAGAAAACCTGTGTCTTAATTATATTAATAACAATAATAATAATTTAAAAAATAAAAAAAAAGTTAAAAAAAAAAGAAGATAAAAAAGAAAGCTTTCTGCTAGTTTGGCTTCCTAGATACTCTTATGAAGTGTGGCTGTCTGATTATTCTGTGATGTTAAGGTATGAATTTTTAGTATTAGTTTGTTCCAAATGATAAGATATGATATCTAACACAGCTGGGAAATGTGAGGATTTTTCTTGCTAAAAAAAATACCGTTTGAATCTCAGAAATACTTGCCACATTACATAAACATAGATTATGGTAGTTATTGAGATCAGTAAGTGATGGATTATTATTGTTATGTTTTTAATGAATGAGGGAAAATACAATCACCATTAAAAGTCTATCCAGAACTTCAGGATTGATGACATCTGTGAGAATTTCACTTTTTCAGAAGAATATATACCTGATTCTCTCAGGCTGATGCATCTGTAATGGGTGTTTCTGGATCTATGTTGAGCCCCATTAAATCACTTTGCTGGATACAGAAGTACATCCATATGAATCAGCCTGTTGATCAGGCCCTATGTTCTGGTAAAGATCATCAGAGTGATGCATAGACAGTCTTGAAGTCCTATTTAAACACTTCAAATAGACTGTAAGTGGGAGTTAAATGCTTTATAGGTTTCTGATGGCTTTTCACAGAGGGAATTACACCCTAAGTGAATGTACAGGCTGCCTACGTGTTTTGTACGGTGTCAGGAATTCATAAGCTGCATTTGTTCGGAAAATTTCTGTGTTCTTTTTACACTGTAGATTTCTCGTAAGAATTGTTTTGTGTCTCTAATACTGATAGCCTATAAACATTATAACACATGGATTTTGTTTTAAAAAACAGTTACCAATTTATCATTGTCAGAGAGTTAGGATTTTTTTTCATTATATCAAACCATTATTAGTCCAATACAAAGAATAAGACAAAGTTATTTGTGGGATTTTTTCTTCTAGAAACTAAGGAGAGGCGTATGATTTTAATACCACTTTTCTCTGATCTCTCTCTACCTTCATTTACTCTAGTTGTTTCATCAAAACCTCTATTGTTATTTAATTCCAATAGAGAGATCACAGAATCACTAAATCATTCAGGGTGGAAGGAACCTCTTGAGATCATCTACTCCAATCCCCTACTCAAGTAGGGACAGCTACAAAATGTTGCCCAGGACCATGTCCAGCTGCAATTTTAATATCTCCAAGGATGGAGACTCCACAACCTCCCTGGGCAACTTGTTCCTTGCAACTTGTGCAACTTGCACCCTCACAGTAAAGCAGTGTTTTCTTGTGTTCAGATGGAATTTTATGTGTTTCAGTTTTTGTGTATTGCCTCGTTGTGGTGGTGCAACCCCACCCCCC
>VYXH01007042.1:26799-46648 GCA_013397275.1 Burhinus bistriatus | reverse complement strand
TTTCCTTCCCTTCCCTTCCCTTCCCTTCCCTTTTCCAGGCTGAAATGTCCCAGCTCTCAGCCTCTCCTCATATGACACATGCTCCAGTTCCTTAATCATCTTTGTGGCCTGGGCTGGACTCATTCCAGTAAGGCTGTACCTCTCTTGTACTGGGCACAGTACTCCAGATGCAGCCTCACCACTGCTGAATAGATCACATGATACAGTATTTACATTGCAAAGATGGTAGGAAATCTTGAAAAACTGCATGCAGTACTTCAGATTTGTTTGTCAATGCTTATTTTTTATGGGTGTATATTTGATAATTATAATGGTTGGATGTGATTTTTTTGTAAGCTTTTACTTATCTAAGTACTTTTATTCTTCGAGAAATACTAATTTTGATAACTTTGACCATGAAATCCCTGATCTTTTCATTCTACATACTTAGCATACATGTTATTAGAGGAGACAGATAAGGATCTGAATTAACTTTTGTCTGTTTGTGCCCTACTTTAAGCAGTAGTTACATCTGTGGCAGATTTATTCCATTTAATGAGACTATTCTCATTAATAAATTACTCAAATGTTTAGATTCTGACAGAATATCTGTCCACAAGTCAATATAGATCCACAAGCCAGTATAAAAGAAAACTTTATGACATTATTTTTATAGATAGTTAAGTTTCTGAAATACAGATATAAGAAGTTGGATTTTGTACCTATGATTTCTACTTCTTACAACTTCCAGAAATTTTTTCCTGAATAAATTTGTTAGGTTTTTTGGAGGGTTTTTTTCCAGTCAACAACCATTGTACATCACAGGATTTTACAAAAAGCCACTTTTGCTTTTAATTGGTTAGATAAGATTGCCTTGATTAATGAGATCTTATATGCAAGGATTCTAAGACTTATTATTTGTCAAGATACCTTTGACAAAGAAAAATAAAAGAAATCATTGCTTTCTGATGGTCCCAGATCTTCATGATTAGCACCTTATTTCATCAGGAGATGCATTAATTTATGTAAACTACAAAGATTTTTTTTTCATCTTTAATCAAGATCATATCAATAAATAAATGTGGGACTCATGGCTTGGCTTAATGAATCTACACTTATCTCTTAACGTACTTACCAAATCACCTCCACTGTGAATTTAAACAGCAACTGTTTTGAAGGGATCCACACAAATGCAGGTGCCACAAATTTTCCACTGGTAGAAGAAACCTTAGCACATGCTTGCAAAACCATTATTAAAAATGCAGTTTCACTGCAAAGGCCAAAGTGGTGATAAGCAGAGAACTGAACATGAAGTCCATTTTTAATAGGAAGAAAGAGAGAAAGGGTTCCTTTCTTAAAATGAATAGAAGTACATAGTTGCTTAACTGTTTGCAATATTAGCTCTCAGAAAACATTAATGGACTATTTGATGGGAATACTAGTAAGCTCAAACGAACACAGGTATAGGAGTATGAAAGGTGACATCTTTCTTTTTCAGTTAATAATGTTTCCAGCTACAGATCTTTTATTCATCACTGGTAAGGCCATGATTGGAAATATGTGTGCTGCTTTGTCTGACATACTTCTAGCATGAAGTGACTCAGAAGGATTGAGTCCAGAGGAGCAAATAAAAAATTATAATCAATCTCTAGAATTTAACTGAGAAGAAAAGATAACTGTCACATTTATTCTTGCACTGTCTTTTTTTTGTTTCCTTTTTTTTTTTTTAATAATAATTTTCAAACTTAAAAAGCAAAGATGAAGGTATTCTCTATGTGGATGACGGTATAATGACATACAGCGCTGTAGAAGATTTCACTTAAATGTTAAATACAGCTTTCTAATGGTAAGAACAGTCAAGTACTAGTATGAATTCCTTAGGTAGGTTGCAAATTTGCTGGTTTGTTGTTTTGTTTTGTTTTTTTTTTAAAAAAGCAAGCTTGATATCAGTAGTTCTTAGGGTATGTTAGATCCTATAGCTGATATATCAGGAAGAAGGACTGGGTGAATTTTCAATATTTTAGTGCTTTATTTTCTGCCGTGCTGCTTGTTAATATATTGACAATGATGCCAGTGTTTACTATTAGTTAATATTCTCTGTTAACCATAGAATCATAGCATCACAGAATCATAGAATTGTAGAATTATAAAATGGTTTATATGTATACTTATAAAATGGAAAGGATCTTTAAGATCATCCAGTTCCAACTCCCTGCCATGGGCAGGGATATTTTTCACAAGATCAGGCTGCTCAAAGCCCTGTCCAACCTGACGTTGAACACTTCCAATGATGGGACATCCACAAATTCTCTGGGCAACCTGTTCTAGTGTTTTGCCATCTTCACCATAAAAAATATCTTCCTTATGTCCAATCTGAACCTACTCTCTTTCGGTTTAAAACCATCACCCCTTGTCCTGTCACTACAGGCCTTGGTAAAATGTCTTTCTCCGTCTTTCTTACAAGGCTCCTTTAAGTATTGAAAGGCTTCTATAAAGTCTCCTTTGAGCCTTCTCTTCTCCAGGCTGAACAACTCCAACTCTCTCAGCCTTTCTTCACATCAAACACAAGCCCAGACAGCCAAGTCTCCTTCTCCTCTTGGGCTGGCAGAGGCAGAAGGTCACCAGTGCAGCACACACATGACACCTTCCAGGTTCACAAGAACATGCAAGTTCACAGATCCCCTGAGCACGGGCACAGACTCTCTGTCTGCCTGGCAGCCCTGCCTGGATCCCAGCCAGACAAGTCTACTGACCAGCCCCATTTCACACATGACATTTTATACCCCTTTCTGCCTATCCCTGCTTTGTTCCTCCCTGATCACCTTCCCCTAAATGCTAGGTGCCCTTATCTACTTCCAGCTGAGACCCCTGCCCACTCCAGTTGCTGTATCACAGGCTGGGGACACCTGTATTCCTGGTCTGCCCCCAGTAACTGGCATCAAATCCACTAACTGATCACGTCAGCAGCTGGCACTGACTCCTTGCGGCACTGCCACACATGGGATAGTGAGTGAGATTACAAAGAGTGAGAGTTAAGAAAAGATAGAAGGCAGGGCAGACTGCGGTGATCAGGCAGAGGGGTCAGCCAGACAAGTGTACTAACCATTCAAGTTTTACATGAGACCAGCCCCTTTTATAACTTTTTCTTTCTTTCCCCCACGTTGTTCCCCATAGACCCCTCTCCCTTGCACATCATCTCATCATTTGGCACAGCCCCACTGACCCTCCTCCAATATGCTGGATCCTCCTTATAAGTTACAAAGTCCTA
Organism: Burhinus bistriatus; assembly: GCA_013397275.1. Classification (NCBI taxonomy): domain Eukaryota; kingdom Metazoa; phylum Chordata; class Aves; order Charadriiformes; family Burhinidae; genus Burhinus; species Burhinus bistriatus. The sequence continues at coordinate 43,401 of VYXH01007042.1, read as the reverse complement.
GTTGGCCTGAATGATAGCCCTTCGATTAGCGTGAATGACGAGCTTAGTTTCTTGTGTTTGTCTCCATCATGTTTTTCTGTCAGTTTTGTGTATGTAAGTTTGGTTTATGGCTTCCTCCTTTTCCATAGTATCCCATTTGACAAGGTCCTCTATTAGTTAATCTTACTGAAATAATTATTCCCCCATTCCACGTACAACACAATTAGTGTGACCGAGCAGGCTTGGTTCTTGTTTGTGCCTGTTACTGCCTGCCTTATTCGTGGTCAGTCAGGTTTGTGTCCCCGTATGTTCTTGTTCATGGCTTCCTCCTTTTCTTGTTATCCCCTTTTTGCATTTAAAATGCCCTTGACCACATGTTCTTAAAAGAATGTAGGCTCTCTCCTTCCACATACCCTTCCAAGTATCACAGTAGTTGAACTACTATTACTAACTTTATTGTGTGTCAGTTACACTTTGTTTAAAATAACAAAAAATCCTTGACTTCATATATAAGATGTGTTCCACTTCTTGTCTGTAACAAGATTTTGAGTGTAAAAGTGTTAGCATTCAATACAACGGTGCATATTAATTGTGCCTTTCTTCCTTTCTGTGTGCCTTAGCGCTAAAGTTCGTTATTTTTATTTTAAATCTACATAAATGCTAGAAATATTTTGGGTTTTTTCTTGCCTTACAGAAGGTTTTTTCAGATATAATCTCTACTTAGCTTAATGTAACTATCTAACTGTTAATTGTATCAAATGCAAATGATACAGAAAAATCTAATCTACCAAGAATCTATGAATTAAAGTTCCCGTGGAAAGGAATGCTTTTCTCTTTTGAGCAACTTTCTGATTCATAGCTTTCAAAAGAAATGCCAAGCAAGCTTTCATGCTTAGGGGATGGAAAGAAAAGCAATCAAGTTTAGAGCCTGGTGGTTTTTTGAATGACATTTTTAAAAGCTGTGGTAAGAATGTTCCAAAATACATCTTCATTTTTAACCAGATATTCTACACTGACTTTCATTCTAATCATCCTATTTTCAGGCTGTATGCTGTTATTATAAGGAAGAAAAAGCGAAGAATCATTGGAAAAGATTAAGGTAGGACTTCTTTGATAAAGGGTAAAGCTTCTTTTTTTTTTTTTTTATTTTTCTGCTCTCTTGACAAGACCTAGGTATCACAATCTTGCTTGATGAAGAGTTGAGTAACTGCGTATAGTGAACAGTGGATGACAGGGCAATGCAAGCAAGGAGGTAACCCGCGATATCATCATGGAGTGATTTGGTTGGTGGCCTTTCTGACTTCTGTTTATAAACTCACGCAGTGACAGAGACGATGTTGTCACACGACCCTCCAACACACACAGAAGCTGAGGACTCAAGGCACCTGTGCTGAGCCCTGTCCAGAGCCTGATTCAGAGACTGGTGTGAGTGAGCGTCACAAATCCCCAGGATGGGCTGGGCTGACTCACTGGTGTGGTGACTGGGCAGGTCCCTATTACCTGTAACAGTTGTCTGTCCATGTGTCTGTGTATGAGTATCTGTGTGAGTGAAATGTTTTTCCTCACCCAGCCTATCCCGTTTGTTCCACTTCATGAATTGAGCTTGGTAGTGCTCTTTTCCCCCAGCGACAGACATAAAATAAATTAAAATAATTTGGCTTTCCAGGTCTTGATACTTGTTGTGGTTTGGGCCAGATTGGCCCAATCCGGTGGTATGACAGATGCTCGCTCTCTCTTGCTCCTCTCCTGAAGGGAGGCAAGAGAGAGAGAGGAAAAGAGAGACTTAAGAGTTTAGAAGGAACTAAACTACTTTAATGAAATATTAATAATAAAATAATAAAATGAAAATAATGAAATATGTACAAAACCGTATCAAGCTCCCAGGATGACAATCAGATCACCAGCAGGTGCTGGGGAAGTCCCAGACTGGACTCAGTGACGGACGGGAACTGGATTCCAGATCTGGATTCAGGATCGGGATCAAAGGCAGACGCAGAGACAGAGTCCTCCTCGGACGCCAGCCATTGAAGAAAGAGGGCTGACCCTTATATCCCTCAGCTTTTGTACTGAACATGAGGCAGATGGGATGGAATACCCTGTTGGTCAGTTTTGGGACACCTGTCCTGTCCACTCCTCCCCGCAGGTGTGACCCCTCTACGCTTTTCGGCTTCTGACCCTCCAACGGGGCAAGTAACAAAGTTGGCTGGCCTTGGGTATTATAGCAATAAGGATAAGCAAGAGCCTCTCTGCAAACCATTCCTTGGCATCAACTATAAACGTGGGTCTTATCACTCTGAGAGTGAACAGTTTTCTGCACAACATGCTGTTAATTTCAGCAGTTAGAAGAGGCCTAGCTAAAAAGTAAAGTTACTGAACAAAATTGGTCCTGTTTTACTTCAAACCAGGACAACACCTTCGAAGTGATTAAGTGAATTTTAGCTAATCTTAATTATAATGAGCTCTTCATTATAGATAAAAAGTAAGTAGTTGTCCAACTTGAGGTGAGATTTAAAAACAGAGACAGCAGCACTAATAAAAGTGGCCGGGTAAAGAGAACCTTTCATAAGCAAAAAATAGGTGGTCCACAAATCCAATGTTGTGTGGAGAAATTAACATCTTTTGTTACTACAAACAGAAAACTATAGTAGAAATAAGTAAACTGATTCAAAAGGTAAATGAACAGAATTATGAAAAACAATAGCTGTTTCTAAATTAAGGGACAATCCGTAGGATACCCTGGTTTTTTCTGTCTATCTATATACTAGTAAGTTAAACAAATCTCAAACTAATCTGTGGTACTGACACTAACTGGCATGAATCAGCACACAATACTGTTAAATTCTCTTGCCCTTCCAAATAATGCAGCCATTACAAATTGTGTATCGGAAACGGTTACTGACTTGTGCTCGTTCCTGAAATATGTCCAGGCGTTGTTTGGGAAAGTGCGAGTCAGTTTGGCATGAAAGTGCACCAGCAACTGTTCCAGCAAATAATGAGGACAGATGATTTAGTTCAAGTGCCGGGGGACTGGCATTGTTTGTTTCATTAGTAGCTACATCAAGATCAAGGGACCTGCTGGAGCATGCCAAGACTCCCTTCTCGACCACATGCTTGGGTGTCCTTTCCATGTGACAGAATGAGCCTGCTCACCTCTACCTCATCACCAGCAGAATTAGAATGACCAAGGCTCTATTATAAATAGAGTTTATTATCGTGCCTTAAGAATTTGTTCATATATGCATTAATAAAATTTTATTAATAAAAGTAAACATTTTTACATTTTACGTGTTTTCAAAAATAAAACTTCCAGTGCTTCCAGAATTTTTGAAGTTTATATCCAGATTTTCCAGAGAATCAAAAAATCTATTCTGCTACTGTTCTTTTTCAGCTTAATGACTGTCACACAGTTGTTCGGAGTATACATTTTTATAATGCCTTGCTCATTGCTGGTAACGAATGTGAAATGTTGTTCAAGATTGGCTGCAGTATTTTTTTGTAGTAAGATCTTAATGTCCAGCATCTTTATCACCACTAACATTGGGTGGACTGGAATCTATTGGTTATAATTCTGGAAAATTCTGGAGAAACCACTGAATTTTAAAGAAATTTAGGTAGAATCTAGAAATGCTCGGTATATTAAATGGTATAATAAATCCCACAGATTCCGGTTTTTTAAATGAAACAAATGTTACATAAAATTTCTGAACAAAGTGTTTTATTCTAGGAATTTTTTATTAAGGTTCACATAGAGCATTTAGAATAACTAGACTCCAGCACCCCAAAATGCTACACTGTATGAATTGCAAATGGTCTTATTTTAAGCAGTGTGTTTTTTATTTTTTTTTAATTTTTTAATTTTTTAATTTTTTTTTAAGGTTTTCTGAGTACTGTCAAGATGACAAAGTGATTTTACTAAACAGTTGAGCCAAGAATGATAATTTGATTAAATTTTAGGGTGGCATGAATATCTATTGGCTTTGCTGGGCTTATTTTTTTTACCAACAACCACAATTAAAAAAAAAAAAAAGAAAAAGTTGATGCTTATCAAATAAACTTTACTCAACTAGTGGTTAAAATGCTTCAGATCTCAAATCAACAAACATGCTAATCATATGCCTTATATTTAAACACGATTTCCCTCTCTAGTGAACCAATTTATGTATTGCAAGTGTAATTTATGTTCAAATGATTTTTTTTTTTCCTGGCTTCAAACAAAGGAAGAAAGAATAATCCAAATAAAGGTGTTTTTGTCATCATTCAGTTGTTACTTGCATCAAATTTCAGAAGGCAGTCATTTTTTGCATTATGGCTCTTTTTTTCTTGTATAAATGAAATATATAGGATCATTTGAAAATTTTCTTTAATCTCCAAACAATTCAGATGTCATTCTTTTACTTGTTTTCATTAAAACAGAGAGGGGAAATTAAATAAAATGAAACTTGCATTAATGAGACAATGAGCATACTGGCTATTTTCTCAGAATTTCCACCACCCTCATTGCTACAGCTTTTGGCACATTGTGTTGTACCAAAACCACAATCTGCATGTAGGACATGTCATTTAATTTAGAATGTGCCTCTAGAACATCACAGTATATTATGGAATTAGTTCTGTAAAAGAATACAGAAGATATTTTTTCTTTACATTTGGGGAAATTTCTGAAGAGTATTACAATTAAATGAATAGAATGTGTCTGCTTGTGACTTAGGCAATACACATTTCACTTACTTTCCATTGTCTGGTCTGAAATACCCAAAAAAATGTTCTTACTTTTCTGTATCAGCAAATTATTTCATTCATTTTAAAGTTATCTTAATCCGTTGTTTAGAAGTTTATGGCAAAGATTTTTAAATTAGAGCACCTCCAAAACTGAAAAACTGATTCTGTAATTTAGACTAGCTTTGCTGTTGGAGACAAATGAGAAAAAGAAAAAAGAATGAATCCATGCAAACAAACTGAAGACCTAGTGGTCCATACAGTGGATAATAGCTTTTCCATCCTCTCCATCATTCTTAAGTGTGAACGGATTACCCAAATTACTGTGCAGTTGTATGGAAACTGCTTCTTATTAATATAATCAGGCACCTTTGTGTGGAGAGTGATGATGGTGTAGTATACAATCAGAAATCGCAGAATGTAGCTGTCAATGCTATATCTAAGCTTCTTTTCAAAGTAACAGGTGTTTAATATTTTAATCTGAAGTTCTACTTCTTGGAGGAATGGAAGTGCAGTGAACCTGCATTGTAAAACTATATCAAAGAAATTCTGATTAGGAAAGCAGATAGTCTGTAGAACTGCACAATATAGATCAGGAAAAACAAATCCAAGCCCATAAAATCTTTACTTCTGCAAGATCAAAGCTCAGAACTATTCAGTTTTCTACAGCTTGCTCTCATTCTTAATCTAGCTCTTTGCTGTACACTCTGTTCAGCCTTGATTTAAGAAAAAATAAAAATAAAAAGAAAAAGAAATTCATCTTCTTCTATTGTTAGTTCTCACATTACCAAGAAGGTTTGATTCGGAGGTCTGATATTTTTTATTTAAATCGATTCAGAGATAAGTACTCTTTCCACTGTAATGTGTGTAGGGTTAGTATTTGTTTTGAATTACTGTGAGGGAGCAGAGGTGACTATGAGCTGTTTCATCATCTGTCCTTAACTTTCTTATTTGTCAAACCTCTTCTTTCTTGGGCTTTTGTTTACCCATACAGACAGGAAAAGAGATAGTGGCTATAGTCCTTCTAAGCTACTGGAAGTACTATTGTTTAAAGCTTCTAAATAACTGAAGGTTAAATTCTGTGTAATACATTGAAAAAGTAAACTGGTATAAAATATTTATTTTTCCTCATTTCTTTTAACTTTGCGCTTCTTAAATTGTTATTGTTTCTCTGATATGAGAACAGCTGAAACTCTGAAACATTTTTTTCATTGAATGAAAATATTCCTCAGTTAGTAAATTGGGTAAGACATTTTGTAACAGGTACTTCCAAATCAGCTAATACTTGCCTTCTTATTTAGGAGAGTTCCTTGCTCATTAATGAAATATCTACTTACAGTATAGTTTACCTAATTATCTTCAGAGAAAAATCACAAATTATTCTTAGGTCAGGAATTTAAAATAGCATTGTGTGTTGCCAGTGAAAAAGCCTGATAGGCTCAAAGATGCTCTTGACCACTAGAACTGCTTTCATAATTCCGTGCTTCACTAAAGTGAGAGGTGGACAGGAAGAGAAAAACACTGTATGTTATTGCCTGTAGAGTTGCTTTTAGCAGATTGTGAACAAATACTGGAATCTTTGTGGATAATTATCCAAAAGCATCTGTTAAATGGTCATTATTACTCTACTTGGCAAATAATGTGAAGATGTCTTAGAAAAGGAAGGGAATGAAATATAGTACTGTTACCATAGAGATCTATGAGGCATACAATCCTTGGAAATTGCTTGAAGTTCTTACCACAGCAAAACAAATGCAGCAAAAGAAAGAAAACCAAAGGCAATCAGAGGTACAGAATGATTTTCACAAGAAAAGTAAGTAGACGAGGATCCACCAGCTTGGGAAACAGTAATTAGCAGAGGATATGTTAGTGGTCTAAATCATGAATGGGCAGAAAAGGCAAATAGGGAATAATTATTCACTATTTCTCATGATGTTAAAACCTCCCCAGAAAAATCTTCATACCAAATAATAAAGTAGCAGGTTTAAAAACATTTTTTTTAATATAATATGATTAATCTATGAAATGCACTGGCAAGTAACTGTAGAAGTATGACTGGATTAAAAAATAAAGTATGCAAATTCAGAATGGATACCTTTTGGATATTAAACACAATAGTCCAGAAAGGTTTTAGTGACTAGAAGCTTGGAGAGTATCCCAAAGGGAAAGTTACTTGTCTTTTTTTCTTACATTTTTGTTGTAAGAATCTGTAGATCACTGTTAAGAAGAGCATGCTGGTCTGTATGAAGCATTCGTTTCGCCCTAATATGATTGTTCTTGTGTTTTTAACTCCTGTGTAACCCTACACTTAAGACTGTTATGTACAGGGCTTATGCTATTCTACTGTAACTGGATTTACTATATGAAGAATAGTACCAATAAAATCTCCTTCTAATCATCTCTCTGTAATCATCTACCCAGAAACTGCAATATATATCAAACCTTGGTATACATTTGTGGTAATGTTTAACTAATGTGTGTAGTTGACTTCAACCTGCAGTACTTATCAAATATTTGGGGCCTTACTGGGGTACTTTAGTTAGGAGAAGAAAACAATTTTATGAGTCAAGTATTTGATTGTTCAATAATGTTAATTGTGATATTAACAACAATAATATTTTCCTGATTACAGTGTAAGCTAACAAAATCAATTTCCTTGTAAATTATTTCCAGACTTACTTACCTTTTCCAGCAAGCGTTTAAAAACATCATACTCATCTTCCTCCTGCCCTCACCCATGTGCGCTGCAAGTGCTTCCCTATTGACTGCTTGCGTTTTTTTTTATTTCCAGGATTTGTAGCTGCAATCAAAAGAAAACTTCAACACATTTGGATTTAATGACCTGTTCTTTCTAAACTGTAGCATCTGCTCTACCAAAATCTTCCTGAGTTAGCACTTGCTTTGGTGTTCTGTATATTTAGTATTTTGGAAAGTGGCTTCTGTGCTTACATTTACACAGAGAAATCAATTCGCTCCAAGCCACTTACTAGCCTTAAGCTAAATGGTATACCATGGCTTTTGTTTAGATTGGTTTTGGCTAGCCTCCTCAAAAGCTGTTATAATACAAGTCACTTGCCTCTTGGTTTCCTGTGAGTCTTGTGTGATACCTTTGGAAGACATGCTTATTTTGTCAGTGTAGTTAGTTTCTTTTTAGTTCAGAGTATATGACATTATGGGAACTGTTAAAACTGAATATATCTCTACTTTTGTAGAGATAACTCTGCTTTTGTAGAATCAAAGTTTGTGGGGATGGGACTGTTTACAAGATTGAAAAATTAAATAAATTTAGAATTTTGAAGCCAAACTTTACTGCATTCATTCATTAGCAATACATGTTGTACTAAGGGATAATCATCACTGCACTGCACTATATACAGAACTCTTAATCTACCTTTTCTTAGGTTAGTTGTGAGTACACAATGCCATGAAGCTTATGTTGTATCATTAGTGCTGATGGCTGCAGACCTTGGTGGTTCCTCCTCAAGGTGGTGATCCGGTTTGAGAACTCAACAACAACACAAGTTGAGATGGACATAGGCTGGTGGCCAGTCTTCTTTTTCTTCTGATTTTCCTTGTTTATGCCTGATAGTATTGCTTCCAACCCCCAAACAGGGTTTTCTCTGCTCCCTATGCTGCTAATCTTGTCCTAGGTCTGGTAACAGCACTAATTGTTCAGCACACACCCATAGCAGCAATAGGGAAAGCACAAGATTTAACATTTGCCTTGAAAGACGCTGTTGATTTTAGAGTAACATAATTAGTGTTTGTTGCATAAGTACAAATATTATTTTAGCATTGTTCTGAAATCTAGCTTTTTTATGTCGTTTAAGCTTTATTTCTGTGTAATACATAATTAGCATTGTATAGTAATAAACCTGGCACTGGCACCAAACTCAGTGAACTTTATTTAGCTGTTCTCCTAATGTTATTTTTTTTAAAATATCTCGTCTCTCCAAGAAAAAGCCATTTGAAAATTAAGGTACTGACATAAAGAAATTAAATTGTAATTAGAGGTAGCCATGGAAATTCTATGTTTATTGTTCCAGTGACAAGCACTGACAATCATCTATCTTCTTTGTGGTGTATGCAATAGAAGTGGGAGGAATGCAAAGGTGGATCATGTTAACAGTAGGGACACATGTATTTAATGGTATTAGTGAGATAAAAGCTACCTTTTGGGAGTACATTCTGATATATGTTTCAAGAGTTCTTCTAAGATGGCTTAATTTATTACTGAACTCATACATATGGAAAAGTATGTCAGATTCCAGTATAAACTCATGAAAGCTAAAAACCTAACATGCAATTTGGCTTGTTCAATGCAGGTTAACTTCTTTGAAGGAAAAGAAAATGACCTCTCTGAAATATTTTTATGTAGGTTCTCTGCTGAATAGTGAAGTTTTGTGGGTTTTTTTTGATTGGGGTGCTTTGTTGTTTTTGAGTTTGGTTTTTTTTTTTTCAAATCTAGGCACTCATTGTGAAGCTCTAAATCAATCTTTCAGTGCTCAAATAACAGTTTTTTCCATTTTTCATTAATTTAAAAACAATTTTGCATTATATGTCAATTCTTGAAAACGTAGTCAATTTTACTTCAATTCCTAAGCATGGTTTAAATGATGCATGCATACACTGAACTGTGCAGTATGTGCTACAGAATTATAAGGCAGATCAGTAAAGTTTTTTAAATTTACACACCAATTTCAGCTGAAGCCTCAATAAAGCTCCTTCTAAGCTGGTTGAGGTGTTGTGGTGTACAGCCCTGATGTATAATTAATGTAAAATGTAAACCGACAAATATTTAATATCATAATACTATAATTTATTTATATTTAGTCAGCAAAATCTCATTGTTTTCACTCAAATACCTATCAAAGATTGTTTCTCAATACATCAAAACATCAAACTCTCATAGGATCCACAGAAACATCTATCAGAAGTTGGTTTAAGATGTTTTGGGTTTTTTTAAAAGAAATACTTATAATGCAATTTACTGTTCCACTTCTGTGGCTAACTGTGAATTCTAACACCTACTTGAATATGAGCTTCTCACATTAGGTTCTCATTTACAGGTGACTGAAGTACCCACACAGGGAAATTACATTTATCATGTAAATTATTTAGACATACATATGTGCTAGTAAAATAAACAGGAAATATTTCCAGGTATAGGATATCAGTAATCTCTACTGTTAAATGATTAGGATGTTTCCTGACATGTTTGTTTTTGGCTGGCTAGAATTCCCCCAAACAGTTCCTGGAGAGTTTTAAAGTTAGCGTGGTCCAATAACTATTCCTGACAAGCAGGTGCAATCATAGTGTTTCACAGAACACGAGAGTTACATTGTAAGGACCTGGGCTGCTAGTGCCAGCAGTGGTGGGCCCTTTTATTTTAGCAATTTAGGTGCATCCTAAGGTAGCCAAGGTGTTTTGTTTGATTCTAATGGCTTTAAATTATGTTAATTTCTGTAAATGTCCTGCATTTTAAACTCTTGTTCTTACATTAATTAATCAGCTATTTACAGTAGCAAAAGCATCTAAATCAAAAATAAAAATAAAGATTTGGTCAACCTGAAGTTTGCTTAAAAAGTTGTAGTTTTCTTCTTCTGTTTTCAGACAAAGGATGAACTAAGGGTAAATAGAGAATATCTGTAAGGATTAGAAGCAAGTAGTAGTTAACTAGCCCTAGATAAAAGAGACTTTAAATGCAGCAAAAGTAATGGTTAAGTAAAAAAAAAAAAAAAAAAGAAAAAAAAAGAAGTTAAGACTGAACTTAGGTGAGAAAAAAACACAATTTGAAAACTGTGAATCACAATTGCAGTCTTTTCTCTTTTCAGTTTCTGCCTGACCTTTGAGCAGTTACCAAGTTGTTGCACCAAAGTTACAGAATAGATTGATTGGATTCCCACCAGTTTGTTATACTCAAATCCTATCACAGGCAAAAAGAGTACACTGTATATGCCAAGCTAAGAATTTTTATTACTTTAATTTAACTAAAGACTAAGTAGTCTAACAAAGAATTATTACTAACCTAGTTACAATGATGCAAACACATATTTTAAACTATATATAATTAAAATGACGTATGTGGAAATTTTCAGGTATCTTCCCCTTTCTCCAATATCATCCCAAGCCTGTACTCACCTGTACTGCATTTCACTCAAGGGTCATAGGCAGTTCCTTCTACATGGAAAAACTGCTTGCCATTATTATCTATTAGTTACAAAATCTATGTAATAGGCACTATACCACAAAATTGTAGAAAGGTAAGCAAAAGCTGAAACAAAGTAGGTAATTGTTGAAGAAACAAACTGCTCAGCTCAAGGTCAAAGTGGTTTGTTGATTTATTAAGGATGCAATCAGCTGGTAATCAGTGAACCATATATTCAGGATCAATATCAGCAACAAAACAGATAAACCACAATCCTAGACATGTACGAACTGTTAATAAATACCAGTAAAATTCTAAAAACTCTTCTGTAACTAATGCCAGGAAGTTCTAACTATACATATACACAATGATACCATTACACGCTCAAACCTTTCCCAGCGTTTGTGCACACCCTCAGCCACGGAAGTCACCACCACCCCTTGCCTGGCTGCGGGGGCTCCCCTGGCTGCACGGTCCTCCTGCAGGAGACGCAAGCTGCCACAGCTCTGTCTGCACCCCTGCTGCTCCCAAAATCCCACTGACACAGGCACCCTGGGAGATGTCCCTGCACCCCGAGGTGGGGTCCCTGTGTGCTGCTCCCGCACTGCCAGCCCACTGCTGGGTGCCGACTCTTCCCGGCGCCACACAGGAGGCGGCACTGCCCAGCCTGGGCAGGGGTCAGGGTGTGCTGGGGAGACTGTCAACAGGGGCAGACTCTCACTGATGGATGCTGCTGCTGCCTCTCCGCTGTCTCTCCCTATGTCACACACGTCCATTCTCCCTCTGTATTTCTTTTCAGGATGCTTCCTTCTTTGTCATTTCCTTGTTACTGTTTAATCCGGCTGATGGCCATCTTCCTCTTTAACATGATCGTTTTTGGGCAAGTGCCCCACCACAGAGTTTTGTTTATTTCATACATACACACACACAAACAAAAAATTTACACTAACTTTCCTACCTCAAGAGATGTTTTTATCCAGGTCATGTGCCAAAGGAAAGCTGAGTGAGCACTTGCAAAGCTATTCGTCAACAGACAAATAGATAATTTACCAATAGATAAATTGCTGTTACTAGCTAAAACAATTCTCCAGACAGGCCAAGATGAGTTCAGACAAAGTGACAAGTCCCAATGTTTGTGTAATGAGCTTAACATGTGGTCTGTGACTTTTCATAGGCGGTGGCAGCACCATGTTTATAGAGCTGCATGGCAAAAGAGGAGACCGATTCCAAGGAATGCAATGCAGTATCTTTGAATGGGGAAAAACATCATTGCTAGTTTGTCCATTTTAAAACTATGGGAACAGGACTCCTCTACCTCCTTTCTTTCCTATGAAAACACAAAGAAACCACAGTTCTCAGAAAATAAGGTGGATAACTTTACCCACTTAAAAGTCTTTCTTTATACAAAACCTCTTATCACGCATTCTTAAATCTCCCCCCCTCCCTTTTTTTTTTTTTTTTTCTCCTCTTTCTTTTTTTTTTTTTTTCCCCACAGAAATAAGGAACTATAATCTAAGGCTTTCAGGATAAAATTAAATATTTCATGAGGCACAATACCCATCAATTTAACTTCTCCCAAACCTATAAGGTCTCAGAACAGCATAAATTAGTTTTGTTTTACTATAATTTTAACACAAATCTTTTTTTTCAGAGTAGTGCATACACATTTCCATGTAAAAGCATCAGAATTAAAACTATCAACTGACAATGTCCTGGGACCATGAAAATTTGAGCTATTTACGAAGTACAACGGGAGGATTCTTCTGTAACTTTTTTTCTTCTCTCCCAGATGTTGCCTGCTGCAACTAACTCCATATTTTAATGCCAGGTAAACAGAGGTGACTGCTATGAGTTTCAGACAGGCTTTTGCACCCAGTGAGGCTGGCTTCCTCCTCATCTTGAAGGAGCATCACAGGGGAGTTCAGGTGGCAAATGTAGACTTCAAAGAGAAAATTTGATACCTGACTCCTCTCCCTTAACTAAATAAGGACCCTTGATAGGCAAAGTAATTATCACTAGACCAAGCTGGACACTTATTTATGCTTGATAGTCCCTGTTTTATGCATTTGTGACTAGTAATCTAACTTCATGTTTTAAAGTTTGCATTTGACCTTTCTTTTCTACACGTAATCCAATACATATTTTGTGTTCCTTTGCACCTTAGTTGCCTAAGCAAAGGTTCCTAGTGCTTCCTGGGCTTCCCCAAGGTATGTGGTCTGGCTTCTCACAACCAGGCTGAAAGGGCACAGGTCTCCCACAGGCCCAAGGTCACATTCATCAGCTCTTAGGCCATATCAGATAGCACTTCACAACAGTGTTCAAACACTCAAATATAGCTCCTGGGTTCCCATTTTTCCACTTTAATATAATATTCTCTTGGTTAGAGGATCCACTCACGAAGCAAAGAATGTTCAATCTTCTTTTGTTTCTGAGGAAACCATATAGCCTTATTTTCTTAGATAGGGCTGTCATTAAATAAGGATGTCTTATGCAGCTACCATCTCAGGTTCTGACCTTTAGTTACCATTTTGTAACTGCTTGGATCAGGTTTAGTTTTATTTCATTTATTTATTTATTTTTACTAGCAGCAGATCAACAGTACAGTGTTCCTGCTTTGAAGTAACTGTTCAGAGATTGGTTTAAAGAAGTGTCTTTTACTGCAGTCTTAGTAACACTTGCAGTATCAGTACCTTTCTCTGATCTCACATATTTCCCACAGTCCTTTGCAGAACTTATCTCAAGCTGCACCCTCTGAGTTCAGTGCTTCAGAAAAAAGAAAAAAAAAAAAAAGAAAAAAGAAGAAAAAAGCAACGTGTGCGTGTGTGTGTTTAAATATCAGCTTTCAAGAAATGTGTTCAAAGTCATGGAAACAGTCCAAGGGGTTACAGACACCACTGAGCCAGAAATAACAGAGATATATTGTGCATTCTTTTTCCTACTGTTGAGTACTTCGTAACTTAAAGAAGCCAATTAACTTCAATAAGACTACTTCCTCAGCTGTGAGCTCAGTAAAGACATCGACCTGTTTCACAGTCTAACATGTACTACCTTTAGAACTGCAACGTTCAGGTCCTATAGATAGTAAAATTATTTGTCTTAGCAGAGCACTATGGTCTTTTGTTTTTTTAGAAAAATATGATCTAGGCTAATTAAAGTAGTCTGGACTTCAATGCAAATAATATTTTCTGAATATGTATAAAGCATATTCCAGGTGTACTTTCATATTAAAAAGGAAAAGAAAATAATTCTCTACTACACGAGTCTTGTGTACAAAAACATGTTCCACAAGATGAGTTGAAAAAAATCTGAGTATTTACTTCTATTTTCAGACTGCTGCAGCACCAGCATTTTAGCATTCATTAGGTTAGTAGAAATATACTCTGATAAAACTTTAGGGATTTCTTTAATTCTTGTAGTGCTGGCTAAAATGTTCACAGTAGGTGCCAAACTATATTTGTTTCCAATTACTTTTTCAATTATTACTGGCACTTCAGATGGTAATTGTACAACCTTTTATATTCCCAAAACATGTTATGATGCCCAAATATATCAGGGCCATTCCAACATATTTTTCTTTTTCTTCTTCCTTTTTTTTTTTTTTTAATCAAAATCTGTACATATGAATAGGGATCCAATATATTCTATGGCTGAACTTAATTTACATTTTACAGAGCTTTACAAAGTTTTCTTCCTCATCACTGGGGTTTTACAGAACTCTGTGTTGGTACTTCTTGTCTTCTTGATTACAATGCTATTTTGCAGCTGTGCTCCTTCTAAGAACTGCTTGCATGAAGCAAAGCAGATAGATAGCAAACCAGAATTTCTTATGCAAAGACTTTCTTGCTTAAGAAGGGTAAATCCATCTGCCTCTTTTAAACAGATGATGGTGTCTGAGCATAAACAAGTTACCCCCTGCAATGTCTTTTCTGTCTCTATTTTGCAGAGTTGGCAGTTCTAACTCTGTTTGTCAAACTGTAGCAAGCAGCTAGTATAAATGGTGTATTTTGCAATCATTGGAAAAAAAGTAGAAACTTACTTGATACTGTACTGTGTGACACTGATGGCTTGTTGATGAAAACTATACTGGATGAAGTTAGTTCAGATTGAAACCTTCTAAAACTTGGGGTCCAGAGGGGGTGGGGTGAAGACAACCTCACAACAATTAAATGTAGTTTTCAGATAAATTATCCTGCCAATTTAGTCAGAATTGGCATGGTCTTCGTAGGTGAGATGTGCATTTCTTGTGGCCTGAAGCATGTGCCACTATGTTGGATATTGCTAATGAAGTGAAGGGTGTGGGCAAGGGATCTACTCTCCCTCCCCTACCTGAGTCTGTGCTTGCCTGTAGCTGAACAGAATAACAAACAGCACTTTTCATAAAGATTTGGATGAACTGCAAAATTATTGTGCCATGGGCAGGACATGTATGAAGTCTACTTGAAGCAGAGCTTTTAACATAGCTTTTATAACTTAACTGAATTTATTTAAAATATAGCGTATTTCTATATAGGGAGGGGGACAGGGAGGGAGTCTGAATAGTTTGGTTTTTAATGTAGGTCTTTTTCTTAAAAGTGAGCCAGGAACCAAACTCCATTTGTATTCATACCTACACTAACTTCAGTGAGTTCTTTAACAGTATGATGTTTAGTAAGATGAAAATGTTTGCTGAGCACAATGGGTGAAGTCTGAACCTCAGAGTGCCACCAGAAGGAACTAGGTACAGCATAAAAGACTATTCTACAAGATTATACTTTCAGCTTTTAGTAACTTTTGTTGACAGAACGATATAAACATAATTGTTAAGACATCTTCAGGCACCATGAAGTAAGTATGATACATTTCATTTGCTAATGTTTTTCTCAAATCTCCAGACTAAGCAAATTCATGCAAGGTGCACCTGTTTGCATGTAGGAGAAAACAAACAAACAAAAAAACTCCAAGAAAGTATCATTATAACAGTACTACCTTCCTTAAGTTTGCTTGAGTAGTAGCTTGTTATTGGAATTGTGATGCATATCACCTACACAAGGAACTCAAAGAGCTGATACTGTTTGAAGCATTCTATACACAGATACACTACGTTAATTTTATTGATTTGTTGAGGTTCAGATTAAATAGCGCATGGCATGCAGGCTGGGTAGTATTAACAAAACTTTACTACACTGTTCACTGAATTAGATACATGACTGATGCAGTGAGGTAAGACTGATGTCAATACTGCATCATTTTAGACCACTTGTAATGTAAACAGTGATTTATAAACAGCTTTTAATATTTTCTCACATATGCCTAAGAGGTCATATAACCACTACTTGAAAGGAAACACAACGATCTTGTTAGAATATAAAACTGTCTCTGTTTTGTTACACACATTGAATGTATATTTCTCAGTAAAAGCAGATAGAGGTGGGAGCCTCCAAAGGAGACAGGATCAGATATTTGGTTTTCTCTCTATAAGTAGGCTTAGCTGGGAACCTCTAGGGGAGAGTATACTCAGTTATGAAATATTCCAAAAGAACATACAGGCCTTCGGCAGAATTGTCCTACTTCGTTTTATCTGTTGACAAAACAGAAATCTCAAAGTAGCTTTCTCACAGGTTATAAATGTTTTTTGTAAATTTTCCTGGTTCTTACAACACCTTACTTCCATCAAAACACACTAAGCTACACCCTTTAGACTGCTACTGGTTTTCCTTTCCTTCCTTCCTTCCTTCCTTCCTTCCTTCCTTCCTTCCTTCCTTCCTTCCTTCCTTCCTTCC